>CM071568.1:23742531-24299064 GCA_036426205.1 Ascaphus truei | reverse complement strand
AACACTGACTGGCAGACCCACTCACACTGACTGACACACACACACACTGACTGACACACACACACACACACACTGACTGACACACACACACTGACTCTCACACACACACATACACACACACACTGACTGTCACACACACACACACACACACACACACACACACACACACACACACACACACACACACACTGATACACACAAGGAATTCACAGTTACTATAAATATAGAAGTGCAAATAGCTAAAACACGCATTCTAAGTCAAACTTCTTTGCGTTTTGGCTCTGAAATTGTGTTTTGATTTATAAGTAGAACCATCACCCTTAAAAATACAATTTCTGTGACAAAACAGTGACAAAAGACAAAGACGTTTCACTTAAAATGCGCATGCTCGGCACACACACTATTTATTTTTAGATACATGTGTATATTCAAAATGGGAAGAAAAAAGCATGGAAAATCTGCTCAAGGTAAATAAAAAAGGTTAATCTAAACAACTCTACTACGAGGCAATGCTCCTACCTTAAGAATTATGCAAAAACAAAAACAAGATGAAGTAAAGGTATGTAAGGCACACTTGATATTCCTAAAATTAATGACACTTCAAACAGATACAGCTCAACCCCCTTATAACGCTGTGCTTCGGGTTCAAAGAATGACATCGCCTACAAGCGGATCGCCTTAGAAATAATGTACACTCGTATGCATTGTACAATAAAGTATTTACGATACCAATAATCGTGTTGTAAAGTTTTCATAAATACGAAAATTGGGAGCCACGCTTGCATCGCGTTGTAACGGATCGTGTTATATCAGGGTTGAGCTGTATTTATATAAAAAAAAAAAAATCTGTTATTTAATTAAATAATAATTTTATTTAGTCCAACTGCATGCCATAATAAAAAATTAAGTGACCTTACTTTATCCTGTACACATAATATAAACACAAAACAAGTAATAAACCCATTATCGTTAGACACAGGGAGGTTGATAAGTGGTGGCAATCTTATTGAATAACATGAATTTGTCAACTATGTGCTTATACTGTAGTATTTATATACTGTATAGAGGAGAGAGATATTCCCGATCTTTATCCCAGTGTCATTTCTGACTAGATAGATGTATAAAAGAACATGCTATTCTGTTAAAGTGTAGTTCATCATAGTGATCACTGGGGGCAGATTTTGATTCATCAAAATTAGATAAACTACTGTAATGGCTAATTGGCTGCAGCCTGTTTTTGGTGCAAAATTTAATAGGTTTTAGCACTTCTGTTTCTTCTTTTCACTATTGCGGTACACACCTGATGAAGGGGTTTACCCCGAAACACGAAGGGGTTACCCTGAAACATTGTGTGTTCTTTATATATCTCTGCAATTAAAAGCAACTACTATTTGTTTTACTTGTGTTGGATACAAGTTTGTACTGCATGTGGAGGAGAGCTGTGGATTTATTTGTTATTTTAGGCAGCTGCTCACTGCCTTTCTGCTAACTAGCACCATTGAAGATATTTCCGTTAAAAGGACCAGAACATTGATAAGGTGAGTGCAGCAGTTCCTGCTATACGTGGACTTATAGGCAAAAAAAGTTCTGCTAACAGTTTTGCCAACATGCCCCACAATGTATCTTAATATCCTTGGATGTATCGTGTCTGGACCCATTGATTTTCAGCTTTAAGATTGGAAAAGGCTCCATTAGGACTGTTGTACAGTAAATTAACTTATGCTGTCCTCCTTTCTCAAAGTCCACCCTCTGTCAATGTGAAGAGGCTTAATGTAGTTGTGTGTTGTTTTCCAGCAAAAAGATGCATCATTCAAATTCTTCCAGTGCCCACATTCATTCTACGGTCCTCTGTTTCAAGAAGATTATATTAGTCTGTGCAGGTGGATTCATTAGTCTGTGCAGGTGGATTCATCAAGATGTTCCATTGAAGTGGAAACAGTTACTGTAGACAATAAAATTCCAAATGAGTATACAGCTGCATGAAGGAAAGAGAATGGGGAAAAGAATGTGTCATAGCTCTATACTTATACACATTTTCTACAATAAAACAGAGAGGACCACTGTCCTGATTCCCAATTTCATTCCCATCAGTGATTATTTTTTATTTCTTATCTTCATGTGCCGTTTGCTTTCTATTTATTGTTTTGCACCTGTGCTTTAACATGAAAGTCTTAAGACTTGAATGAGGCCACTGTGAAACGGTAATCAGCTGGAACCTCCAACAGCGAACAACAATTTGCTATCTCAGGAAAGCCATAAACAAAAACATCTGTGTCTGGAACCAGTTCACAAGTGCAAAATAGGAGGATGTCTGTGTTTATGAGAGCTTTGGAAGCAATGATAACACAGATACAACTCCTTCATCACCACAGGGACCTTCAAGGGAATTCTCTGCATTGTATTGGATGACTGAGCTGCAGTGAAGGAGTTACTGATCATAACAGGAGCAGCTGGTCCTGTTAGTTTTTTGATGAGCCATGCATGCTTCTCTGAAAGGGGCTGTATTGTAAATGCCAATTCTGCATTACTACAGTAGGATGGTAAGATGGAAAGCTTAACAACTACGTGCCCTAGAAATCTAGTACATCTTTTTCATTGGTTATCCATTCTTCAGTTTGTGCAATCACTTCAATTAAATATTGCAATTAATTAAAATTCTATGTACACCTTGCATGAAACTGTCCAAATTCTGCCCAGCATTTAAAATGGACTCGTTAGAAGAAAAACACAATATGCTGTAGCTCAGCATAAATTGGTTAACTTGGTAAAATTAAATGTGATTAGGCTATATAAGAATATAAATATTATTGAACACTGTCACTATAAACCTATACCAACACTAACCCCAAAATTGTATGGTAATTGTAGTGGTTCTGGAAGACTGGTTAGTCCATCCAGAATATAATATGGGCATGATTAGCCACACTGGCAGGCAATAGACAACCTAAAAAAATACCAGCATCAAAAATACAACACAAATTTAAAAAAAAACAATCAGCAAAAAAAAACACAATAACAAAAATCAGCCAAAAAAATACAATAGAAAAACCCCAGATTAAAAAAAGCAAGCAATCTGTAGTAACCGCTAAGGTAATGAAGGGGTCAACTTCTCCCGCAAACCCCGCCGCAAGGCATAATCACGCCCCGCGGGCCAAATACCACCTTCACCCACCCCTGCTACCCACAAAAAAACAGGCACTGGTAGTTAATCCCTTCATTGCCTTAGAGGCAAATGCACATCATCTCCGGAGACTCCCGGCTTCAATCCGATGCAGGAAAATGCATTTTTTTTCTAAGTCCTGCCTTTGGGGTGGCGAAATGAAATCTTTGATAAACTTGCTATTTCAGAGCCCCGATGAGATTCTTGAGGCTACAAAAATAGTGTTATTTTCTCGAAATGGCGCTATTTTGATTTTTGAAGCTCACACTCGGCGAGTTTGGCTTCAATTTGCAGATGAATGTCTCCTAACAGTTCCCAGAATCTCCTTGACTTCATTTGGGGCCCAATCATTTAGCCATGCTGCTCCGACTCTTTAGAACATTTTGAGAGGCCCCCCTCTGGAAATCTATTAAAACATACCTACAGTATTTACCCAGGCATTTAATTAATAAACCACAACCTATCTGGCATTCAATAGTTACAGTACCGCCCCATCCTGTATTGTATCTGTCCTTGTGTTTGGTCTCTTTCATAACCTTAAATGTTTTCTTCTTTTTCCCTTTTTATAACTGTGAAGTGCTTTGAGCCCCATTGGGAGAAAAATGCCA
The DNA here is from genome assembly GCA_036426205.1 of Ascaphus truei. Classification (NCBI taxonomy): domain Eukaryota; kingdom Metazoa; phylum Chordata; class Amphibia; order Anura; family Ascaphidae; genus Ascaphus; species Ascaphus truei. The sequence continues at coordinate 24,295,296 of CM071568.1, read as the reverse complement.
TATAAAGTTATTATTATTATTATTATTATTATTATTATGTCTACCTTGGCTGGCAAGTAAAAATGATGGGAACCTTTTGAACAAAATCAATAGAGGAATGAAGACAGACATGCACATTAACAGTTAAATACAAGATTAAAATGTGAGACAGCTGAAGTCTTGAAAGAACTTAAAACTGCAGGTGGTCTTGAGAATCTCTGGTAGGTTGTTCCAGTCAAGAGGTGCATGGTAGTAGAAGGAGCAGCGATTCCCTGTTGAACCATTGGGAACTTGAAAAGTCTTTTTGAGCCGGATCCCAGATTAGAAGTGATGTGTGTGGTAGGGATGAGGAGCTTGTTCAGATAGCTGTTCTGGTGAAGCATCATATTGATGATGTCCGCACTGTATGTTGAGGCTCTTAATTTATTTATAAAATGTTTTACCAGGATGTAATACATTGAGAGCTACCTCTTGTTTTCAAGTATGTCCTGGGCACAGTGTTGATGACAAATACATAGTTACATTAGGTAAACAGAGTTATACATTCTATATAAAGGCAGTGCATTACATTAGGTGAACACGGTTATACATAAAATATGAAGACATTGCATGAACAGTTAAAGATAAAATAAGTTATAGGCGTATGTAACAGTTACAGACCACATTAAATAGCATCTAATTGGTTTTCTAAAGGTTACGCTTTAGAAGAACCAAACTTCATCCACTCTTTTGACGCCACCATTTATTGATATTACTTTACTGATCACAAATTAAGTGATTTTTCTCCCCTTAGGTTAAGCTATGACTACAACTGGAGCTACAGTACAGGCATACCCCGCATTAGCGTACGCAATGGGACCGAAGCATGTATGTAAAGTGAAAATGTACTTAAAGTGAAGCACTACCTTTTCCCCACTTATCGATGCATATACTGTACTGCAATCGTCACATACGCGCATTACTGATGTAAATAACGCATTTGTAACAGGCTCTATAGTCTCCCCGCTTATGCACAGCTTCGGTACAGGTAGGGAGCTGGTATTGCTGTTCAGGACATGACGACAGGCACATGCGTGAGATGCAGTTTGCCTATTGGGCGATATGTACTTACTCGCGAGTGGACTTAAAGCGAGTGTCCTTAAACCGGGGTTTGCCTGTACTACAGTAATTGTGTAAAGAAAACATTTACTAGTCATTTATGCTCAGCTGAAAGTATGCTTCTTCTAATAGTTATTTAGATTGTAATACTTACTTATAGCTATCTGTGCAATTATTAAAATCGGAGAACAGCTAGCTTTGGGGTTCCATATTCACTATGCTGTGAAAAAGCTTCTCTATAAATGAATGGGGCTTATAAGTGTCCCCGACGTGGAGAAATTGAGGGAGTCTTAATGTGGTATTCCAATGCAGCTCATAGCTCCGAAACAGCCACTCAGCGTGAAATGTCAGTTAGAATGTGGCCATTATTTACATAGTGGGAGGTATATATGAGAATGCTGCACAATCCTTACTTGTCCTATTTACAGTTTTTTTGATATTTAACTGTTAGCTTTCATCTACCCCTGGGCCCCAGAGGAAATCGTATCTGAGCAGCCAAGCAAGATATCCGGATTGGTGCTACTGCAGCTTTCAGAATAAGGGCCAGAGTCTCAGACAGGGTTATTCTAAGTTGCCTATAAACCGAATGCTAAATATATTAATGTGTTACATTTTACACAAGTGCAAAGATGTTAACCTTTCCGTTGGAAGCCAAAACTACTGTTAAAAAAAGTGTTGTTGATAATTAGGCTCTGTGGTACTTTTTTCTAACAATGCGAAATTGGGCAATAGAGAGCTTATTGTGAATGTGTTCATCTAAGTTTGAATTCAGTATAGTAGCTCAGGTGTTTTAACATAAATGACTCCATCCTAAATTTAACTTGAAAACAGTAACATTAACTTCAAATATGTGCAATACGCACATGACGCCTAAAGCAGTCCTCAACCTGTCACACACAGTTAGTTCACTGTAAAGCTGCAAAATCAGGCTAATGACTAAAGAGATAACACTAATAGAACCTAAGAGAAAAAGAGGATTACAGATATAAAGTATCAGATTGTTGTGATCATTCAGCTGAGGACAAAGCTACAGTATAAAATAAGGTTAATGAGCAAAATAAAACATTCACGGAAAAGTTTGAAGATAAGGATTTAATGCATTAGAATTGTTGTGTCTACAGGGTTTGCCCAAACTAAAAAGCAAAAATAAGTAGAATACAGTATATCTGCACGTGTACAATTGATGTATATGTGGTTTTATTGAAAGTTAAAACTGGTTAAGATAAGACCATAAAGAAAGAGAATATTGCATGTCTGGTGAAAAGGTAATTGTGGCACCTGTTGATCTTGTTTTGTTTTAGAGAGATTATTGTTCTCGCACTAGGAAACTGAACAATAACACATACATTTAAAAGCTCTTGTCAAGCATAACATGAAAAGAGCATCCTTGCAAAGGAAGGATATATAATTAAAGAAAAGTGGGATTCGGGTATTATTTGCAGCCAAACTGTGTTGTATCATCTTGTGATTTTGGTTTTCTGCAAATTATGTAATTGTTAAGAAATGGGACAAATGATATATCAAAGAAAACTGTCTCAGGCTAAAATCTTTACTGATGTTCCAGCATATGGGAATGTATGTCTTTAATTGTTCTCATGTTTGCTGAGCAAGGATAATTTTTGACACCTATTTTAGTTTTTCTATATTTTCAAAGGTTACTATACCAAAGAAAGTTATCCTATTGAGGATGTCCTCACAGTATACTCAGGCCCTCTAGAGCAGCGTTTCCCAAATGGTGGGTCGCGACCCGGCACCGGGCCACGGCACCAAAATTGCCGGGTCGCCGCGAGGCTGGCCGCGCGGTGTCAAGTTAAAAAAAAAATGGCGGCGATTCCCCCCGTGGTCCCGCGTGCTTGCGCAGGGCAAGCAGGGCCCGCTCCCTTCCTCCCCCCCGCTCCCAACATGGGACGGAGGAGGAAGTACCAGCTCCTCTGTGGCCCGCACGTTACATGGAGGAGGGTGGAAGTACAAGCTCCTACTGCGGCCCGCTTCCCCCCGCGGCCAGCTTCCCGAGCTCACCTCCCGTCGCACCCCCTCCCGAGCCCACCTCCCGTGCCCCCAAGCCCACCTCCCGTCCCGAGCAGCAGGGGATATCGGGGGCAGCAGGGGAAAGCGTCCGGTGGCAAGGTAAGTCACCCCACCCAGTCACTGCCTGCCACCCAAGTGTCCCTGGCCCCCTCCCACCCACCCAAGTGTCCCTGGCCCCCTCCCTCCCACCCACCCAAGTGTCCCTGGCCCCCAAAAGTGTCCCTGGCCCCCTCCCACCCACCCAAGTGTCCCTGGCCCCCTCCCTCCCACCCCACCCAATTCCCTGGCCCCCTCCTCCCACCCCCAGTGTCCCTGGACCCCTAAAGTGTCCCTGGCCCCCTCCCACCCACCCAAGTGTCCCTGGCTCCTCTAAAGTGTTCCTGCCCCCCACCTCTCCCACCCAGCCCGTGTCCCTGGCCCCCCTCCAGTCACTCACATCCGTCGTGCCTGTAATTCACTGTTTGTGTCTGTGTGCGTATAGGGGAGAGCGGTGTGTGTGTGTTTATCATTGTCTGTGTGGTGTGTATCTGTGGTTATCTGTATCAGTGTGTGTGTGTGTGTGTCTGTGGTGTGAATCATTGTCTGTGTGTTCAGTATAGTGTAAGTGTGTGTGTTCAGTGTCTGTTGTTGTGTTGTGTGTTGTGTGTGTGTGTGTGTGTGTGGGTGTGTGTGTGGGTGTGTGATGTGTGTGTGTGTGTGTGTGTGGTATCAGTGTCCTCTGTGTGTAGCAGTGTCTCTGTGTGTGTAGCAGTGTCTCGGTGTGTGAGCAGTGTACTCTGTGTGTGTAGCAGTGTCTCTGTGTGTGTATCAGTGTGTGTGTGTATCAGTGTGTCTGTGTGTGTGTACTGCTGCGGCCAAGTTTATTCGAGCATTTGCCCGTTCTTGGCCGCAGCAGTAGCCTGGCGCGCGCCCGAGGGTGATGGGCGCGCGCCGAAGCAGCGGAAGAGCGCCCTCCGATCGGGGCGCTCTCCCTACCGCTGCCGGGTCCGCCGGGTCCCCCGGAACCCCCTGCCGCCGTCCCCCACATCGCGGGACACCAGGGCTCCCTCGGGGAGCCCTGGACGCACGTGCAGGGGGCGCAGGCTCCCGAAGACGCGTGACCGCGCGTCTATGACGCGCGGCACGCCGAGGGGCGGCCACTAGCAAGCCGGGAAATCTCCCGGCTTGCGGATCTGGCCGCACTGCAATTAAGTGTGTCGGCAGTGTATATCAGTGGCTGTGTATGTGTGTGTCTGTGCAGGCCCTATAGGCGATAACATTTTTAGTGGGTCACGAAAAAGAAGTTAAAAAATAACCGGGTCACGGAAAAAAAAAGTTTGGGAAACCCTGCTCTAGAGGATCTAATTGGCTTTCTAAACGTTTACTATTCAGAAAGAACAAACTTCATCCATTCTTTTCCATTCCATAGATTCCGGAAGTTGTTTTGATGACCTGAAATGGCGTGTTAGTATTTTCCCTTAGATTGTGCTATGACTACACCTGGAGATACAGGTGTCTTATGGCACTACTCAATATATATGGGACTTAATAGAAAGAAACGCCCTCAGCAATAGTGTTATTGCAGCCAGAATATGGAAGCTGGCATTCCAAGTAATAGTCAGGCGTTAGTCCATAGTAGTACGTGGGTAAAGCAAAATGTTGTTGCTGCCTGTGTTGGCACCGTTCTGAATTGGACACCCCATGGAGAGATTTCCCACTGCTGGGTAATACCAGGATTCGTGTGGCTTCCCCCAGCAGCGTGAACAGTTATGTTCGCTACCGCTGTAGAGATAATGTGAATTGGTGTAATTATCTTTGACAGAAAACCTTTCCCTTACAAAACATGGTGCTGACTGGTTTCAGTCATTTTCCCCTATACTATCATTTATTTCCTCAGCCTCTATTTACTCTTCCGAGGGAATATGACAGTGCAATCTAAAATAAAGTAAGCGTTTCTATTATGTCAAATAGTACATTAAAACAGTAACAAGAGATACTTATGCGTACAAAAGGGGTTAATGAGATTCAGCCAAAAGGATACTTTATTTGTACACACTGGGAACACAGATTTAGGCTGGAAAATTTTAATCCAAGGTTAACAGTATGCCTTCAAAGGCCATTCAATTGAATAAAGTTGTAGTTAAAAAGTTAAAGTTACAGGAGTTTCTTTTTTAACCAGCATAAGGGACTTTCCCCATAAGCACATTGGGGCCGATTCACTAAGCTACGTTAACTAGCGCTAAAATGGGTTATATCGCTCCGCCGCAAAAGGCTGAAGCCATTAGCGCTATTCACTAAGGCTGCTCGGCGCGTTTACGGCCGGCCTTGGCCAATAGGGCCATAGCGCCCGATCACCTTTTCCCCCCTGTTATCGTGCTAAAAGTTATATAGCACGATAACTATTATAAACAAAGCAGCCTGTAAGAACTGCATGGAGACGCTGCGTCTCAATGCACGGCTCTTACAGGCGATCGTGCTGGCCAAATATGATTTTTAATAGTAGTATACATGAGCAGGGGCCTACTGAGCTGAACCGCATTGGTTTCAGGTCCGAGGACCCCCTACTTCAGGAGATACAGACCCCGTTATGGGGTGCTGGTATCCCCTGCAGAATTTCAATGTCCCGGTCACGTGACACGGGAGCTTTAAAGTGCAGGGGATACCGGCACCCCATAACGGGGCCTGTAACTCCTGAAGTAGGGTGTCCTCGGACCTGAAACCAATGGAGTTTAGCTCAGGAGACCCCCTACACATCTACACTAGTATTAAAAAACAGATAACAATAAATAATAATTAATTACCATAGCGGCTATCCACTATGGTAATGAAGCTGCATTAATGTACATTTTAATAATAGTGTGTGGGAGCAGGGGGTCCCCTGCTACTACACAATATTAATAAAAATACATTAAAGCAGCTTCATTACCTTAGCGGCTATCCGATAAGGCAATGAAGGGGTTAAGGCATAATAGCATGTTTATTGGGGACAATTGCCCCCAATAAACATAGCAATATACCACACACATCCCCCCCGCCCCCTAACACATACACTACATTAATGTGCAAAATGACTATTATCCACATAATGAATCAAAATACAAACACTCAATTTGACAATGTGTACATGATACAAATAATCTTTGCATGATATATACTATGTCAAACAATGCTCCAAATCAAAGACACTAATCCAAACAAGATACAGATACAATCAGCAAAGAAAAACAAAGCATCAACACAATTAATTTACCATCAATTAATCCAATCACCAATCAATTACAATCCAATTCAATTACACACTTCAAATCCTACAATCAAACCATTGTGTAAATTAATCTATGACAAAGTAACCATCAAACAAAATCTATATGCCAAAAATAAGCCAATAAAAGAATCTATAGAAACCAGCCTTTAACTAAACATTTGCAAAAATTAAATGTACATTAGCAACACATTTTTACACAAAGCAGCAAATTACCATTAAAAAAAACATATAAACAAGGCAAGCCAAAACATTTTTTATTATACCTGTATGTATGTCCATCTATAGTTTACACACATAAATACAGGTGCAATAAAAGAGCATTAAAAACAATTTAATCACATTAAAAATGAACATACAATACAACGACTGATTTGTCCCGTACGTATGTATACCCATAGTGACATACATACATTCAGGACAAATAAATGGACATAAAAAAAAAATGGACATCAGGGAAAAAAGTCCAAAAAACCTGTAAAATAAAATTAAAATACATTTTCATTTTTTACTTACCATTAGATGAACCAGTCACAGCAATCAAGGGGAACCGGAACCACTGGAGCAGCTAATCCAACAACAGGAACCAGGTAACCATAAAATAAAAAAACCATTACCATCCACAAGTGTCTGTATCTTCTTTTTTCTATTTGTAATCCATCGTGGGGTTTTCTCCGTCTTCTTCTGTCTTCTTCTGGGGTCTTCTCTCTTCTTCCGGGGTCTTCTCTCTTCTTCCGGGGTCTTCTTATCTTCATACGCCACGCCCTGGTCTTCTTTCTTCATAGGAGGTCTTTCCTCCTCGGCATCAAGCCTGAAAATGAGACGACATAGGCTTTTAAAGGCCTATGACGTCACATTTTCGTCATATGGTTCTCACGGCCCTGATTGGGCCATGAAAACCATGTGTTTTGGCCGACAAAAAAATTGATGACGTCATTTAAAGGCAATGAAAGCACAGCCAATCAGAATTGGCTGTGCTTCAATTGCCTTTAAGATGATGTCATGAACTGAAAGATGGCCGGCCTCACATGGTACGGTAGCCAATCAGAGCGTGGGAACTCCATCCCAACTCTGATTGGCTCAAGTAGACCATGTGACAGAGGCTTTGGGGAGAACGGATGTGACGTTCTTTTCCAGCCAAATCTATGTTCCCACTGAGTGCAAAATAAAGGATCCTTTGGTTGAATCAAGTTTAATTAAGTTAAAACAAAGGTTCACAGATTTACAAAACTCTGATTGCATGTTGAACAAATAACAATCAATATCGCAGGGGTGCGCAAACTTTTATTGCTGCGTTCCCTGCCTTGCCTCCCCCTGTGCTTGCGCCCCCTTCTTACCTTGGTGTGGCGTCAAATGACATGACACTGCAGCGTCATTTGACGGCACGTTGCCATGGAGACTAGTCATGAAGCCAGCAGAATCAAGGTAAGTTGAGTTGCAGAGGATCTCTCACGATCCCCCAGCATGTAATTTAAATGTCTTGGGGAAGAGCGCAGAGCCTCTGGAACCGCCACCCCCCCAGTTTGCACACCCCGTGTTATAGGGCATCAATAATTAATTATATTTATTGTCTTACATTAAACCATATCTCAGTTGATATTTGTGCAAGAGCAGGGTTTATATCAATACGCTATTACTGAAATATTTTGCACAGATTGTTTGTTAACTAGAGAGCAAAAAATGAGTTAGCATCTTAAATTACTGTATCCACTTTGAATTTACTAAACTCAGATCATCTAAGAAAAGGAATCAGCTTAAAAATGTATGCATTTTTATAAATCATGCTCCAGGTTTTTGATGTTTCCAGCTAAGCTACTTACAGAAAATAATAGAATATATATTAAAAAAAAAACTGTGAAATTCCTTCCCCGACAACGTCACACTCTTCCCTGAGCTACACACTTTTTTATGTAAATGTCTTTAATGCAGAATGGAATTGGAAAATGATCTCACAAAAAATTATGCAGCGGTAAGAAAAAACATTAAAAAAAGGATTTCAATACAGTAATAAAGGAAGATACTACCTATAGGTGCCTCATAGTGTGTTGGTATTTCAATATACAAGTACAGCCATACCCCGCATTAATGTACGCAATGGGTCCAGAGCATGTATGTAAAGCAAAAATGTTCTTAAAGTGAAGCACTACCTTTTATCCACTTATCAATGCTTCGGTAAAGGTAGGGAGCCGGTATTGCTGTTCAGGACGTGCTGACAGGCGCTTGCGCGAGCTGCCATTTGCCTATTGGGCGAGGGGAACCAGCACGTCACTACTATGGCGGTCTGTAGGGCAGAATAAGTGTCCATACTCGCGAAGCGAGCCTACGGACACAGGGCTTGGGGCTATTAAAAATATGTCCTTACTCGCGAGTGTACTTAAAGTGAGTGTCCTTAAATTGGGGTATGCCTGTATTAATTTGGAAAGAATAAGAAAAACATCCAAGAACTCTTGAAAATCCAAAAACAGCAGCGCACTTGAACATCTATAAAATCAGAATGAGCAAATGTGTGACGGTGTATAGGAAGCTTACGTTTTCACAGAAGCCTATGGAACATAGGGCCTCGTGCAGTAAGCGCCGATAAGCCATTTTTTGCCATTTTTTCGGCAAAATTGCCTTCCCGATTCAGTAAGCGCCGATAAGTGGGAAAAATCGGCAATTTTGGTTGCCGATAAAAACTTATCGGCAGCCGGGTGGCGATAAGCTACTTTTCGGCACTTATCGGAACTTTTTGAAATCGGCTGTATTCTAGTAGCCCCGATCAGCTTTTCGCTGCTGATCGGCACTGCAGAATTGAGAATTTAACGCCAATCCAGCCCGCCAACTAAAGTTGGCAAGTTGGTGGAGGAGAAGCATCGGCAAGGTCGACACTTAGAAAAAATCAGCCCTTTTTCCTGTCTGGGATTGATGCCGGGGGTCTCCGGAGCTGATACCCGCACCGGAGCCCCCCAGCATGCATCCGAGGCAGGAAAAATGCATGTAAAGCCCACTTCATTACCTTAGCGGCTAACCGCTAAGGCAATGGAAGGGTCAACCCACCGTGCCAGCTTTATTGTGGGTAGCGGGGGTGGGTGAAGGGGGTATTTGGCCCTTGTTGTTTGTTTAGGGCTTGCGGGGGGGTTGCGGGTGCACTTAACCCCTTCACGACCGTTGCAGTTAATACCGCTATGGTCATGAAGGGGTTAAGGCCTCCCGCTACCCACCCGCAAGCCCTAAACAAACACCGTTGGGGCTAATACCCCCTTCACCCACCCCCGCTAACCACAATAAAAAATCACACAAAATACACATACGACACCCCACACTAATAAATACAGTAAATATATCTAAATAAATAAATCAATGAATATAAATAAATAATATATATTATATATATATATTACCCCAACAACCCCTATAACCCCTAACATACACATATATGCACATCAATGATACTATAGGCCGGCGGGGGGCCCTCGGGTGTTACCCGCAGGCTGCAGTACCAATTATGTGCCCCTCCAAATTAATGTCAAAACAACATACATACTATAAAGAATAGCCCCCCCCCTTAACACATACATTAGTAATGGCCACAATTACTATTATCCACAATGGATATAGTGAATGTGCCCATTTTAAATACATAACACCAACCAATCAATACATTAAATACATATAGCACTCACCCATTGTCCGGCTGCCACGATGAACGCCATCCTCATCTTCATCCTGTTCATGCCTCCTCGCTGCTGCAAAACAGACACAAAATGAAAACATCCAATGTAATGTCCCCTAACCCCTTAATCACCATAGCGGTTATTAACCGCTACAGTAATTAAGGGGTTAACCACCCTCACCCCACCACACTCTGGAGGCCTACATACCCTCCCACACTACCCCCCACCCGTGAGCCAACCACCTCACCCACTACCCCAAGGGAGGCCTAACCCACATACCACCTTGGGCCAATACCCCCATCCCCCTCCCCCAGTACCCCACAATAAAAACAATACACTGCCCCAAATACACAATCTTCTTTATTAATACATTACCCCTCCCTGTGCCCCCCATAAATACATGATTTATCCTTTTACATACAGGGTTCATACCCCAGCCCCATGCGAGTCCCCGCGGCTGGCGGTCACCTGACAGACCTATAGGGTACCAGCAACTTGTTTCACAGAGGTTCTGGAGGCCTGTTGGTGGGTTCCACCAAGCGCCATGGCCCCCAGGTGGTCTCCTTGGGTAACTGTGGGCCACAATTGTGTCCCCACGGTAGGCCCGCGGATGTCTGGGAGCCCCGGGTCAGACCTACAAGTGTCTGTGGGGCCTCGGGTGGTTCTCACGGGGGTCAGGGAACTCACGATGTGCTCACTATGGGTCCGCGGTGCCCCCCATGGATGTGGAACCACCGCTTCATTCCCCCACCTATGGGTCCGCGTTGCCCCCGGATGTGGGACCACCCGCTTCATCCCCGCGACTACGGTCCGCGGTGGCCCCCACAATATGAGGCCACCGCTTCATCCCCCATTGTGTCACCCATGGAACCACCTGCCTGATACCCCGTGAATACCCGAGAGACCGCAGGTGGTCTCCAGAGGTCTCACGCAGAACCACAGGAACAACCCTGAATGTAAAAAAATAAAACCTGGCCTATACATTAAATAAATACATCCCTCCCCCCCAACACCTACAGTACAATAATGTGCAAAATAAATATTATCCAGATACGGATAATAGATTATATGCCATTATTAAACACATCGACTATCATTTTAAAATAAATAAAGTACTACTGACCTCATCAAGAAGAAGCCCCCGTCGCTAGCAAACTCCTTGTCTTTTCGTTGCCCACAAATCACATAGGCAATACATAGCAATAGATTGCAATTACATTCAGATATTAATTACCCCCCTTAAACACCTTATCGGATAATAACCGCAAAGGTAATTAAGGGGTTAGCCACACTGGCCCGATACCCACCCATTCATTTGTACAGTGGCTTCATCATGCACTATATATATATATATATATATATCATCTCTCTCTCTATCTGCGATCGCGCGCGCGAGAGAGAGAGAGAGAGAGAGAGAGAGAGAGAGAGAGAGAGAGAGAGAGAGAGAGAGAGAGAGAGAGAGAGAGAGAGAGATACACACACACATGATGAACCAATATACAAATAAATGTAGAAGGGTTCTCAAAAACATGCTGTACTACAAATGCCACTTCTCCATACAGACACACTACAATAAAATCCATTTCCTTTCATAAGGTTCATCTGATCTTCCAATCAAAATCCTCAAATGCAAATTACAAGCCTCTAATGCCACTGAAAACATTGCATTTACATTGTATACATGATGCATACAATCTATGCACCATATACATTCTGCAAATGAATGCTAACAATAACATATTCCAAACAAAATACCAAATACATCCAAACATGTACACTATTTAAATCAAACCAGTAACCATAAATCAATTAGCATTCATTAATTAAATCCGTAAACAATTTACATTCCATCCCTAACAATTAAACAATTAACTAATTCAAGCGTTAAACAAGTTAGGCTTTGAGAAAATATAAGTACCAACAAGAATACAATATACAAAATACAAAAGCAAGCCTCACCCTGACCTAAAGTACACCATACAATAGCAAAAATTACATCTATCTAATTTTAAAATACATGATACACACATTTATGCATAGCAGCATAGCCAAAATAATTTAAAACACAGCAAATCAAGCTTTTAAAACAACATAATTTCTTACCCTGTATGTATATATCGATCTAGACAGGTGCGGGGATGAAGCGGTGGTTCCACATCCGTGGGGGCACCGCAGACCCATAGTGAGCACTCGTGAGTTCCCCAGACCCCCGTGAGAACCTCCCGAGGCCCCGCTGACACCTGTGGGTCTGACCCGGGGCTCCCAGACATCCGCGGGCCTACCGTGGGGACCAAATTGTGGCCCACGGTGACCCAAGGAGACCACCTGGGGGCCATGGCGCTTGGCGGAACCCACCAACAGGCCTCCAGAACCTGTGTGAAACAAGTTGCTGGTACCCTGTAGGTCTGTCAGGTGACCTGCCAGCCCGCCGGGGACTCGTGTGGGGCTGGGGTATAAACCCTGTATGTAAAAGGATAAATCATGTGTTTATGGGGGGGCACATGGGGTGGGTAATGTATTTAATAAATAGAATGATGTGTATTGTAGGGCAGTGTATTGTTTTTATTGTGGGTACTGGGGGTGGGGGAGGGGTATTGGTCCCAAGGGTATGTGGGTAGGCCTCCCTTGTGGGTAGTGGGTGAGGGTGGTTAGGCCTTACGGGGTGGGGGGTTAGTGTGGGAGCGTATGTAGGCCTCCCGAGTGGTGGGTGAGGGTGTGTTAACCCCTTAATGACTGTAGCGGTTAATAACTGCTATGGTGATTAAGGGGTTAGGGGACATTACATTGAATGTTTTTATTCGTGTGTCTGTTTTGCAGCAGCGGATGGGGCATGGCCAGGATGAAGATGAGGATGGCCTTCATCGTGGCAGCCGGAAATGGGTGAGTGCTATATGTATTTAATGTATTTATTGTTGTTTATGTATTTTAAATACACAGGGGGTGTATGTTGTTTATTGCAATGTTTATTGGGGGCAAATGTCCCCAATAAACATGCTATTCTGCCTTAACACCTTCATTGCCATAGCTGCTATCCGCTATGGTAATGAAGCAGCATTTATGTATTTTAATAATATTGTGCGGAAGCAGGGGGGCTCCTGAGCTGAACAGCATTGATTTTTGGCACAGAGACCCCCTGCTTCCCGAGTTACAGGCCCCGGTTTGGGGCATCGTTTACAGTGTCGCCGCCATATTTATAGCGGACACGGCGCGAATGGGACGCTATAAAGATGGCGGCGACACTCCCACCCGATGACACATACCGGGGCCTGAAACTCGGGAAGCAGGGGGTCCCTGGTCCACAAAGCAACGCGGTTCAGCTCAGGGGATCCCCTGCTCACAGTACACTATTATTAAAAATACATTCATGCTGCTTCGTTACCATAGCACATAGCCGCAAAGGTAAGGAATGAGTGTTTATTTATATATGTGTTTTACTCATAAAGGGGCCTGTATCTCGGGAAGCAGGGGGTCCCCGGACCTGAAACCAATGCGGTTCAGCTCCGGAGACTCCCTGCACATGTACACTATCAGTAAAAGTAGTTTTGATATGTTTTTATTTTGCCGATGTTTGCGCAGAGAGAGCGGCTGGTCTCTATCTGCTGCAAACACATATCGGCAGAAACGGCATATCGGCAGGTTATCGGGAGCCAGGTTTATTTATTGCCGGCTCATCAGCGTTTTTCTTTCTCAGTGATTCGGCAGGGATCGGCATGGATTCGGCGCTTACTGAACACTGCGAGGGCAAATCGCCAAAATCATGGCTATCGCCAACACTTGCCGAAAGCACTTTTTCGCCGCTTACTGCATAGAGCCCATAATCAGAATGGGCCATATGTACCAATCGGTGCTATTTCATAAGACACCCTATTGCTGGAAGGTGTCTTATTGAAATATGGGCCAATATCCTTAAACTTCTTTATCTGGCTTCTACCATAACACTTATCACTGGTCACCAAGAAAAGGGTGTCCAGTTGCTGCTAGCTTCATAGTAAACAGTCTTTAGAAACACAACTACCTCTTCCTCCACCTACGATATACCTGTACCTTATTTAGGAGGTAGCATTTTACACTACTTCATAGATCTAACAGATCAACATTATATTTAAAAAAACATGATAGGCATCTTTTTTTTATTGTGAAAGAATTGACGCTGTCAATTTGCACTACAGTAGATCATCTTTTTAACGGTGTCAAGGTTCTAATGTCAACAGCTTCATACATTCAGTAGGTCACCTACAGTAAAAGTGCATTCAGCTGACTATTTTTCCTGAACACTGCAAATAATACTGTTGATAATTAAGTATGCAGTACAAGTTCACACCACCTTGAATAATAGTATTAGACAACTTAATTATAACGGGATATTTAAACAGTGAATTGGGCTCTGAAAGCCTTTGATATGTAGCCCAGGCAATCATTTTTGTGCCAAGAAGCATTTATATAGTGTCCAGATCGTTGCTACATTAATGTAAAATATTTAAAAAAGGAGTTAGAAAAAATGCAGCAGTTGCCAGTTACGTGGTTGAAGCAATACATTTGGATCATTCACTCTGAGCATATTCATCTTTTTGAATACTGTACACGTCAATGTAGACACAGCTAGACTGGTTCCAGCCCTAATAGCTAAAGGCAAGATAACTAAAAAGGTTGACATTTGAAAGCTGCCATATGCTGAGCAATGTTCATAATGAATAAGAGAAGAACAAAACCAATCCATTTTGGAATAGGAGAAGTGTATTTTTAATAACACACTTTGTTAGCTCAGGGTTAATATTTATAATGAGGTTAATGAGAGATGAAACAGAAGATATGTTGTCATCTATGGCAAAGGCAATTTTAAATTACAGTAAATAGAAAACGGATGCTGTAGAACTTGATCAGTAGTGGGTATTTACAGTATCTATTAATGAGATGTTTTACTGTTGCATTCTGGTGTAAAGAGATACAAACTTTTCTAGACCATTTAAAAAAGACATCAGTTACACATAATACGTATTTAGATGAGTTTTTTTTGATGTACAAAATCCCTGAGCATATTACAGTATGTGGCTTCTAATGCATCAGGGCTTTTTTATCTGCCTATGGTAATGAAACTGGGGTTGTTAGTAACTGAACCTGGGTAGTACTGTAATGTAGGTAATTTACTGTTCTTAAACTGATCATTGTTAATCACTGGAGGGCATCATACATTTTCAGAGGGTGTGTTTTATTTGGCCAAAACAACTATTCACTTAAATCAGAGCAACGTATAAAGCATGCTGATATGAGATGTTAGACTAACATCAAGAAGATATCAAGAAGATGTTGCAAACATCAAGAAGATTCTTTAAAGATACTCATGGTACCGCACAAATAATTCTCATTATATAATAACAATTTTTTAATTATTATGTTTATTTTACATTAGTGGGTTTCAATCTATTAGGAATTGTGGAACCTTTTGAAAATGTACTGTGATATTGCTTTAGTATGGCTTATATATTTTTTTTACTTACTAAAAAAATGTAACGAAGATGAACAAATTTGTCATCATTACCAACTGTTTTCCGAGTGGACGCCGGCCTGAATATGTTCTGTGGAACCCTGCACACAGGTCGAAAAACATTTCACTAAAATATAGTTACTGTCTATGTCTAACATGTTCATAACGTTCACCAAATGTATGTGGATTTGTGCATATATTAGAGCTAGAGGCAATTCAGTATCCCCTCCTGTTTGCAGCACTGAAAATAATATTATGATAGACATTATTATGGGGGTATCCTTGTACATTCAGTAAGATCAAGGCCTAATTGCTGAGGAGGGAACTGCACTTACTGCTGCTCCACTGGTGCACTTTCCCTGACCACCATGATGTTTGGTAAACGTTGACAGATCTAAAACAAAATTGAGAGCAGTGAATACTTGGAATTGTATGTATAACAAGCTATTAAACTTTATTAAGTTAAATGTTTACATCATCATTTCTTTTTTTACCTTTTTAACTGGAACTGCATAGTTCAACATTCATCTCGTTGAATTGCTTGTCTTTGTTCAGCCTTTTTTTTTTGTTTCAAATGGTTTTATTAGGCATTGATACAGCAGTAATCATGAGGGATGGGAAAAACTGGATAAGGAAAAATCGTGAGCATGGATGTGTCTCCCGAGACACTGTCCTAGTGCTCACCTGCCCTTGGGAGCAACATTTGGGGAGGGGGGAGGAAATAACAACAAGGGCCAGACATATTTGGGGGTAGTGGTCAAGACACAGAAAGTTCTGTCTACACAGCTCCAACCCCATATTTCCTTGGGTTTTGGGCCTGCTGTAACAATAAAACTAGCCTATACCTGGGTCAATAAAATGGGCTTTGCTTATAAACCTATAGTAACCTCGTAATAGCCTAAACATGAAAACATAAAATAAACTAGTACCCTGTAAAACTTTTACAGAAATTCCAATACATAATAGCTAGAATGTAAACACAAATAACATTTCAATGGGTAGTATTTTAATGGTTGATCCTCTCGTACTAAACCTTTGGAGATCTCTGGGTCAGACAGCTCTCTGGCACTTGGCTCAGACACTTAAGCCCATACCGTTCCTTGCAAGGGGGGATCTGTCTAGAGGACCCCATTTGACTGGTGTTCAAGGGCAAAGAGAAAGACAAATTGGGAAAAATTTGGAGCGTTACCTGGAAAAGGGGGAGAGGTCCCATGACGAGGTGCATGTCTGCTGTTTGGCTTAGGGTTTTGTCCCTTCTTAGAGAGGTTGTTTCACCGGGGACTCCATGTGGGAGGATCTCCTAGAAGGAACCATTGACCATGTAGGATTCAGGGTTGTTGGACCTCTGCCGCCCGCGGAGGGTCCAGAAGGGGGGGGGGGGCGAGGCCCAGATAGTTGAGAAAATCCTTGCCATCATCTGGATCCCTGAGCATCTGTGGTCTCCCATTTTTGTTTCAAATGGTTTTATTAGGCATTGATACAGCAGTAATCATCATACAAACAGCATGGCCTAATCCACGAACACTTTTACATTTTTTGGGGGAAAAGATTGACAACCTAAATTGTCGTAACGAAGGGAAGCCTTCATAGAAGGATGGCAGAATGGGGGGAGGGGGGAAGGGTGGCGGGGGGAGGGGGAAGGGTGGGTGGCTGTCAGGATCCCGGACTAGTTAGTCTTGGAAGTTTAGTTTTCTATATCTCTGTTCTCCCTGTCTGGAAGGACAGTGTCCTTACCTGATTGGGTCAGGTTATCTTTATCTAGCAAAAAGAATCCAAGGCTCCCATATCTTGTAAAACGCAAATAGGTTTTGCCTAAGGGTAGCCGTCAGCTTCTCCATGAGCATCACCCCACTGATTCTCTTTTTTATCGTTCTTATAGCAGGTGTGGTTATTCTCTTCCAGGAGGCCGCAATTTCACATCTAGCCGCGGAAAGGATAAAGGAGATCAATTTCCTAGTTGGACGGTCAATTCCGGGCATTGGCCTGGCCAATAGGAAGGTCAGTGGTTCGATAGGTAATTCCAGGTCAGCGGCCTCTTTTATCAAAATTTGGACTTGGCCCAGTATTTCACAATTTCTGATTTCACAATTTCACCAGATGTGGGCCATGTCCCCTCTATGACCACAGCCTCTCCAACATAGATCTGATGCCAGGGGATAGATCTGGTTTAATCATACTGGGGTAAGATACCAGAAATACAAGATTTTATAAATGTTCTCCTTTGTTGTGGTGCATATGGAAGTTTCTGAGGCTGCCTTCCAGATTTCTTCCCAAGTCTCTCTTTCTATAGTGATGTTCAAGTCTGCTGCCCATTTGAGCATGTAGTCGTGTTGTGGGGGGGTCGTTGATTTCTCTAGCTCGATGTATATTTCCGAAATGAGGCCTTTTTGGTGGTTTTTAGTTTTACACAGATATTCAAACTTGGTGAGAGAAGGGAATTCCGGGAGAGGGCACGTTTTTTGAATAAAATGTCGGATTTGGAGGTATTTAAATGTGTCCAATTCTCTAATGTTATATTGGGCCCACAGATCTTGATAGCTCAGGAGCTTCCCAAGCCTTAGAGATCGGCAATCACACCAATTCCCCTCATTTTTAGTTGATCGAACAGCTTGGATCCGCATCCCGGGGGGAATTTTGGGTTATTGAGGATGGGCGTCAGTTGGGAGCTAGGAGAGGACAGGCCATATCTAGTCTTACATTTAGACCAGACTTCCCACGTGTGTAGTGTGGCCTTTAGTTTAAGGTTATGGGAGTGTCTATCTCCTCTGTCCAGGCTCCAGAGGCAGGCTAGCAGAGAAGGCATTCTGGCATAGTATGACTCTATTTTAACCCAGCAACAAATGGCTGGGTCTGTGTTCCACATTACTGCCTGCTTTAGTTGGGCGACTAGGTAATATTTGTTTATATCTGGTACCCCCATGCCCCCCTTGGATCGTGATGCCAGCAGGACCGATCTCGCGACTCTGGGTCTCTTACCCTGCCAGATAAAGTGAAACAGCCTGTTTTGAATGTTTTTCAGATCAGTGCCAGGAACATGGACCGGGAGTGTTTGGAAGAAGTATAACAATCTTGGGAGTATGTTCATTCTAATAGATATCATTCTTCCGATCCATGAAATATGTTAACCTTCCCACAGATCTAGGTCTTTTTTGATCTTTTCCCAGAGCACTGGGTAATTGTCTCGATATAAGGCTTGATAGTGTCTTTACACATTAACTCCCAGGTATTTAACGTATGAAGGACACCATCTATAGCTGAAATGTAATTTGAGTAGTTTTACTTCGGGGTCTGGGAGACTAAGATTTAGGGCCTCTGATTTGTCGCTGTTAATTTTATATCCTGATATCTTTTCAGAGTCTGTCAGTTCCTTTTGAAGGTTAGGAAGGGAAGTTTGGGGTTTCATCAAAGTTAGAATGATATCGTCAGCGAATAGGGAAATTTTATAATTTGTTTTTCCAATAATAATACCCTTTATGTTCGGGTTGTTTCGTATTTTGGACGCTAGTGGTTCAATCGTGAGGGCAAAGAGGAGGGGGGACAGGGGGCAACCATGCCGTGTTCCGTTTTTAATGTGGAACCTCTCAGAGTTTCCGCCAGGAAGTCTGACCGTGGCAGACGGATTCTGATAGAGTGCCCGGACTCCTTCTAGGAATGAGTCTTTGAAGCTGAATTTTATCAGTGTTTGGTCAAGGAATAGCCAGTCAATTCTGTCGAATGCCTTCTCTGCGTCCAAGCTCAATAACATTGCTTTTGATCCTGCCATATGGACATGGTCGACTATATTATTTTACGGGTGTTGTCTGAGGCCTGGTGACAAACCCGACCTGGTCTGTGTGTATTAATTTAGGTAGGATGGGATTAAGTCTGTTCACCAATATTTACTGTACAGTTTAAGGTCGTTGTTCAACAATGAGATTGGTCTGTAGCTTCCGCATTGAGTTGGGTCCTTCCCTTCTTTATGAATTATGGCCAGATTAGCTGTTGACATTGATGGTGGGATAGGACTGCCTTCTAAAAATGAGTTGAACAAGTTCAATAAGTGGATAGACAGTATAGGTAGGAATTTCTTTTAGTAGACATTTGTGAAGCCATCGGGGCCTGGCGTTTTGGAAGTTTTTGATGCCTTCACAGCTGTCGTTAATTCTTCCAACGATATTTTAGCATTTAGCATAGCATTTTCCTCCTCGGTTAGGGAGGGGAGCGTCTAAATAGTCTGCAATAGCCGATAGTTCGGTATTGCTTGAGTTAGCAGGTCGAGCTCTCAAGTTATATAATTTAGTATAAAATTTAGTAAATTCTCCTGCTATTTTTTTCTCGTTATAAAGTATCTCACCAGATCTATTTTTAATCGCCGTTATTTGTGACCTTCTTTATACTCCTCTTAACTTGCTAGCAAGAAGCCTGTCGGCCTTATTCCCCTTGTCATAGTACCTCTGACCCGTCCATTTGAGAGCCTTTTCTACGTTTTCCAATTGAATCTCCTTCAAGTCGTTTCTAGCAGTTGTCAGCTGTTTATAGATTTTCCGAGAGGGGTTCGATTTGTGCTGCTGCTCTAATTTGATAATGTTATCTGTAAGCTCTTTGATTAACTTAGTTTTGACTTTCTTCCTGTGGGAGGCAATTGAGATAAAATTTCCTCGGATTGTCGCCTTATGGGCTTCCCACAGGGTTGCTGGAGACGAGACCGAACCTAAGTTTAGTCTGAAGTAATCCTTAAGGGATTTTTTGATCTCCTTTTCTATCTTGGTATGGTTTAGTAAGGAGTCATTTAATTTCCAGCTATACGAGACTAATTTGACAAATGGGATGGATAGGGTCAGGGTGATGGGAGAATGGTCCGACCACGTGATTGGGCCTATATCCGAGTTAGCGGCGGCCTCTAGGACATTCTTGGTTGCAAGGAAGTATTCGATACGGGAATAGGTCTGGCGAGGGGCCGAGTAAAAGGTGAAGTCCCTTTGTCCCTGGTGCTGTGCTCTCCAAATGTCCACCAAAGAAAAATCCCCCATAATATCTTTACATTTTTTCCCCAGTCTTTGGGATTGGGTTGAGTGCAAACGTATTGGGGTCAACGATTTGTCTTCAATCGGGTTGAGAGCCATGTTAAGGTCTCCTGCTATTAGTACAGAGTACAGATAGCCTGGGTCAACTTCTTCCAGTACTTTTTTTAGAAAATCTGTCTGGTTCTCATTTGGGGCATAGAGGTTAATTAGGGCGATTGCCGATCCCGAGAGTGAGCCATACACCACAATGAATCTACCCTCTGGGTCCGTCTTTATTTTTGTTAGATTGAATGGAGTGCCCTGACGGATCAAAATAGCGACTCCCCGATGTTTACTACTAAATGATGAGTAATAACTCATCGGGTATGCGTTTTTAAATGTTTTGGGCGGGTCTTGAGAAGTGAAATGCATCTCCTGAAGGAAAACAATGTTGCCGCCCGACTTTTTTATTTCCTGTAGAGCAATTCTCCTTTTCCTGTTATTATTCAAACCTTTTACATTAAGGGAGACAACTTTAATGCCCCTTGGTGAGTCATTCTGTCTGTAATTCCTATCGAGTTTTAGGATCTCTTCCTTCCCACTAGGGACAGACGGGTTTAGACTTATGCCAGGTACAAATGTATTGTTGAAAGAATCAGTGTGCTCTTTCTCAAACCTAAGCCCAGAAGCAGCTAGCCAGGGTGGGCAGCGGGGGAGGGGGGGGGCTCCCGCTGGGACAGTGTCAGCGGGGATAGAGAGAGAAAGAAAGTTGACCCTATAGAGGTCTAAAGAGTTAAAGTCCGGTCTTAACTAGAGGCCGGCTAGTAGGGTTTAAGACCCTTGGGGGGTGGGACCGGTGTCGGCCTCCGGCAGGTCCGGGCGAGGTGGAGACCCTGTGGGTATCCATGTTTTCATCCGTTTCACACCGTTCGTGTCAGTCGTGGTTATAGGGCTTGTTGGTAGCAGGGGAAGGGGGAGGGGAGGGAAATGGTATTCGGCATTCTGGCCATGTTCCGATCTCTTGTCTGAGGATTCGGGCCTAAGCTTATGCTAAAGGTATTCCTATCTTAGGGGGCTGGGAGGTGCTGTTCTAGGAAGGAGGTGGTGTGAGGGGGCATGTGGGGAGGGGGGAGGGGAGGTAGGGGGGATGGGGTTGGGAGGGGGGGGGGGGGGGGGGGGGGGGAGGGAGGGGCTGGGGGGGGGGGGGGGGAAGGGTTGGTCTGTGGGGGGGATCAGCTGTAATCCCCCAGCACTTAGAGTCATTGCTATATTTTCCCAGCACTTAGAGTCATTGCTGTTGGGTTAGTACCTGCAAAATTATGGGGTGGGTGGTGTTTGCTATTCTACACCTTGTTCTAGCCCTCTGTTCTCTTCGGAACCAGCTTAGAGTATTCTGTAGTCTTGATTGGGCTCTCGCATAGGTGCGTCACTTTTCAGCAGGGGTGGGGTCATAAGGAATTTGGGAGGGGGGGAGGGGGGTTGAGGGAAAAGGGGGGGGGGGGGGGGGGAAGGTAGGGGGAACCTGGGGTACAGTATTTTTACATTTACATTGCATACATTACATATATTGCACCAATTTGTTTTCATACAGTTCAGTTGAGGGATTCCTGTTGTGCCCTTGGCCCTTTCTTAATTAAGAGATCTTTCTCAGGGATCTCCGACCTCCTACACATAATATACTGCATCTCTGTTCAGTTCTCTGAACCGTTTTTGGGTCTTAAAACTGTTACTTAATTACAAGTGTAGGAATGTTTTCAGAAACGAGATAAAATAAAGGATACATGTTTGTCCCACAAGCGGCTATTACAAACCACAAATGTTCAACCAATTAAAACTACAAATCCAATTGGCGTTTGAAATGAGGAGTAAAAGTTTATACTCTTGTTGACATTGAAAAGGAAACACAGAAATTTGTTAGCCATTGAGCAGTTTCATTTTTATGAGCAAAGGACAGATACCTGCACACATCTTTTGTGCTAATCTGCAATGGCTGAAGAATTCGTTAAAAATCAAAATCCGCAGTTAGGGTATAAATACATGGTATCAGAAGCAATTTTATCAACTTGCGGACACAAAGCAAGCACACGCCAAATCTATGATTTGATTCGAGCAAAATATCCTTATTACCAAGACCGTGGCCATGCGCGCAATTTTAATTCCTCAGTAAGATTCACTTTATCAACTAATGACTGTTTTGAACTTGTGCAGGATAAGCTAGAAGACAAGTATGGTTTCTGGAAGATTGCGAAGGAAAAACATTTCACCGTCAAAGAGGGCACACATATTGTGCTTAAAGGCATATTTATTCCTAATGCCAATAGCAATGGATCCGCTACTACTGTTCCGTGTGAATCGATACCTGCTGCAATATCTGCACCCTCCATTCCTGAAACCCACATTGTACAAGAACAAAACTACTATGATTATATAGCAAGCCTTTCAGCAGAAAATGCTTTGGAATGGGTACCCGAAGAAATGAACCTACCTCCGGACCAATTGTTTGAAGAAAGCAGTGGCGATTCCTATGAGCGCTTCATGGAGGAGATGTGTGTCATACTGGATTCAGTGTTTGGGTCAAGCGTGGATGAAAATGCCTTGCATTTCTGGAGCGAACAGTTGCAGGCAGACGAAGAGTTAATTCTAGAAGAATGGTAAATATAACAATCGTTATGCGTTGACTCTGCGTTTACATTTTTTTTTTTTTTGTAACCACCATTTTCACTTTCAATGCGTGGATACAGCGTAACATTGCAGACTGCATAACATGTAGCGATCACAAACAAATTGTTTCCTATTACAATATAGTAGAACCTGAAAGAGTAGTACACATTGCTGACGGAATAAATATACGTACTTTCCTATCCCTTTAAACATATTAGCAACATTTTACCATAACTCTAACACATACCTGTTTTGTTATCATGCAACATCTACAAAATAAAAAACCGGGTCCACCACGTATGACGTGGGACCCTTGTCATGGGCCAAGGCGTCCTTAAAAAGGATTACGGATGTAAGTCCCGCCCCCAAGCGACGTGCGCGCCTCAAAGCCTATTGGCTGTGTTGTTTTGTTATAGTTACGGTAACTGCACTGTGTCATACACTGGGGGCGTTCACTGGGCGTTAGCCGAATGTTAATTGAGTGGGAGGAGTGTTAGCGTGCGTTTCACGCTGGTTTAACATGACGTCACACGTATTGCATTTGCGCATTGTGTTATCGGCCGTCCTTTCTGTCCAAACACGTCTGTTTAAAAAGAATACAGATGTACTCGTTTAGAACGAATGTAGTTTCGTCTTCATTGTATTTGAAATAAAGATTTTATGTTTACTGGTATTTTCAAGATGTATTGAACGCACAACGTACGCTTTGTTTTGCGCATGCGCTAACAGTTAGTGGAGCCAAGCGTGAAGTGCGTGCGCACACTAAGATGTGCGCGCACATTTTTCAGTATACAGGCAACGTTCACTTCATATACATAGTTATGACTGCTACAAATTTAAATAAACATTACATACTGATGTACACTTGTACTTCTAACATATAAGTGAGTGACGTGTGTATGTACACAATCATATAGAGCTGTGTAACGCATCATATGGATGTACACGTTACACTGCACCAATAACATTGTATGTAAGCATACTAGAAGCATGAATGAGTATGGGCATAATATGTGTATTGTGTTAGCCTAAGGAACAACACAATGCTAAAATATTAGTGCTTTGTTACCCCAGTTGTATTCACATACACACAACTAAAGTACAATTGAAGAGGGATTATATAACCTGTGCAACAATAACATACCGGTGCCACATCCCTTTGTGCACACAGCAGAGAAAAGAAAGGTGTGCAACCCATATTCATCTGTGTCCTACCAGAAGGGTATATAAAAAAACATTATTGTTAAGATAACATAATGTAACTATAAAAGTATAACTTGGAACATATATGTTTTTACTTACAAGAAAAAAATGAATTGATGAGATTCTGGCGTGTCTGGCCACCACTGGCTGTTTGTTCATTTTCAGCAGCTACATGGGTGGGATGCTCGTCTACCAAAGGCTCAGCTAGGTCTGATTGTACATTGTGCCTGAGTGCAACATTGTGCAAAATGCAACAGGCAAGGATAATATCAGACACTTTTTGAGGCTTGTATAGAAGAGCCCCACCAGTTCTGTCCAGACACCTAAATCTGGTCTTGAGTAGGCCAAATGTCCTCTCTATAACAGATCTTGTAGATATATGGGCTGCATTGTACCTCTCCTCTGCTTCAGTTTGAGGGTTTAGCACCGGAGTCAAGAGCCACGGCCTAATTCCGTATCCTGAGTCACCTATAATGAATGGAGCACACATAAGCTGACATTAGTGATCAAATTCTACAATGCCAACATTCCTAAATAAAAATGTGTTTTGTGTTAGAACATGTAAATGTGTACTCACCCAGCAGCCAACCATGTTCAAAATGTCCCTCTTCGAACGCATGGAAGACTGAAGAGTTCCTCAGGATAGAGGAATCGTGACTGGAACCA
Source organism: Ascaphus truei (assembly GCA_036426205.1). Classification (NCBI taxonomy): domain Eukaryota; kingdom Metazoa; phylum Chordata; class Amphibia; order Anura; family Ascaphidae; genus Ascaphus; species Ascaphus truei. The sequence continues at coordinate 24,270,303 of CM071568.1, read as the reverse complement.
GGGAATTTGGGTACCACATGCATTATCCTCATCGTCGCATCACATACCACCTGTACATTGAGTGAATGGTAGTGCTTACGATTGCGGTACACATGCTCACTCTGACTAGGTGCAATCAAAGCAACATGTGTGCAATCGATTGCACCCAGCACACATGGTATCCCTGCTATATTATAAAAGCCAGTCCTGACTTCCAGCCACTCTGTCGCCTCTGTAGGAAAATGAATATAATTCCTAGCGCATCTATTGAGTGCATAGAGAAACTGGGTCAAGGCCCGCGAGAATGTAGATTGCGAGACCCCGCCCACTATGCCCACAGTTGTCTGGTATGACGCGGAAGCAAGATAATGTAATGAGCACAGCATTTTAACAAGCCCAGGGACTGCACGACCTCTGGCTGTGAAAAAATCTAAATCTCCCCTTATCTCCTCATAAAGAGATAAGATTGCTGCTGAACTCAAACGATAGCGACTTACAATCTCCTCCTCACTCATCCCATCTAACAGGGTTCTCTCCCTGTACACACGCGGACGAGGCACAACTTGTCTCCTTTGTCTTCTCCTCTGATCTCCTGTCCCTCTACCTGTCCCTCGGCCTGTCCCTCTCCCTGTCCCTGTCGTATCCGCGTGACTGTCCCTGTCACTGTCCCTCGGTGTGTCCCTCCCTTGCCCTATATGATTCTCTTGATCATCAAGCATGTCATAGAAAAGAATGTTCCTCCGTCTCCTAAACAATCTCAACATTTTGAAATGAGTAGCTGTGAATGAGCAGGTAATGGGCGTCCTTTAAATAGGTATGTGATGATGTCAGGTGACATAGTAAAATGCAAGGTGTTACATTAACATAATAAAGTACTTCTGTGGCAAGCTGTGTGCAGTTGTTCTTAGAAGTATTTGTTGTGTGTATTCTGCAGGGAATGATGATATTTGCCAATGATGTGACGTGAAGCTTTGTACAAAGATTGCTTGAAAATAAATAGTGTAATGTGCAATGCATGTAACACTTGTGAACGCAACAGTCAGTCATGTAATTAGACAAAAAGGCTGAGATTGACGTGGGAAAAGTTTGGTGTAACATGTGTAATTAGGCATGTTATTGTCACATGTTGACAACAATGAATAGTCGTGTGCATATGCATGCATTTCTGTAAGGAGGATAGTTGCTATAGAATGAGTTTACAAGGTGTCCCAATGATGAATTACTGTACATGTGTGTATAAGTTAGGTTGAAGTGCTTGTAATGCTACGGTTACAATGTAAACATGCAATGTGATTGAGCGTCCAATAAGTGACGTCATGAAAATAGGGAGGACCCAAAACTATATTTAACATGAGAATACAGATGTACATGAACGTTTAAAGATGCGTGACACATTACAAGCATTGTGTAATGTAAAGGAAGATGAATATACGGTGTATGTGTGACATGTGTGACATGTGTAACATCATGTAAATAATTGTCGCTCAGTTCAGTAAAATGTGTGATATGATGTGAGGTTCTCCTTTAAGAGTTGAGTATAGTATTTTCCCTTGACACATCATCACATGATGAGTAATGTGACCCGCAAATGCTGACAACATGTAAAAGTAGAATGTTATGCAAATAATACACGTCAGCTGTGACACAATGCAGGGAATGCCCCCCACACTGTAATGCAAATGACGTTTGTATTGTGAGCAATGAAACGTAAACAGTACTATACTGTTATACGTCCCCGCTCCATTGACTCCATTGATGTACAGAAGATTTTTTTTTTCTAAGTGCCGTTCCGGCAGCCTTAGCGATCGTTCTCCCCTCCAAACTGCCAACTTTAGTTGGTGGGAGAAATTGGCCATAACATCTCAATTTCGTAGTGCCGATCAGCCCCGATAAGCTGATTTTTTTTGTTGAATCCAGCCGATTTAAAAAAGTGGCGATCAGTGGAGAAAACAGGCTTATCGGCAGCCGACTGGCCATAACAAAATTATCGGCTCCGAAACCTGGCGAAATCAAGCACTTATCGGCGCTTACTGAATCTCAAACCCAATTTTGGCTATAAAATGGCGATAATTCCCTTATCAACGCTTACTGCATGAGGCCCTTAGAGTGTATAAAATCGATGGACAAACAAAGAAAAACATTTATTAAAATAAAGCGGGGAAAAAAGGTACAGTAAGTCTCAGGTCTTAGTGGATGGTGAAATATAACAATTGAGTTTCCGGCAGTCATCAAACAATGGATTACTGGATATAGCCTAGTAAATGTGGCCCTTAATGTGTTGCAACTTAAAGTATAGTTATAGTAAGTACTTTGACACTATATATATTTCATGGAAGTTGGCTACTGTATACCTGTACGTGTATAAAGTTAATGATTAATGTGTGTGCTGTCTCCTTGACTTACAGTACAGTAAGTTAATACTGTATCACAGCTTAGAAACAAATTGTCAACCTGCAACAAACTGTATATACATTGTGACACGTCCACCTGTTTGAGGGTTCTTAGCCCAGTCTTCTAGGGTAAGGAATCACAGAAATTTCGGATTCGAAGCTTGTATTCATTTTTAGGCTAGAATTCAAAATAAATATATAAGCAAAACAAAGAAAAGTCTTAGCTCTTCTTAGAGCTCTGGCTAAACAGATCTCTAACCCAAACTGCCCCGGGCAGCTACCCGCTTACAAGTTTAGTATACACACAATAGCACCAGGGAATTCATAACAGAGGCTTCATTACCTTCCCACACATCTATCAGGCAGCTCGGCCTTTCTCTAAGGCTGTGAGAGAGCCTGATGTGTTGTTTGCTGGGAACTGTAATTTCTAGAATAAACCCAAAAAGGGAAAAGGCTGTGTTGGAATTCTGGGTCCTAAATATCTTCCCTATATTCTTTCCCCCTGTACACTGTCACACATTCTCCCCCCAGCTCAGATCTACTCGGGAGAGTGACCCTTGACATCGCTAGACAGTGCACCCTAGTGAGGCCATCTGCATTTCATAGTTTTATTCTCGAACTATGTTCTACTGTATGGACAAATTAAAAGATTGCAAGCTGAGGAACCAGCAGGTTACCCTTGTATTCTTTGCTCTATTTTGGCTCATCAATGTTAGTGGAGCATGATCAGCGATTACCTTAAATCGCCTTCCTTACACATAGTACCTCAGTGTCTCTAGTACCCAGTTATTGAGCAAATACAAAACATGATGTTCTTCACCCTGAATGTCTTGGGACAGTACTGCTCCCAGGCCACTGTCAGATGCATCTGTCTGTACAATAAATTCCCTAGAAAAATCTGGGATAGCCAGCACAGGTCTAGCACATAAAGTGGTTTTCAATGCCGCAAATGCTTGTTCTGAGACATGTCTCTTCTTCAACATTAATGGTCTTTGGCCTTAGTAAGGTCTAGCAGGGGATTTGCAATTTTAGAAAAATCGGGGATAAATCTACTGTAAAAAACAGTCAGACCTAAAAAGCTCTAACTTGTTTCTTGGAAATAGGACATGGCAATTTGTTCTCATTGCTTCCTTAATTGTTTAAGGTTTAACCAGGCCTCTCCTAATAGTGTACCCCAAGTATTTGGTTTCCTCTAAGCCTATGGAACGTTTGGCAAGGTTAGCAGTTATACCTGCAGCTCGGATGGAATTCAATACCCCCTGAACACGAGGGAGGTGTGTTTCCTAGTTTGTACTTTGAATCCCAACATCGCTGAGATGAGCTGCGGCATAATGTTTGTGAGACCTTAAAATGCGTCGATCATTCATTGGAAAGTGTCAGGAGCCAAATGGTAAGACTTTATAGTGAAACAGACCTTTAAGGGAAGAGAAGGCTGTCTTTTCTTTTGCCTGGTCTGTAAGGGGAACCTGCCAATAACTTTTTGTTAAGTCTAATGCTGTGAGGTACCGAGATTTACCCCGGCTTTCTACCAATGCATCCCCACTGGGCATCAAATTTGGATTTACAGTACTTTTCACAATTTACGGTACTCATTACAAAAATGAATTGTATCATCTGCTTTTGGAACCAACGCAATTTGGCTATTCCAATCGCTCTGTGACTCCTCAACTACCTCTAAATCCAACATGTTCTGGACTTCAACATTTATAGCATCCCTGCTAGCTTCTGGAACTCAATAGGGTTTCAAACAGACATTTTTCCCTGGCTCTGTGTTAATGTTATGTTTAATTATACTTGTTCTCTAAGGAACTTCAGAGAATACATCTCTGTTCCTAGAGACACATTTCCTAACCGTGTGTTTTTGTTGTGTCGAAGGGATTTCTGCCATATTAATATCCATGTTACTTTAAGCCTGGACTGGGAAACCTAAGGGTTTTTCTGATAGCCATACCTCCATTTTATTACGTGCGTGCCACAATTTTTTTTTATTTTCATAATGTTTGCAACATACTGTCTACGTGAACAAGCCATGTTTGCAAGATCCAAACTTGAGACATGGCGCTATAAAGTTCACGATTATGACATGTGGTGCATACTGCTTCTCAGGGAGATTAACCCCTTTTCTACCATTGCTATACAAGTGCACAGATAATACCAGCTCCTACTTGCTGTATATGGCACATAAGCAATGTGATATTTAATTAAACCATATACATATAGCACAGGCAGGTTTGGGCTATAATTCTTTCCTCCTCCTGTGCAATAATCCCTGGTAAGGGCAGGTGGCCAGGAGTTAAAATGGGTTTGCCCCAACCACTGTGATTCAGTTGGTCAGAGAAGGTAGTGCTCATGCTTTGTGTCAATCAAAGGCACAGGGGTGGGACTACTGGATCTGTACTAAAGGGATTACATCTTCCTGTTTAGTCTGTTCTGAGTGTCAGAGTTGTGCGTTACTCTCTAGCCATGAGAGAGGTGGTTCCTCTGCAGTTAAGAAAGAGGATGGTGGGTTCAAATTAAGCAGCCAGGGCTCTGGTACGCTGAAGGTTCTCCCTTAGGGGAGAGGGGAGATACTATCTTGCTCCACCAAGGAGTATGTCTAGAGATCATCCTGGTGGTGAACACCCTTCTGCTGAAGTGCTGTGTGCTGTGCAATTGCTGCTTCTTGTCTGGACAATAAAGAACCCTTTTGTTTTACCTCCTGCCTGAGACTGGAGTATATTGGGAGGAGAGGAAGATAACTCTTTTGCAGATACTCCACCCCATACGCCTGTGGCTGCACAAGATGGAGGCGCTGCACCATTAAGGAGAATTCGGACACAGCCCCAGAGAAGCCTGTCCTGTTATCCCCCATGACATCGCGGGAGACCCAGGCCCTCCTGTTACCTGCAGGTATGCACCACCAAAGTCCCTGTAACCAGAGTGAGAGTTCCCTGAGGAGGCCCAAAATGAGGTTGGGACAGGGAGGACCGGTTACATACATGATACATGATATTTAATTATAGAATTTTATTGCATTGCATTAGTTATTCTTATCAATTTGTCATTGTAGATTTCTCTGAAGAATGTTCCATATTGGCCCATCGGAGAATAGATGGTCACCATCCACGGTTCTATATGCCTCTCATAAAGGCTGTAGACGAAGCTTCAACCAATGTCAACATCACTCATTGCTCACAAACATTAGACAGTTTCTTTCTCATCTGACCAGGGTGGAGATCTAACTATAGGTTTTGAATAGAGATGTGACACATTTTCACAGAACTTTGAGAACCAGTCGAAATTTGCACTTTATTTTACCCCCAAAATTTCACACAAGTCAGCAAATTTCAAAGTCATTGTGATGGTCACATTACTTTAAACTTGGAAAATACATCTATAGTATTATTGAGTATAACTGTATAGATAAAGGGGGAGAGCAGTGAATAAGCGCTAATGCTATAATATAAAACTGTGACAATATAAGTGACAGAGGTGATTACAATAAACTTAAAACATAAAGTAGGGGCTGCCTGAGGAAAATATGGTGTACACAGACCAATAAAGACAAAGAATACAGATAACCGGCGCCTCCAATGAAATATATAAACTAATCCAACCAATAGTATAGTCCAATGTGGGTGGCAGGAAATCCTGAGTGGAATCTTCAATGAAGCCTCACAGAAAGACACACAAACATGTAAAACAAAAACAAAAAAAGAGACAAAAGAAAAAGATCATAGTGTAACTCATAAAACAAGACAAAAATCTAAAAAATCACTGAAAAGATGGGCAAAAGGATAAATTACAGATTTAATGCAATTAACTAAAATATAACAATAAACAAATGTCCATTGGGCTAGAGACGCTAATGAAGCTGAATCATCCGGTAGGGGTAAAATGAAAAACCTACTTACAGCAAAGCTGATTAAAAATTACCTTTTGAACAACTGTCCTGGAAATCAGCCTGGAGCCTCTGCAGGAGATGGAACCGCACGAACTCAGAAGATCCACGCTGCCATGATAATCGCCACTGCTAACACACAAACCCTCAAGGCAGTCCTCATTTTAAAGCTGCAGTTCAGGCAATATCCTGCATGTGTGTTTTTTTTTTTAATAAATCAGTTCTGTAGTAAGCATTTTCTGTTTTAAAAACAACAACTTTGAAAGACCAATTTTCTTGTATTCTATTTTAACAAGCATACTTGTTCCTATAGCAACGATTTACATTCCCCATATTTAAAGATGTCGCCAAATTTTGCCGATCAATAGACGGAGAACGAATTGACCGGCAGCTATGCAGTTCTTTAGGTAATTAGAGATTGCCCATATGAAACTATTGAAGTAAAAAAAATATATAAAAAAAAAAAAAAAAGACTGAACTGCAGCTTTAAGATGCTTCGTTTTACGACAAATGGCTTATCCGACGCTATTCAAAGCACCCCTATGGCCGTTTTTCTGACACCTGAATGGCTTATCCGACGCTCTTATGACGCTTTCCAAAATTGCAACAATTGCCCAATAAGAAGGCTGCAGGTCAGGGAAATCATTCTGAACAGTCTGTGTGAAGGTTTAGTGGTGTATTTTAGGCCCTTAACCATGTCTGATAAAAGCAAAAAGCAAAGTGATGTTGCTCCAAAAAGGAATAGAAAATCTATTACTTTAGAGACCAAACAAAACATTATAAAGTGCTCTGAGAAAGGAGAGACGAACACAGAAATTGGACGTGCCTTGGATATACCTCGCACAACTATTGTGACAATTATTGTATGTCTTTATTTATATAGCGCCAAAAGTGTACTCAGCGCTTCACAAAGAATACAGTACAGGGAATTATAATTATACAATAAGTGCAGCAAAATCAGACAATAGGAAAGGAAATCCCTGCCCCGAAGAACTTACAATCTAAGAGGTTTCAAGGGAAACTTACAGAGACAGTAGGTGAGGGAGTAAGTGCTGTAAATGGCAGTCCTTGGTCACAATGTGTGGTAGGAGTGACTGAGTGTGGGACAATAGCCATGAGTGCAGGCTATTGGGATGCTTGATTTGTGGGGTGAGATTTAAGGCTGGTCAGTATTAAATGAAAAGGTTAACACCATTTACAGGGGAAGAGATGGCAGGGACACATGAGTGAGATCAGGTGTGTATGTCTGACTTTAGGCTATGGGGAGATCCCCAGCAGTGGGAAGGAGTACAGTAGATTGAGGGTGTGAATAGAGGATTTGTGTGGGTGTATTTTATTGAGGGGTAAAGAAGTTGTTGGGAGAGGGGTATATAAATAATGGTGCAGTGGGGAGTGGGGAAGTTGGAGAGAACAGAGACATTCACAGAGGAGTGAGGAAACATTACACAGAAAAAGCTGTAGGGAGGGCATAGTAAGATGCAGGAGGAGAGACTTCACAGGTAATGGAGGATAAAAATGAACAAATAATCACAGATGTTAAAAGAGAATATCTCACAGTGGCAAAGTTGTAATGCAGAGTCCAGATCCTCCTCCAATCTTCACCTCCAATTTCAACTACAAAATTACAGTAACTCTTGTAGACACTTTAGATATGACACTTATGATGTGACTCTTTTGATGTTACACAGCCATATGGCTCACAGCCAAGTTACACATTTCAACTAAACTGGTGACTCAGTTGGTGATACTATTATAAAACTATTACAATTATAAAAGTTTAGGCAAGAATCTTAGAACAGATTAAAGGCTCAGCTCCTATGCAAGGTACAACAATAAGGCAACATGTTGGGCATATTGCTGAGGTAGAAAAACTCCTCATAATGTGGCTGGAAAACCAATCCCAGCATCATGTGCCTACTAGTTTAGCCTTAGTTCAGGCGAAGGCGTTGAGTCTTTATGAGGACATTAAGCACCAGCATGGAGAAGGGTCCACTGATGAAACGTTCACTGCAAGTAGGGGCTGGTTTATTCGGTTTAAAGAAAGGGCAAACTTGCATAACATTAAAGTGACCGGTGAAGCTGCTAGTGCTGATTAGGAGGCAGACCTTCCCTGTTACATTAGCCAAAATTATAGACGATTGTGGCTATTGTGCTCGTCAAGTATTCAATGCAGACGAGACTTGGCTCTACTGAAAGAAAATGCCCAGTAGAAGCTACATTGCAAAAGAGGAAAAATCTATGCCTGGTTTTAAAGTTGCAAAGGACAGGCTGACTCTTCTGCTTGGATGAAATGCTGCAGGTGATTTTAAGCTAAAATCTTTGCTTGTTTATCATGCAGAAAATCCTAGGGCATTCAAAGCTTATGCAAAAAGCACACGTCAACTGATTTGGAAGTCCAACCATAAGGCATGGGCAACAGGGAGCCTTTTTGAGGACTGGTTCCAACATCATTTTATTCCAGCTGTGCAATTATATTGCACAAGGCAAAACCTTGATTTTAAAGCATTGTTGCTCCTGGACAATGCTCTTGGCCATTCCCGTGTACCTGGATGATTACCATCCAAACATCATAGTGGTGTTCATGCCCCCCAACACCACCTCATTGATACAGCAGATGGACCAGGAGGTTATCGCTTCATTCAAGGCTTACTATCTTAGTCGAACATTTGCCCAGGCCATCAGAGCAACTGAAGAAGAGGACCACCAATCTGCGGGAGTGGCACAGCCACGTAAATCTTTATCAACCAAAATGTTGACTGCGGCATTCAAGCACATTGATAGCACGCTGACCATATTTGAGGAAAATTACCCCAACATTGACGGAGTTCTTCAGTCAGTCGCGGGGTGTCCAACCTAATCAGCTGCTATAGAGAGATCTACAGGCAGAAAAGGAAAGGAACTGTCCAGACTTCATTGAAGAGCTTCTTCAAGAGGCCCAAACGTTCAAGTCCACCTTACATCACCTCCAAGAAGTCTGTTATCCATTGAAGATATCCCCCAATCATCTTCCTCTAATAATTGATGTTTGTTTTTTTTTGCTCATAATGTACATTACTGTACAGAATATAGTTTTATTATACAGTTCTGGAATCAATCAATATAATGTTTACATAATAATCTATGTGTGTGCTGCATATCTTATTGTCTGCGTGAAATATTTTGTGTATTTTACTATTAAAAATGCCTTCAGGAACGGAACCTTTGATTTAAACAGTGTTTAAAATGGGAAAATGTGATCCGCTTTACGACGCTTCGCTATCTGACGCCATTTTGAGTAACGCATTGCGTCGGATAACCAAGGACCGCCTGTAATATACAAGGCATTCTTTGTCTGAGTAACTGCAACATAAAGAGTATAATATTTATATTAATAAACTCCACAGGGTATCCCAGCATGGCCTTTAGAAAATGCCTGATCACCTGGGAACTAAAGCATCCAAGAAGATTTCAGGAGATAGAATCAATATAGCAAATATTTGGGTGTAAAGTAGAATTGCCATTTGAAAATGAATCCCAGGGACAACACAGATTAAAATTTGCTGCGGATTTGCAAACTCCTTCCTCATCTCTGGAGTTACACAGATCAGTCTCAAAAAGGCAAATTCATTTGTTTTCTAACACTGAAAATGTGCAGATCGATTTGTTTTTTCAAAAATCCGAATCCGCAAAAGGAGTTTTTGATGGGAAGAGTACTGTAAATAAATAGGGGTGCACCCACAAGTCTAAGACATTGTCTTGTAGGTCGGGTTTGGTTGTGGTTTGGTCAGGCCTGCTGATGCTGTAGTGCTATAAGTTCCATACACTCTCTCCCTTCCTTCACAATCACAAGTGTGAGAAAAACATCAGGCAGGAAGTGGCAAAACGCATCTGTGCGGATTCACATTTTTTAATATCAATGGAACAGACTACTATAAAAATCTGCATGGTGAAATCTGATGACAGATGAAGGGGGGTTGTCAAGAGGGTGATGTATGATGAAGGGAGTTCAGTGGGTGATGAAAGAGTGTTCAGGATATCATGGGGGGTGTTTAGTGGGTGTTGGGGGGATAATTGGGGATGTGCAGAGGAGAATAGGGGAAATGTGAAGAATGTAGGAGGGTGCCAGTCCAGGGGTATGGAGCTTATTAGTCATGAAGCAGAGCTTCTAAGTATAGGGGTGAAGCTTGCTGGTAATGAGGGAGCTGGTATTGGGAAGTGAGGCTGCTGAGGAGGAAGAGTAGGGGATCAGGAGGGGGAGGGGAGCTTTTGGGAAGGAGGATTTGGGGATCGGGAGGAGGGAGTGAGCCTGATAAGTAGGAGATGGGAAGAAATGCAGGCAGAATACAGTATGTCTCACATGTCTGAAGTGAGCCAAGCAACAGATCTGATCCTGGCAGATTACTGGAGTTCAGGGTATCTTGGATTTTGCAATCTTGAACTTGCCCCCATCTCTAATTCATATTATGAATGTGTTATTTTTTATGGCAAACAACTATTGTATGGTAACCGTTTACCATACAGATAGAAAATATGGAAATTTGCTAATAAAACTGGACAGTGAGCCATCTGATCTTTGTGCCTTCAATGTACATCAGCAAGTGAACTATTTCAGCGTGAAAATATTGAACGTTTGGGGGATTTTTAATGTGTTTATATCATCCCTGATATCATAAGTGCTGCTAGCACCAAAATTGAGCATGTTGCGAAACTGAAAAGCATCATTGACAGAGCCCACAAACATAGTCAAGTTCAACAAAGACATCAGCAGTTCCGTCACCTACTGTCACAAGAAGTGGCCATGTGATAAAGATTAATCTGAATATATCTGTGACGTTATGATGTGTTTTTTCTAAAACTGTAAAATGTGCATGTTTATAGTGCAGAATAGCCTTTTTTTTATAAAAACGGTGTGTGTGTGTGTGTTGGGGGGGGGGGGGTGTACTGTAGTTGAAAGAGCTGTATGTTGTTTAGAACGTCCTGCTTCCTCTCTATGGGAGATATGTATCAAGTGTCACAAACTGAAGTATTGCTCTACGTCAATGTATCAAAGCAGGAGTGGTCAACTTCAGTCCTCGAGGGCCACCAACAGGTCAGGTTTTCAGAATATCTCTGCTTCAGAACAGGTGGCTCAATCAGTGGCTCAATGAAATCCTGAACCACTGATTGACCCAGCTGTGCTGAAGCAGGGATATCCTGAAAACCTGACCCGTTGGTGGCCCCTGAGGACTGGAGTTGGCCACCCCTCTATCAAGGTGGACTGCTCCATTTTTTGCCCTTATTTGTTCAACTTGCACCATGAGCATTATGAAGAGTGGACATAGGAGGCTTTAGGGGAGCAAAAGGTCAGGGCAATATTATAATGAGATGTACAGTATCAAAAGTTGCCCCTACAGGTGGTGTAGTTTTCCTCTCTCTTTGCTCAAATAAGGTTTAGGTGGCGGTCGGAAGCATAATTACAAAAATGTATACATATGTTGATGGCGCAAAAAGTTGAAAATTGTCGTGTTATGTAGCGATGCGAATGTGGGAAAATTCGGTTCGCAAATTCGTCACAGTGGTTTCAACAACATTCGATCTGTCGCCAATCTTCACCTTTGGATTTGGCAGTTAGAAATTTGAACTAATGCACCTGAACCTGGCGTCCTATTTGCTTCGCCCTCCGTTTCTGCGAATATCATAACATCCACCGACTAATGGTTAAACATTCACCCCCCACACTAAGCCAAACCCAAGGACACAATGGTTTTGACCTTTGCCTGCATCCCCACTTATTCACCTCCCAAAGTGAATGTCAAAAAAACTAATATTTGCTTATTTTGCAAATGTTTAAAAAAAACAAAAAAAACAATGTGCTGATATGAAATTGAGCCATGACTATGCGCTTGTGAAGAAACGCCACATTAGCGGTGAAGGACTGCAAATAATTCGCCCCTCTCTATTGTAATGGAGCAAATTGTACCATTTTGACACATATTCCCCAATGTCTGGCAGAGTATTTATACTAAGTTATAAGATACATGTACAGTGATCTTCCAGAGCAAAGCAGTGTTCATCATATTAATATTGTGTTCAAAATAAAGCAGTTATTGCTTGAAATCCTTGGGTCATGAGGTCTGCAACAAGTAAGACTACAGGAACAGAATAAACCCAAAAAAATGCAATATCTCTGGGGTACGACCTCTGGCATTCACCTGTGAGATTACTGGCATCAACTGAACTCTCATCCCCAAAACAATAAGTCAGTGAGAATTATCACTATTTTATTATTATCAGTAATGCTGATAAAGTCATCTCTGCTTGTGTTGACTCGTTCCAGAAAATAAGATACATTTTTGCTGTTTGGTTTTTATTGATCTTTTAAAAATCCTATTTGATCAAAAACAAAGAGTGGTGTAATTTGTTTTGTGCTTATCTATGTTATTAGATTTTCAGGGTTTTGCTGTGTCAATAAGCTTGTAAGTTTTACAAGCAAAGTTCTGCAGTTCAAAGTATGCAACTCAGTTATTGTAGCTATAGCATTACAGAAATTGAGTTGCCAGGTGAGAATCAACGATAAAAATACATCATTATGTGAGTTATAGACAGTCCTCGGTTATCCAACGGAATCCGTTCTGGAAGCGTTGGAGCGTTGGATAGTGAAACCGTTGTAAAGTGAGTCCCATGATAATCAGTGGCGGTTAGCGTTGGATAACGCATTCAGGCATTGGATAACACATTCAGGCGTCGAAAAACTGCCCTTAGGGTTGCATTGTAAAGCGTTGGATATGCCATTCACTGTTGTTACGCCAGTGCTGCCCGCAGACCAGACCCGTCCCCTGAGCTGAAGGGGGAAGTGGTAATACATGCACCCACAGCAAAGGGAGAGTGTCTGGAGTGTGGTATAAAGCGTTGCCAGGCCAGGTGTAGTAATGTAGACAATACTTGCCGGTACTGGTTGTAGAGATAGAATGAAGAATGCCTTGCCGAGGTCAAGGAGTGGAGAGCGGAGATAGGTTGTAGTCCAAGCTGGGTTCGAGGGGTATCAGAGTGAGCGTTGTCCAAGGAGTGCCGAGATCGAGAGCCAGAGGGGGTAGTCGTTCGAGCCGTGTGAGAACCTGTGAAAACACTAAGAGAATCCTGAAGTACTTCCATGCCGAGACTATGTCGAGCAAAGACTGAGAGCAGAGAGGAGCTAGATAAAACAGGAAGGTCCCATTAGGAACGGAGGCGGGACAGGAAGAGCTACAGGGAGACACTGCAGATTGGTGCAGGCATGCACGCGCACGCACAAAGAGTCGCACATGCGCAGAAGCGGTGATTGCAAGATAGGTGTCCTTGCTGGTAAGGCATGCGAAGGGCACCCCGTGGCGGCCATTAGAGTCACGCATGTCATATGCGCACGAGGTCCCAATGTTAATCAGGCAGCAAAGAGACTACAAATCCCACGATGCTTAGGGAGAAGCTGCCAGGTGACACACGATAGCCAATGGGATGGCTGGATTGCTTCTGAAGGGAGGAAAGACTAATGCCTGCTGGGACAGGAAAGTAGGAGTCAGGACGAGGAACCTGAAGGTGCAGGTTGTGTCCACGGAGCAGTGCTCCAGGGACTAGGCCAGAGGTAATCACCCAGGGCCCAGTTAGTTCCCTGAGCAACTGTAGAAGTGTTCTATGTGCTTGATATAGGGAAAGGCCTTATGACAGGGACTTTTTCCACTATAGCAATAGAGAGAGATATGCTGCAGGACATTGCCTGAATGCCAGTGCAGCTTGATAGCTGAAAGGAGATCTGAACTCAATAGACTGTTCTCCAAGGATCATCCGGCTGGGGGTCCCTCCCCAGAGGAGTCAGATGGTGGAATCATTCCTGCAAGGAGCAGCGCGCCGTGCAACTGGACCACGTTGCAGAGTTGCTGGGTGTTGCTGATTATCCTAGTCAGGACTATGACCAGGAATGTATTATAAGTGCACCACCGGGCCCCAACACAGGGAAGCGCTACACTCACACTCACCTTATTGTTTGTGGACACTCAGTGGATAAGTGCCCAAGCACATTGCTACATAGGATAAAGGGTGATGCAATGATGGACATGTGGGCTGATGTAATGCAATACATACAGGGTGATGCAATGGTACCCATATGAGGAATGATGTGATGATATCCATGTAAGTAGTTATAGAATATGCTTAGTAAATGCTGTTGTTATTCAACTGTGTGTGTATTTAGTGTGTATGTAGGTTCTGGTGAGGGAACACTACCACCACGCTGGGATCCGGTGGAGGCGCTGCACCGTGTGTAAGTATATTCCAGGCTCCCAGTGGTGGAGGTACAGGCCTGTATTCCAGAGTCTGTATCCCAACACTGCAGTTACAAGGAAAGTTAAAAGAAACCTTTATCAGTGTGTACTCACACTGGTCCGTGTGAGTATTTGAATTTATATATTTTTACCTCATCCCATCCCCTCTCACCATATCCCCAGGTGACTTCATATGGTTAAACCTGCCTATCTATCTGTAAAAATTGCTAGATAGTATCGGACCCCTTCATCTGGAATCTTGCGATATTCTCAATAGGTGACATCAAGACACCATTATAGGAGAACACTCACATTAGCCCGTGTGAGTGGCGAATATTATTATAGCATAATATTTTATTATCCTCTCATTCCCTCCCCTCATCAGAGTTGTTGTTTGTATCGTTTGAACTGCCTTTTCATTTCCATGAGAGGGAAATTACCGGGAAGAAGAAGTGACCTACACGGCGAGCAATATTCAAGATCCAGTAAAGGATAAAGACAAGACAGAAGAACGACCCACATCATAAGAAAGAACTAAGAGTCAAAGAAACCTTGATGTGATAGAACTTACACAAGGCCGTGTAAGTTATTTATTTATCATCCACCTCCATACACATGTGTATGCATGTATCCTTCCCACCTATTGAGTTCACCTATTGGCTGATATTTCAATAGAGGTGTTTTTCACCACATTGATTACCAGCAAAACACCCACTCTTCCTCATACTGTGCTCCCCCATTTCTCTGTGTTCAATATGTGTCAAAAATACACCTGATCTGTAGTGACATTAACGTTCTGACTTAAAAATCATCCCCAGATGTAAGGATCGGGCGCAACAGGTTTGATGCATATGACATTTGGAAGAAAAATTTGGTGCAATCAACAACCTTTGATACATAGGACCCTTTGGTGAACATGCATCAATTGCCAGTAAAGGTTATCGCACCCGTTCTGGCATTCACTCCGATTCATTTGAATGAGAGGTAATACGATATAGGTGCAAACCCGGAACCGGCACTTGATGCATTTGACCTTATTTCTCTATACAGGAGCAGTACAATTGGGACCAGAATGTATCCTGTACTGGGATCAGAGTTAGAAAACATGGACAGGATCAACATCTCATGACAGTATGAAGTCAGGCTGGCCATAATTGCAACCTGCAACATATGAGGAAAGAGAACATTAATTTAAGATGTAAAGATATATGTTTTATTACTAATAATAGGAACAATAAAGATGAAAACAACCATTTACAAACACTACATATGTCTAAGTATATATCTGTGGAGCTTTGCAGCATACATGTGTAGCCCTCAGACCCCCCCCCCCGGTCGCAATCGGACCCCCTAGGGTGTACTAAGTTCTCTCTACATGTGTCTAGGTGGTGCATACCTGTAGGTAACAGGAGGGCCTGAGTCTCCCGCGATGGTGTGGGGGAGGACAGGACCAGGTCTCTGGGGTGAATGCCTTCATCTGATATCAATGGTGCAACGCCTCCATCTCTGTGAAGCCCCAGGGATATGGGGTGGAACCCTTACAGAGAATTCCCACACAGGGCTGAGAGATTCCAGTCTCAGTCAGTCTCTTATAAAAGTAGCAGCAGCTCTCTTTATTATCAGCAGCACACAGCACACAGCAGCAGCAGCAATCACTGCAACACGCTGGTATCAGGTACAGGGTATTCTCTCCCTCCAGACTGCACACCCTCAGGATGGTCTCTGGGTACTCACTGCGTCCCTGCCTCCACCCCAAGCTGCGGGCACTCAGACAAAGACTCTAACACACACCAACTAACTCACTGTCACTGACAGGAACAGGCAACTAAATTGACACAGCCCTGCCCATCATGTTGTCAGCAGACCACTCCCCTGTGTTTCTTGCCTTCCACACAGGGTCAGGTGGTCTACATTCACCACTCAAAGGAGGGCTTGAGCAGGACTTACACCAGTAGGAGGATAGACATATAGCCCTATTTCTTACCAGGGCTACACTCTCCATCAGGTGGAATCCAATGGTCCCCACTTAGACCTAATTTTGGCAGAACCATCCTGCAGGTGAACAATCTGGAAAACAAACACAATTTATTAGTGCCCATACATCAGACCGTCCCACCCGGATGGCGAAGTAAAGATACGGTACCTCCCAACATGGAGAACCTAACTAGTAGTAATGGCGCGGGTCAGGCTTTCTAACTTCCCGCCCATTGTGATCTGTAACTTTTACATAATAGAGATGTACTGACCCATACTCCGGCCAATACACCACGCTATGCATGTAAATACTCCTCCCAACACTCCATGCCTGTATGACATCCCATACTTTGTCTTCATTATGATAGGCCGCCCTACCGAACTTAGTCCGAAGGTATTCCATAACAGCCTCCCGGAGCTAGGTATCTCTCTGCTCCTCAATTTCTAGCATAATGGGCTCAGGTACATAGGGAACTCATAGCCATGGGACTGCCTATACCTGGCCACTATGGCCCTGTCTGCTCGGATGAGCTTGGTCAGCTTTCGGTCTCCTGCCCTGCTTGGCAGTACCCAAAACTCAGGCTCCTCTGGGGAAACATCATAATACAGTACAGCGGGACCCTTGGGAATGATTAGCTTTTGCTCAATGTCCATATACCTCTTTTCTAGCTCATCAGCAACCTCCTGGGGAGAAAAGGTGCCTACAGCCCATCAATGGTCAACTATACTGTTTTTAATGAGTAAGAACCGGGTACGGTCCATACCTGCATGGTACCCTGTAATCAGCGGTGCCCACCACTTATCTTGGTGCTCAAACCCTGATACCACCCTCATATCTGTATCTGACTCGGCTTGTGAGGACACACCTGACGTCGCCACCTCAGTAGAGTGTGAGCCTTTGTGTCTACCTCTTGTCTCATCTGTGTAAATCGTGGGGTTCATCCTATGCACTACCAAACTCACCGAACCCGCTTCTGCAGTAGTATGGCACCCTCGGCCCTACCTCTAGGTGCATGAGAAAATGGAACAGGGTTAGACACACGAACAACATTAACAGACGGTATCTCCCCATCAGACCTTCATCACTGAGTTCACCATTCCCTCCAATCCGTAGAATACTTGGGGTTCTTGCTCCGCTTATCCCCACTAGGACCCGGTGACATGACTTGTGACGGGGCAGGGGCAGTGGCCAGGGCAATGGCGCTAGGAGCAGTGACTGGGGAATCGGCAATGTCCGGTACAGTGTCTATGAGTCGGGCAATGCCACGATCAGTGGGCATCTTACGACTTGCCCTTTCCGGCGTGCTTCGTGCTCCTCTGGTAATGCCCTGGGCCTTCAGTGTCGCAAGCACGGCTGCCATAGCCATTCTCCTCTTTGAAAACAACGCTTCCGGGCCTCTGCGCCAGTCGGACCCGGAAGTGACGTCATCGCTGGTGGCCGCGGAATCTCCATCCGCTCCGTGGTCTCGCACCGGAAGTGCGTCGAGAACCGGAATGGGCGGTGGTGGACCATCCGACTCGTGGAAGGGCAGGTAGGCCGCAAGCCTTTCTCTCTCGCCCTCTGCAGGTGCTGTCTTCACCTGGCGAGAGTAAGGGGGTGGAGGTGTCTCCCTACCGCTCCGCTGCTGGCTGGGGATCGTTGGTTCCTCCGGAGCCGTCTCAGATCCCATCTTCGCCGCACTGGGAGTCTCCACCGTCGGGGTAACAGGCCACACCAGCGCTCGCCGTCGGGGGGTGGCCGGACTCGTCTGCTCCCTCTCTCCGGTAAGTGGACCGCCATCTTTGTTACAGCTGGGGTGGTTCGCCGGTAGGCACATCGCCACCGATGATAGGCAATCTCCTTCCTCTGAAGACGCCTTTAACGGTTCCTCCACTTGGGAGTCACCTGGATCTCTTGCCGCACCGCCAGTGGGTAGTGGTACGAAACGGGCCCGCTCTTGTACCTCCACTGCGCTCGCGCTCCTCTCGGGTACATCTCTGATTGGCTGGGCCTTGGTTCCCACCTCTGCGGTGATACAGGGAACCAGGTCAGCCTTCTCCTCCGTCTCCGCCACCTCCGTTAGGGTTCTCGGAGAGGCACTTCGCGGTGTCTTTAGCATAGGCCATGGCTCGACAGGCCTTAGATAGAACATGCCACATTGAGGGCATCGTGCTGTCGTGCTCCGGGCCGGTCCGGGTGTCCTGCAAAGTACGCACAGGCACCGGAGATACTCTCGGCCGTCAACCTCCACAACCAGGAAGCCTCCTGGAAACTGAAATGGGGTAACATTCAATTCAGCCATCTTTTGCGCGGAGGTTGAACAGTTCAGTTCTGCAGCTCCTTTCTCTTCAACAGACAGGCAGAAATGAAGTTCCTCACTCTCACTTCCTGTCCCTCCTTTCTTTGGAGAGGACAACTCTGATTGGCTCTTGTCGTGTCCCCTCCCTCTGGTGGAAACAAGAGGAGGGGCACTCTCTCGCTCTGCGTAATGTGGCTTCTTCTTTCGGCCAGTCACTACACAGGTGGGTGGGCTTTCAGCTTTCGTGCCGCTCTGCACTTTTGGCTGGGGATCAGGTTTTGGCGCCAAACCCCTGCACATCTCTCGCCACATTTCTCTTGCTGCCTGCTTGCACGCGTCACGTGCGCGATCTAGGCTTGGCGGGAGTCGCCATTTTGGATCGGCTGCTATCTGCTCGGCCGTGAATGACACTGCTGTCACCATTTTTAACTCCTCCATGCCCCCAAGAGCACATGTATCTGCGGCCGCCATCTTTAGTGAGCCCTCTGAGCCCACAATAGCGCTACTCTCACTGTCTACTGTGCAACACGTTCCTAGACACTGACTGTTCTCTGAATGCTCTCTGACTGTTCTCTGCATGCTTTAACCCACGAATATGATGTATGGCATACCCCAGGCTAGGCAGAACTCCTTCTCAGTACACCGCACTTGCTGATGGTTCCTACAAGTACTCTGTGGTGTGCTTTCTAGGTGCTGGCTAGGGTACTGGGCATCTCCTCAGTACTGGGCGTCTCCTACTGTTGGCCACTAATAGTGCGGGCCCTGGGCCATGGTCCCTGGACTAGTTAACAGGCTAACCCCCCCAGTTGCCTCACACTATCTGCCTCAAGGGACTAGAACAGCAATAGCCATGCACCCAATTTACAACACCCTCTTAGGGCACCCAGAGCATACTGTGCGAGAGTCCATGCTCCCCTGACTATCCCTGATGTGCAATTGTGCCCTTCTTTCTGCAGTACTTGCATGGAAGGTGCACATAGTCACTGAAAACCTGTCCTGCTCATCTCAGCAGCGCCTCCAACTGTAGCCCTCAGACCCCCCCCTGGTCACAGATCGGACCCCCTAGGTTGTACTGAGGTCTGGTTACATGTGTCTAGGTGGTGCATACCTGTAGGTAACAGGAGGGCCTGAGTCTCCCGCGATGGTGTGGGGGAGGACAGGACCAGGTCTCTGGGGTGAATGCC
Source organism: Ascaphus truei (assembly GCA_036426205.1). Taxonomy (NCBI): domain Eukaryota; kingdom Metazoa; phylum Chordata; class Amphibia; order Anura; family Ascaphidae; genus Ascaphus; species Ascaphus truei. The sequence goes on along the minus strand of CM071568.1, from coordinate 24,250,365 downwards.
TTCATCTGATCTCAATGGTGCAACACCTCCATCTCTGTGAAGCCCCAGGGATATGGGGTGGAACCCTTACAGAGAATTCCCACACAGGGCTGAGAGATTCCAGTCTCAGTCAGTCTCTTATAAAAGTAGCAGCAGCAGATCTCTTTATTATCAGCAGCACACAGCACACAGCAGCAATCACAGCAACACGCTGGTATCAGGTACAGGGTCTTCTCTCCCTCCAGACTGCACACCCTCAGGATGGTCTGTGGGTACTCACTCTATCCCTGCCTCCACCCCAAGCCGCAGGCGCTCAGGGTGGGGCTAGCTCATCCCGCACCCACTAGGCAGGGTGAGAGGCACTGGTCCACCTATTGCTAACTAGGCCCTACTCCTCAGGAACCTATCTAGCTCACACACTGTGCTGGCAGTACATCCAGACAAAGACTCTAACACACACCAACTAACTCACTGTCACTGACAGGAACAGGCAACTAAATTCACACAGCCCTGCCCATCATGATGTCAGCAGACCCCTCCCCTGTGTCTCTTGCCTTCCACACAGGGTCAGGTGGTCTACCTTCACCACTCAAAGGAGGGCTTGATGTGGGGGAAGCCCATGATAACTACTGGCAGCCTGCCCTTAGCAGGACTTACAACAGTAGGAGGATAGACATATTGCCCTATTTCTTTCCAGGGCTACACATGTAAAAGGAAAGGATTGTTAAAAGGCAATAGCACAAAGGGATGCAACACACCTTTTCACCATAAAATGTATGCTTAATTGGGCATTGTCAACAAGATATCGATGTCGTTTTCACTTCTATTATCCCATGTGTCTTAGATACCGATTTGAGCAGAGGGGGTGTTTTTCTACAACGAGTTAGAGATGATTTAGCAGATTCTGTAGTGCCGACGAGTATTCTAAAACAAATCTGGGGCAATCACCAACAAGACCCAGGTACATGCTAGGTACATGCTTGGTACATGCTGGGTACATGCTTCAACATTTCCCTGACATTACTGCAGACAGACTAATGGCCCATCGGATTAACAGCGGGGGTCCCTGGCAGTCCCATTCAAACTGAATGGGACTGCCAGGGACCCCTGCTGTGTGTTAATCCGATGGGCCATTAGTCTCTGCAGAAATGGCACTGAAATGTTGCAGCATGTACCCAGCATGTACCCAGCATGTACCTGGATCTTGTTGGTGATAGCCCCAAATTTTCCAAGGCAAGTTTAAGGCAAGTTTTAGAATACTCGTCGGCGCACCTGTACACATGGTTTAATGAGATATAGAAAATTTTGAATTATGGCTCTATTACCTTTCCCATTTACTGTGAGTCAACGTTCTCTGCAAATCTGACTTTGTATAAACTCCACTTAGACTGTATGCTTTTATGGGCAGGAACTCCTTTAACTAATATTTACTTTCATCTCTCATATTATTTTGTCATACGTATTACTACGTTGAAGTGCTATGCACGTGGATGGCACTGCACAAACAAAGACATACATACCCCACTTATTACCAATCAGAATAAAAAGAAAAATAATCATGTATACTGTATAACAACTTTATTACAAAGACATATTTTTAGGAGCCGTGTTTCTACTGTAGGTATACTACCCCATATTTTTATACCTACAGTTGAAATTGTATACTGAGACTCTGTCTTTGGGGCATACATGTTGGCTTTACTGGAAGCCAATGTAAGTATTGCCAAGTATTGCATTGGTTAATTAGGAGCTGCACTGAATTCTCCTTCCATGAGCAGCTGACCCCTTTCAAGTCAACAGTGTCATAAAAATGTGTAATTACTAGGATTTGTTATCTTTTCATCTTTTTCTCAATTTCCAGCTAATTAAAAAAAACATCTAGATCTGCATACACAGATTGTCTGACACACTTGTATTGCCGAAATACCGAAATAATGATATTAAAACATGCATTTCGCGGCTATGTAACTTCGTGCAATCAAGCGTAAAAGTTTGCAACTTGACAAATAACTGCATTTAATTGAATATATAACCAAATTCCATTCCAGTAGTACAGATCTTATTTACAGCAGGTAAAAATGTCCAAACTGATGGTCATTACATAAATAGTTTCTTTACAACAGCTCACCACATAAAAGCTCAGCAGTCAGTAAAGTCCAGCCCAAGTGTAGATGATGGGGTTTTTAAATTAGCTTATCCCATCAGTTATTTTTAATAACAGCCATAATAATCAGCGGAAATATATCCTTCCCTATACAGTCATTTAATGCACGGCAATCTAACTAGCTCTCTGAATTGTTTAATATAAATAAGCTGTAAGACAGAGACTATACTCTAAAAAGCGGGCCAATAATCTATGCAAAGGGATGCAATTTAAGAGCAGACGGCTGCACGCAGTTTAATGTGCTTATTATCATTCTAAAAACAGTAGCTCCTACAGACACATGAATATCGATGTGTGTATCATAAGGCTTTAACATTGAATGTTTTAAACTCACTTGGATGTGGAAAGGGTCACATATTATTCCCAGTCCTTATTTTAATTCTTTGACTTACTTGATCTATAAAGCTTTCTTTCCCCATAGGAGAACTAAACCAGCAGAATAACTGAGTTCTTCTAAGCATTCGAAGGACAAGCACATACTGTAGAAAAACATGATTCTTTCAGATAACCATTTTCTTATCCTAATCACTTGTTTTCAGGCCTCGTAGTTTTAGTTGTATGTCCAAAAATTAATCACCTATTGACAATTTGTTACGGAAATGTGTAGGTAACCTGCAGCAAGTAGATGTTTCTTGTCTCCTTTTTGCTAAGATTCTTGTTAGATTTTAATGAGAGAGTTGCTGTATTTGGTCTTTCAGGCTGACAGAGGGAGGTGGAAGTTATTTCCTTATACGATATAACCAGCTTTTTAAAATCAAGACAGCATTACAGTAAGTGCCTACAGTAGATGTCAAATAATTGTTTTGTTCTCGGGAATACAACTGATTTATCTTTTCCAAATACAGCGTGCTAGAGGCAGTCAAGTAAAAATCATATTTCTTTGTGTGTCAACATTTAATTGATCTATAGATCCAGACTTTGTATTGGATTTGAAGATCATTATGTTGCTTTGAGAATATTCCAAATGGGGAAAATACATATAAAATGCCATTTGCACAGATGCTACTGATGTATGTCATGCGCAATGCCAATACTGTGCTAATGAGTTAGTATTATGAGTTTTCCACGTCCATGTATCACAAGTTTTGCCGTGCACATTGTAGCTCTGCTTCTAAATACAATACTTTCTCAATACTGTTATTTGCAGTGAAAACAGTCAATACTTGTGTACAATTGATTTAACTTGGTGACCTCATAAACACTTTTGGCTTCAGTATCACCTCTATGCAACAGACATCATCAATCAAGTGCCACGCCTCTGATTGTCTCTTGGTCATATCCTCCTGGATGGTGCTCCCCCAGCTCAAATGTAATATGTCTAAAACTGAGCTCCTCGTATATATTCTCCTAAACCTAGCCCAATATCCACTTTTAGCATGATATTTGAGTTCTCCATCTCTGCCATTTACATTTCTGTTTGTAAGGATTCCGGTCCACGGTTTTCATGGAACTTGCCCTTACGTAGCCATTGCAGCCATCTTGGTTCCAGTCAAACTTGTTCCTGGAGTCAGTAAATGGCTTCACCTGTCCTATGGCTTGAAAAAGCAGTCAGCTACTCCCAGCCCCTGGCCGAGCATGATTTTCTGTTCCATGTGTTCTCGGACCCCGTCTTTTTCTGTGGCCAGTTCCTGTTTGTTCCCATCTGGTTCCTGTGGATCTTCACCCTGCCTTGTTTCCAGCCTGTGATCCCCCACCTTGCACATCTGCCGCCTCTCCCGACCATTGTCTCTGACCCAGACCCTGTTCCTTTTCTGCCTGCCTTGACCCCAACCTGAGACCCCGACTATTCTATTCTCAATTCAGGACTCTATCTCTCGGTTAAGGTCGGTGATCTATATCCCACCGCAGCCTTGCGATTCGCTTCCTGTTTAGAGACAACTTCGTTACACTGTTCTGGAAAATATTCTGTTGGTTCCTCCTCCTCCATGACATTGCCAAGATTGTCCCATTCACTCTACTGCTAAAACTTGCATGCATGTCCTTAAACTTTTCCTGTCTGAATGAAACATTTCAGTAGCCTAGACTAATTGGTACTACCCTACACCCACACTGCCATCTACTACAGTTACTCCTTCAACTCATTTCTCCTAACATGATTTATAATGAGAAGTCTAATAAATATTTTTCTATTCACATTTTCACTAGCTATTTTAAAATGTGTTCATTTAATGAAATACTGGGTAAATGCAGTGTATTTACTTTATGAATTTGTTTTTATTTATAAATATGCATTTCAAGGAATTTAGTTTAGATTAATACATTCATACACACTTATATATTATAGTGATAGTACTAGTATTATTTATACTGTACATAAATATATTTATATCCATATACCTTAAGGCCAGTGTTTCCCAACTCCAGTCCTCAGGGAACTCCGTCAGGTCTTAAGGATATGAAAAGTTCAGTCCGCGCTCTGGCTCTTTAAACTTGGAGTGTTGGTCCCTCTCAGTTCTCTTGCTGCTTCTGTGTTTATGAGGTGTCTCCCCCACCTCCAAATGTGGTCTCCACCGGAACCCCGATGGTGATACCAATATCAGCAAAACAAGAAAAAACACAAAAGCGCACCAAGATGAGAGATAGATATTGTATTAGCAACAAATAATAAAATTAGTAACTTACATATAAAATTTCTTTAATAATCCCCGATTCTGGTGTCTATCACAGGAGTAGGGCATCACATAGGAAGTATGAAGGGTAATCTCAGTTCTGAGAGATCAGACCCGCGCGCTGGGGCTGTCTCTGTTCACTCTCCTGTCCTCCACGTGTGGTAGGAACCGGGGCCTTCAATAGGTGTCCTTAGGATGCCTGTCCGTTTTTGATAGCATAGAAACGATCGGAAATAAGCAGGAACGGTACACTTGAGTGTGTACTGGTGGTGGGTAGTAAAACCGCCAGCCACAACAGTCGCGACGCGTTTCGTTTAACAAAGTAAACTTCTTCAGGCAGTATCTGGGACACCTGTTTAAGGGTCCTTTATAGGTCTAATTCTGTGTGTCATTGGTTAATACCTAATGGCTGCATGGCCAATCAGGCTCATATACTGATAGGGGCGGGCCACAATAGGAAGACCTCCCTGTTAGTGCATTTGATCCAGTAATGAATTACACTAATTAAGTATATATATAAGTGTAAATAGAAAGGTAAACAGACCTTAAAGGGGAGCCAAAATCATGTGTCCCAAATAGTCAAGTGCAATAAAATATGCATAGTAGTAGCATAAAAAACAAAGTATATGTGCATACTGGATAACAACATAAATAACATTAAATGACATATAAATAACTTTTAAAATATGGGTCTTAAGGATATCCCTGCTCCAGCACAGGTGGCTCAGTCAAAATGACTGAGCCGCTGATTCACCCACCTGTGCTGGAGCAGGGATATCCTTAAGACGTGACCTGTCGGGGTTCCCTGAGGACTGGAGCTGGGAAACACTGATTTAGGCTAATGTGATGTTAATGTAGGTTCAACCCCCCTGACGAAGCACTAACGTGCAAAACGCATTGAGGTCACGCAAGCCGATCAGCAGTGCCAGTAGTTAGAGACGATTCCTATGGGAGACCAGTGTATAAGCTGCTCACAGTGATCTCAGGAGACTTTTCTCCCATTGGACCGCCTCCAAAGCCTCAGCTCCCCATCGCGCTGTCTGCCTTACACTGTAAGTTTGTCCTAGTTGTATGTAGCCAGGTCCCCCGCTCCCGTTGCTGACCCCCTCCTTGGGACACTCACCGCGGCGGTAGGGAGGTTAGAGCTGCTCGTGGGGAGGTGTGGGGGCGTGTGCGCGCATAGCGCGGCTCAGGTAGAGGCGGCCGGTTGCCGGGGACACGATCGGGCCGTTGCTAGGGCCGCGGTCGTGTCGTTAGGGTCCCGGTGGCTAGCGGAGCAGGGCGCCGCCATTTTAAGATAGCTCACGCATGCGCAGTTAGAGCAGGTGCCGGGAGAACCCCAGACAGCTTGCGAAGCCCTAGCCTTTTAGGGAAGGCTCTAGGCAGGGACTACAGATCCCAGGAGCCTCTGCGCGCCCCATGTGATGCCAGGGAGCCAATAGGGCACAGTGACAACCTGCAGGAGCAAAGAGATACAATTCGCGGGGTTTTGAGAGACTGGCAGTTGGTGACCGGAGCAGCTAGGGGAAGGAGGTAGGGTGCAGGAGTCAGTGACTCCCTGCACTAGGCCAGCAATTCCCCTAGGCCCCAGATAGCTCTGAGTCACCCTAGTGGAGTGTTGTAGGGACAAGCCCTAGATTAGGGACTCTGCCCCATTAGCTATTTGATAGTAGGGAACAAAGAACATTGCCTGTCTTGCTGCGAGAGAGCTGGACTATTATCAGGGTGGGATCGCCCCTGATGGATCATCCTACGGTGGATCCGGATATCGTGCAGGAGTTCGCCTTGACCCTTTGCGAAGCCGTTGCCGGTCCGGGCACTCTAGTGCTCGGCAGGTAAATCATAACATCAAGTGCACCAACAAGGCCTATCACCAGACATAGTGGCTGCGCAGTCACACACACACACACACACCTGTATCAGACTTGGTGGGCCGAGACATTGGGTGGGGTTATCGGACACTGGGTGGGATCATTCAGTGAAAGTGTTAGCGTCTGCCGTGGCGCATAAAGTGTTGGCGTCCGCCGTAGCGCATAAAGTGTTGGCGTCCGCCGTGGCGCATAAAGTGTTGGCGTCCACCGTGGTGCATAAAGTGTTGGCGCCCGCCGTGGCGCAAGATAGCGTTAGCGTTGTGAGAGATGCAGTAGTAAGTGTATCCTCTAGAGAGGGACACCTGTTAGTATGGTACTGATGTGATGCATTGCCTTGCATGTTAGTAAACATTATTGGTTATCATACAGAGTATGTGATTATTGTGATTGTCCTGCGAGGAACCACTCCCCCTCTGGTGGGAGCCATCACAGGTGGAGGCGCTTCACCGAGTAAGTGGTTACTCATAATATCATAATTGCCCCAGGTTCCCCGTGGCGGAAGCTCAGCCCTCCTGTGAGCCAACAGGTAACGCACCACACACCTGGTAACATTGTATGCCCTTTGCACCCACACTATAATCTGTGATTGGGTGGGGGAATACCCGTTACATGTATATTTGTGTTGCGCCATACTATTGTGGTCTATGCTTGTTTAGCCATCATGCATTTTTTACATTTGAGGAGTATTTTGTACAGTGTTACTTTAAATGAATTCTGTGGTTTTTTAATGTTCATGTCTAATGTGTTTTGTTGTTTTAAAATACACATATTTTATGTATACTATTTCCCAATGCACTGATTTGTTTTATTTCTCATTTAATGTACAGTAGGTTCATGTGAAATGAAAAATGAATTTTAATGTTTGTCAACAAAAAAAAACGAACTTTAGTATAAACACACAGTCCCTGTAAGAGCAAAAACGAAATCCACTCCATCAAATATATTTGTGTTAAAATGAGGGCTACTAGGATTGTGACCTCATGTATAGAACAAAAGACAGAAAGCCACAGTGCTACATTTTTGCCAATTCTTTGGCTAAAGATTTTTAAGCCTACAACCATGTCATGGTATTGTCCCTCTGTACGTCCTAACACTGTGCTAGTACGTATTGTCCCTCTGTATGTCCTAACACTGTGCTAGTACGTATTGTCCCTCTGTACGTCCTAACACTGTGCTAGTACGTATTGTCCCTCTGTATGTCCTAACACTGTGCTAGTACGTATTGTCCCTCTGTACGTCCTAACACTGTGCTAGTACGTATGGCCCCTCTGTATGTCCTAACACTGTGCTAGTACGTATGGCCCCTCTGTATGTTCTAACACTGGCACTTGAGAAAGGCAGTTTTAGACTGCCGAAACGTTGGACTTTATGGCATATTAAACCTCCTTTTGAGTAAGACCGTGTGCCTGCTTCTTCTTCTTTGTACTGGAACATTTGGGACTACAGGAGCTCCCCAGGCCAGCGCACCGGCAGCTAAGTACCCCACCTCTACTACCCTTGATATTGAGTGCGTGTCTCATCCTCTGTCTAGGACCTACAGAGGGGCCATACCGTGGCATAGTTGTAGGCTTACAATACTTTGTCCAAAGAATTGAACTAAATGACCCTTGCTTATGCACGTACAGTAGTGTTAGTACCTACAGAGGGGCCATACCATTACGTTTGATGTAGGGTGTAAGATAAACAGATCAGTATTTAACTATATAATTTGTAAAGTTGGATGTAGCACTACGCCTTTTTGTCTTTTCAACTTTCGTGTAAGGCAAATTTTGCCTGGTTTGCAAATCTCATAAAAAAATTAGCAGATCTCTACTGTAGTTAACATACTCTTCCTTGCTTCCACTTTTGTGAAGTAAGCCTGTTTGCCCTCTAGTCCAGTCTTCTGGAACAATATCATTTTTATTTTGTTTTGTGACTGGTTGATTAGTTCTGTTTGCATATACAAACAAGCTTATTTTCAGGTATCTCAGTTACGTTCACAGGTATCTCTCCACGTGTTTTGGTAGGTACATGTACTGGGTACTCTATTAAGAAGAACGGCCTCTTCCGATCTCTCGCTCTCCCTCTCTCACTGTATTTCAGAGTCTAGATATTCTCAGTCATAAATATTCACCAATTCGTGCCCCATATAAGACTAATTTTGTGAATTTCTTGCCAATACTGGCATACCCCGGTTTAAGGACACTCATTTTAAGTACACTCGCGAGTAAGGACATATTGTGCCAAGGGGACACAAAGAAAGATATTTTTGTTCACAGATGCATCAGACTCAATCTCACCCACCCCAGCCTACATTTGCGTTGCCCCAAAGGCGCACAGCCTGATGGCCCCACCCCCCCAAGAACTTCTCCCCTCTGCACAGGACCAGCGTGCTAAGGGTTAACATGTGCTTGTTCTTTGTGGAATCGGCAACCCCACCCACTGGAATGTTAATGAGCCAAGGGGATACAAAGAAATATATTTTTGTTCACAGAAGCATCGGACTCAATCTCACACACCCCAGCCTACATCTGCGTTGCCCCAAAAGCGCACAGCCTTTGGCGCAGACGAAGGGCAGCCAAAGGGTGTGAGCCATTTGCTGCCGTTTGCTGATGTTGGTTGATGTTAAAGCTGCTCTATTTCTATCTGAAACTCATAAGCCCTTTATCCCTGTACCCAATTTTCCAACTATCTGTCCATGACATGTCTGTGAATTCACTGTATAACCTCTGTTCTTTCAATGTAACCATGTATTTTTTATAACTCTGTGCCCAGGACATACTTGAAAACGAGGAGTATCTCTCAATGGATTACTTCCTCGTAAAACATTTTTATTAATAAATAAATAGTGCACCAACAAAGTACATACACATTGTGGGCAGCGCTGTCTCACACACCAGGGGGGTTGGTTGTTGGACTTTGGGGTGCTGTGTACACGGTGTGGGGTTACAACTCTGCGAGGCGTGTGGTTGTTGTACTCTTAGTCATTATAGAGGATAGAGTGTTAAGAGTTATCTGTTCTCTATGTTACAGTAAAGGGCCTTGTTGCAGGGTACATGCAACCACACATGGGTTCTCTTGATAGGGCATATGTATTGATCCTTAAAAACAAACAGCACACAAAAATAAAATAGCTTCTCTTCAGCATACAAAAACAAAATAGCTTCTCTTCAGCAGACAAAACCAAAATAGCTTCTCTTCAGCATAGAAAACATGGCAGCTTCTCTTCAGCATGCAGGACACAGACAGTTATCACACATGTACTTTGAAAAACAGACCTTATAGCAGTAATCTCTTCAGTATTTCAGTCCTGTCTCCTGACCAGCTAGCTTGCATGTGTGTACAGCCTGGGGGTTTTAAAACACCTTGATTATGCAGCTGGGGTCAGACTAATTAAGCAGCCCTTTTCAACTGAAACTTAACCCCGTCACTGCTGCACTGCAAGCCTAAATATAGGTTTGCCAGGAATATGGCTGGTGACGTTCATTCACCCTATCACATTCCTCCCCTGTTAGTGTGTGCACGCTGAAGCCCGACCATCCACCCCTTCTCTAGAAAAGAAGTCAGAATTTGCATTTTCTTTTCCAGGCCTGTGCTGAATCTCAAATGAGAAGGGTTGGAGGGCCATATACCACCTGGACAATCTAGCATTGGAGTCCTTCATACTATTTAACCACTTTAATGGAGCATGGTCCGTCACCAGAGTAAAATGGGCTCCTGTCAGGTAATGCCTCAAAGCCTCGATTGCCCACTTTACTGCGAGGCACTCCTTCTCAATCACTGAGTAGGTTTTTTCCCTCTGGAACAATTTCCTACTCCCTCAAACTGTTGTGACAACACTGCCCCTAGCCCTATCTCTGATGCATCGGTTTGCACTACAAAAGGCCTGTTGAAGTCTGGGCTTCTATGGACGGGACTCTCTGATAGACAAACTTTTTATGTCCTCAAGGGCTCTCTGACACTCCTTTGACCATACCACTTGTGTAGGGGCACACTTTTTTGTGAGGTCCGTTAATGGGGCTACAACTTCTGAGTAGTTGGGGATGAACCGCCGATAGTACCCTGCTAAACCCAGCAGAGAGCATACCTGCGTTTTTGTTTGGGTGGTCGGAGCTTCTTTCAGGGCAACTACCTTGTCGGCTAGTGGCCTTACTTTTCCACCTCCCACTGCATACCCTAAGAATTTGGTTTCCGCCTTATCTAAGGCACATTTCTTAGGGTTGGCTGTGAGCCCTGCCTCTCAGAGTTTTGAGGACCACTTTCAGCCTATTTAGATGGGCCCGCCAGTGTTTACTATAAATGACAATGTCATCTAGGTAGGCTGCGGCATAAGCCCTATGGGGTCTCAGCACTTTGTCCATGAGTCTCTGAAATGGGGCTGGGGCTCCATGCAGTCCAAATGGCATTATCACAAACTGGTATAAACCCAATGGGAGTGGCAAAGGCTGTTTTGCACTTGGACTTTTCCTCTAACGGTATTTGCCAGTATTCTTTTGTTAAGTCCAGCGTGGATATATATTCCGCGTTACCAAGGGATATATATTCCACGTTACCAAGGGTGTCAATTAACTCGTCCACCCTTGGCATCAGATATGCGTCAAACTTGGATACCGCATTGACCTTTCGGAGGTCCACACAAAATCTTACCTTCCCATCGGGTTTAGAGACCATAACTAGTGGACTACACCCCTCACTGCATGATTCCTCAATCACTCCTAAGTGTAACATTTCTTGTACCTCCTTCTCTACGAGGGCCCTACGACTTTCAGGCAACCTATAAGGATGGGAACGTACTTTTACCCCAGGTGCTGTCTCGATCACATGTGAAATTAAATTAGTTTGCCCTGGCAAATCAGAAAAAACATCATGGAATTGTGAAATTATTTCTAACAAGTCCCTTTTTTGTTCAGAGGACAACTGTCTACCCATTGGGATTTTATCGTCACCCACGATGTTCTCCCTTGGGGGCTGAGGACCCAAGTTCGTTTCCTCCTCCACCGGGTGGATGAATAGAGACCGCTGCATCTTCCAGGGTTTCAGCAATTTCACATGGTAAATTTGTTTACCCTTCCTGGACCCTGGTTGAGCGATCTCGTAATCCACATCACCCGTGCGGCGGAGTACTTCGAATGGGCCCTGCCATTTGGCTAAAAGTTTGCTCTCACAACTGGGTAACAACAACATCACTTGATCTCCTGGGTGAAACACTCTCATACGAGCATTTTTATTGTAATGTCTCTCCTGACTGTCCTGGGCTGATCTAAGATTCTCCCTAGCAAAATGCCCGACCACATCTAGGCGCTTCCTAAGGTCCAATACATATTGCAGGGTATTCTTAGAAGGGGACCGCTGTTCCTCCCTTTAGGAGGTCTAGGATACCCCGGGGTTGGTGGCCACACATCTCTCAAATGGAGAGTATCCCGTGGAGGCCTGGGGAACTTCCCACACTGCAAACAGCAGAAAAGGGAGAAATTCATCTCAGGCTCTCTTCTCTGAATCTACAAATTTTCTCAGCATTCCTGTTAGAGTTCGGTTAAATCTTTCCACCAATCCGTCAGTCTGTGGATGATAGACCGATGTCCGCACAGACTTGACCTCTAGTAATTTTAAGACATCCTGCATCAGTTTAGCCATAAAATTTGTACCTTGGTCTGTCAACATAACCTGGGGAAGTCCAACCTGTGAGAACAGCTCCAACAACTTGTTGGCTACTTGCTTCGCCGTTGCTGTTCTGAGGTGGAATGCCTCAGGATATCTTGTTGCACAGTCAACTATTACAAGTATAAACCTGTGTCCTTTCGCAGAAGGTTCTAGAGGTCCTACCAAGTCTACCCCAATACTCTCAAAGGGAACTGACACCAAGGGTAGAGGAACCAAAGGGACTGGTTTTTGCCCCTTCGGACTAGTTAGCTGGCACTCCGGACATGCCGAACATAACTTAACAATATCACTATGCATCCCTGGCCAATTGAATCGGGACGAAATACGGTCCAATGTTTTATCCCTTCCCTGGTGACCACCGCAAGGGACAGTATGGGCTAGAGTGAACACAGATTTAACAAACGCCTTGGGAACCAATATCTGTCTGGTGACCTCCCCTGTTTGTTTCTGCCTATTCACCCTATACAGGATATCATTTGATAATTCAAAATGGGGGAATACTATCACCCCTGTGCATTCAAAATCTGCTCATCAATTGTTACCACCTTATCATACTATCTAGCAAGGACTGGGTTTTCCCTTTGCCTCTGGCGAAAATCAGGGAAGTATAGGTCTGGTAAATCTCCAGGGCCCATATCCCCCTCCCTCTGGCCATCCCCAGCCATCACTTGTGACTTCTGGCTACTAGAATGGTCACCTTGAGACCCAGATTTCTGCAACCAGTCCTGTTTGTCAGAGCGTCTTTGCTTCCAAGTCTTTTGAACCCGGTGTCTACTGGGAAAAAGGTCTGCCGAGAAGGGGAACAGTTTACCAGGGTTCTCCAGAGCCATAGACTCACGGACTCACGGCCGTCGCCTCAGCCTTCACTGGAGAAAATTACAAGCCCTGGCTACTTCCAGCCCAGGTTGGGGGTGAAACCGTCCAGGCCCTTGTAGATTCGGGCTCTGGGAAAACTCTGGTCTTCCAGGAACTGTTACCACCTGACGTGTTTTTTTGACTCCCCATGGAGGATAGAATGTATACACGGTGATGTAAAACGGTATCCGACGGCCAAAATCCGTCTCCAGGTAAAAGGTCAGGAGGCCTACCTCGAAGTAGGAGTCGCTCCTTTGCTCCCTGCCCCCGTTGTGCTCGGCCGGGACTGGCCTTTCTTTGAAGGCTTGTCAGACCCATGTCTTCTTCAGCCTGCTCCCCCGCTCCCTCCTCTCACCTTCTCCCCCCCCCGGCCCCCCCCCCCCCCCCCCTCTCCCGGCTACACACACCCCCGGTCCCCGCTGCACCCCCTCCCCCTCCATGGAGGTCTGAGAGGTGTACAAGCGGCACGGCAGCATCACGGAGCCTGGCTACCTCCCACAAAGCCCAAGGGGGAAGCAGCTTCTTAAAATAAATAGAGCAATTATTCCTAACACGGGGGACTCCTGTGCGGTTAAATGCTGCAATGCCAAGTCCCGCCTTAATTAACCCCTTCACTGGCACTGCAAAGCTTCCTCTGGGTAGGAGGCTGAGCGCGTCACGTGGGTGCGTGGTGTGTTGGATCATTCCGTCTGCTGGGGATGATCACACATCGCCCAGCAGACGGAGGTGCGCATGCAGCAACGCAGCATCGCAAAGCCACAAGTGTGCTCCAGCCCTTAGGCTACGGCCCCAGTGCCTGTGATGCACGCGCGTCTGCCAGGCTGGCGGCGCGTGTAGTCGAGTTCCCCGGTTTGCAGTGAGCAGGGGGAAAGACAGGGGGCGGATGGGGGAGTGACGGGGGCGCACCCATGATGTCATCCGGCAGGTTCGTACTCATTGGCTGAACGCCAGGAGGCGTGGCCTAGCACTCCATCGCTAGGTCTCATCTCAATTTTCCAGTCTCCTGGAAAAAGGCACCGCACTGCGGCCACACCTCGCAGCACGCCCGACCCCATTGAGGGGCAGCTCTTGTCCCTGCAGCGCCCGCCATAGCAGGCACTGCAGTAGCCAGCAGGGTCAAGCATTACTGTATGTACAGCAGACTAGGCAACCACTGAGCTGGCCTTATAATGCTTTATACAGTATAGTAGCTACTACACCACTGCTTTACGAGTGCATTCCCCCTCTCACCATGTAAAATGCAAGAACACAGTTTTCGGACATGGGGACTGGCACAGAGAACCATTATATTTTTTTCTTCAAGTATTCTATTAAAGGGGCGTAACATATGACTGCTGTCAACCAGATTGTGTTTATTAAGATATCGTGCCTTTATTTAAGAAAGAAGTAAATCACAACTAGGAAACTGTAAATCAGTTACATGACAATGTCAATTTTGGATAGATAAATGTAATCTTTTCCAAGCTATCAGGTCTACAATTTTTTGGGGGAAAAAGTAATTTGTAGTGTCAATCATCATGATATCAAAAGGTATAGGTCAAGTCAAGATATCCAAATTTGCATTGGCTCTTTGTGGAAATAAGAAGAGATTTAAATTAAGACAATACAACAGATGTGACCTACTTGAACTCTGTAAAGGTTTTTGATTCACTTAGAAGATTGCAGAACATGTGGGTGTTTGCAAAATAAAATAATTACATTGACCTGTGTGGAAATCTAGATGTAGCAGACGTTAATAACCCTATAAATGCGGAATAAAGCAAGAAGTAATTCTGTAAATATCACAACTGTTATCACTGTTTTCAATGGCGCGTGATGTTAATGCATCATGGGAATGGTAAACATGCATCTGTTTTTACTGTACACAGAAAGAAAACTTGTTATAAATGATGAAGTTCAGACGGGCTACTACTAATAGAGCATAATGTATGTATATCTTTATTTATATAGCGCCCACGGGGTACTCAGTGCTTTACTAATGAGACAGTATAGTACAGGGAATTAAATGCAATTGGTCTTGTCCTGTAAGTGGATCTCCGCCCTTTAAATTGTTCATTCATAATTAAGATATGTGATTAGAGTGCAGTGTCCCTATCCCTGCTGACAACATTATGCTGTGGAGAGGTAGAGGTAGAGTACTGTGCAATTTATCTTCAGAAGTAATTGAATACGCTGGGAATGTAGACGGGTAAATAGCAGGTACAGTATAATAGAGATACTGGTACAGTTTTGCACTTGAATACTGTACATCCAAGACACATTTGTGGGTGAAACTGTCCCACATCACAAAATAAAACAAACTTAATGGGAAAGTCTGGAAAATCTGGCGCAGAATGAACCAGTTACTGTAGATAATGTAGCAGGCATAGCATACATCAAAGAGATATATAGTTAGGTCCGGAAATAATTGGACACTGACACAATTTTCATCATTTTGGCTCTGTACGCCACCACAATGGATTTGAAATGAAACAACCGAGATGCAATAGACGTGCAGACTTTCAGCTTTAATTCAAGGGGTTGAACAAAAATATTGTATGAAACGTTTAGGAATTGCAACCATTTTCATACACAGTCACCTTATTTCAGGGGCTCAAATGTAATTGGACAAATTAACACAATAATAAATAAAATGTTATTTTTTAATACTTTGTCGAGGATCCTTTGCAGGCAATGACTGCTTGAAGTCTAGAACGCATGGACCAAACGCTGGGTTTCCTCCTATGTGATGCTTTGCCAGGCTTTTACTGCAGATGTCTTCAGTTGTTGTTTGTTCGTGGGTCTTTCTGCCTTAAGTTTTGTCTTCAGCAAGTGAAATGCATGCTCGATCGGGTTGAGATCAGGTGATTGACTCGGCCATTGCAGAATATTCCACTTCTTTGCCTTAAAAAACTCCTGGGTTGCTTTCGCAGTATGTTTTGGGTCATTGTCCATCTGTAAAGTGATGCGCTGTACAATCAACTTCGCTGAATTTGGCTGAATCTGAGCAGACAATATATCCCTATACACTTCAGAATTTATTCGGCTGCTTCTGTCTTCTGTCACATCATCAAGAAACACTAGTGACCCAGTGCCATTGGAAGCTATGTATGCCCATGCATCACACTGCCTCCACCGTGTTTTACAGATGATGTGGTATGCTTCGGATCATGAGCCGTTACAAGCCTTCTCTATACTTTTTTCTTCCCATCATTCTGGTACAGGTTGATCTTAGTTTCATCTGTCCAAAGAATGCTGTTCCAGAACTGGGCTGACTTTTTTAGATATTGTTTGGCAAAGTCTAATCTGGCCTTTCTATTCTTGAGGCTTATGAATGGTTTGCACCTTGTGGTGAACCCTCTGTATTTGCTCTCATGAAGTCTTCTCTTTATGGTAGACTTGGATATTGATATGCCTACCTCCTGGAGAGTGTTCTTCACTTGGCTGGATGTTGTGAAGAGGTTTTTCTTTACCATGGAAAGGATCCTACGATCATCCACCACTGTTGTCTTCCATGGACGTCCAGGCCTTTTTGTGTTGCAGAGCTCACCAGTGCGTTCTTTTTTTCTCAGAATGTACCAAACTGTTGATTTGGCCATTCCTAATGTTCCTGCTATCTCTCTGATGGATTTTCTTTTTTTTTGGCAGCCTAAGGATGCCCTGTTTCACTTGCATTGAAAGCTCCTTTGACCGCATGTTGTGGGTTCACAGCAACAGCTTCCAAATGCGAATGCCACACCTGGAATCAACTCCAGACCTTTGACCTGCTTAATTGATGATGAAATAACAAAGGAATAGCCAACACCTGTCCATGAAACAGCTTTTGAGTCAATTGTCCAATTACTTTTGGTCCCTTGAAAAAGAGGGTGCTACATATTAAAGAGATGTAATTCCTAAACCCTTCCTCCAATTTGGATGTGAATACCCTCAAATTAAAGCTTATAGACTGCACTTTTAGCCCATATTCATTATTTAACTGTAACGTGAATTTATTTTGCTACACAGCCGAAATAACAAAACTTGTATCAGTGTCCAAATATTTCCGGACCTAACTGTATGGAGTAGACAGCACTCAAAAAATCTATATACTGTAGGAAAAATAATTGGGATAAGTTGCGGTGCTACGGGAACAAGGAAGGACCCTAACCCTTCCAAACAATACAAGTACAGTAGTTCCCAGCACTCAATGAGAGAATAGTCAAGAAATAAGAAAAAAAAAATCTTTTATGAAGAAATCAAAAGTAGCACAATAATGCAAAACAGGCAATATGAACAATTTAGGCGCTGGCAATCTCAAGCTCACGGTTTGACAGTGTCCCTGCTGCAGGCTGGAGAATGGGTGCTGCAGGCTGAAGAATGTGCACTCCAGCCTGCAGCAGGGACACTGTCAAACCGCGAGCTTGAGATTGCCAGCGCCTAAATCGTTCGTATCGCCTTTTTTGCATTATTGTGCGACTAAACTAAGGATCTAGTGTCTGGACTGCTTTAATTGGTTCCTCAGCTTGAATCTCGGCTGTGTGCTTACTGCTCTTACTGCATTTGTACATGTGCTCTTGCTACTTCCTGTACCCTGCCGGGTGCATATCAACTTATTCTCATACAGCCTTGATGGTTGAAATTGTTTATCAGTTTTGTTTTTAGGAGGGCATGATAAAGTGTGAGGGAAGTACCAATGGTCCAACAGATCACTGGGAATAGGCCAGAAGAAGTGGTCCATACCCTAAACATTGCCCCCCTCATTTGCCTTTATTCTCCCTTTTATTTACACCCCCCCTCCTTCTGTTTTCCCTCTCCCTTCCTTCCCATACCTCTTGTCCTCCTATTCATGCGTTTTTCCCCATAGGTGACTTTCTCACACCTTGAGCCATTGCCTTTCCCACCCCTTATTTTGGCTATCACGTTGCATCAGTGTCTGTATGTGATCATTTCTTTCTATTTCTTCATTAAATTTCTCTTTTTGCTTCTTTCTTGACTATTCTCTCATTGAGTGCTCTATCAATGGGGAGTGCTGAAGTCAATGGGGAATTTCATCTGAAATGGGCTGGATTTGCCGTTTTGGTGGATATAGAATTAAGCCCTTGATCTCCAACAAAAGCCCACATTATCTTGCCTTAAGGAAACAAGACTTGTGGCTGTCACTTTCTGGGCAAAATCCAATCTTGCAACAAGTGTATAATACATTAATATGTAGTGTTGAAAGTATTTTGCATAAATGCGTTGTTTATTGCATGGAAATGCAAATCCAGAAACAAATAGAATCTAACAAAAAGTTTTCACATGGTTTGGACATGTTTGTACCAGATCAAAATAACCTCAATCAATAGGAAAATTAAAGGATGAATAACAAATATCAAAAACAGTGTTAACTGTAAGCGTATACTCAGATAGCTTACTTCCTCAAACTCTCTTGGACATAACACCAGAATCACGCCAAAGGCGGCACCCGAAGAGTCTCCCCAATATGACGTCACTGATCCTATCCACTAAGCCAGTGTGGACAAGATTAACATGAAGGAGTGGCTCATTGAGTAAAGACACAGGGCCTATTCTATAAGCCTTGATAACCCACTTATTGAGGCCTTTTTGGCCAAAATGCTATTCTGTAAGCCTCGATAAGTGGGCGATAAAGGCATGAATCGTAAATGTTTGCATCCGTCAAAATAAAATCGTCAGGTAGCCGGCAATAAGCCACTTATCGGCAGGTTCTGAAACTCGTTCAATTCTAGTAGCCTCGATTAGTTTAATGGCGGCTCTAGAATGACGAGTTTCTCCCAAAATGCTCACACCAGGAAAATTTGGCATGAGGATAGGGAGAAGCTGCTGAGAAGAGACCCCCAGCATGAATCCCATGCAATAAAATAGCATTTACAGGCAACTTCATTACCATAGCGCAGGGGTGCGCCAACTTATCTTCATGCACCCCCCTGTCTCCTCTCCCCTCAGGTGCCCCCCTCCCCCCTGCGTCAAATGAAGTCGCGGGGTAGTGTGACATAATGTTGCCATAGCAACGTGGTGTCACATGATCCCACGGCGTCATTTTTCGCAGGTTGCCATGGAGATGCGTCATTGGAACCAATATAAGTAAACCAGTTACAGAGGCCTCATGTGGTCCCTGGCATTTATTTTAAATGCCTTCGGGGAAGCGCGGGGCCTCTGTAACACTCACGCCCCCCCCCCCCAGACAATCTAGCACCCCCCACTTTGTGCAGCGCTGCTTAGCGGCTAACCGCTATCCTCCAAATGTAGCCCCCTTTCCCTATGCCTAAGGGAACTACGTAAGCAACTACGTGTGCTGCTGTACATGTCTGCTCACAGGAGGCCTAAGCCTCTGCCTCTGGGAGCCTGGGGTTAGCTCTTTCTCCTTGCGGGCAGCGCCTCCACCTATGAGGGATCCCAGTAATAAGTAACACACCTCACAATGTATATAACTAAGCTTTACTGTACACACATACTAACACAGATAACACAATAACCGGTACCCACAGTATAAACCCAGTTAGCCAACACGTAGTGGTTCCCCCAAAGTACTGAGGGTGCTGTGGCACCAATAACCCCTGGTGTCCTGTCCCAGCAATCCCACACAAATGCAAGGTAGCGCTACCCCCTGTAGATGTAGGTGCATGTTGGGTACCTGCCTGGGTACTCCAGTACCCTGGTGCTGCTTGACGTAGTGTGTTGGAGCGGGTCCCACGCAGCAGGGCCTCCAATAATAATCCTCTCTCTCCAAAGTGTTCTGATCCTCTTCGTAGTGTGAGCTCCAGCCGGAGGGTCTCACACAATGTCTTAGGGTCCTGTGGCCTGGTCCAAGACCGCAGGCACCGTGTGGCCATCCGGTCACCGGTGCAGAAATAACAATAAGTCCCTATCTGGGGCCTTCCCTGCAACAGTCCTCTACTGATGTCTCAGGGCCTAACTGGGGCCTAAGGGCAATGTCTAGGACTAGCCCAGAAAGCACTGCTCCCTGGACACTACAGATGCAGCGGCCATAATTTTACGAAATCACGTGGTTTATACCTCGGAATACCCATGTGATGGTGCGGGATTACTTCAAAACGTACCGCATTAAGACGCGAGTGCGGCGAGTGCAGAAAATGGCATTTTAGTGTTCTGGTTTTTAAACACCTGAAATTGACACAGTAGCACAGTACTGTACACATTACAATTCATTCATTTCATTGCATATAATTGCACACAATCCATAAAATTCAAACAAAGCGACCACGATAAACGCGCGTGCCTGGGGCGATTGGCCACGTTCATGCCACGTGGAGTAGAGCAGCGCACACGAAAACTGCGCTGTGATGCCTTAAAATAACGGCTGCTGCATCTGTACCTTCTACTTTGGCTCCTCCATCAGGACTCCCTCAAGGGCTTTCCACCCACGGAGGATAATCTGTCCCTCTCCCTGCTCCAATCCCATTGGCTGAGGCAGTCCCTCCCTCTCGGGATTCTGGGACTTGTAGTGTTGCATCTGCGGAGCTATCCTAAGATTGCGCCGCCTCGTCCACTGTGCATGCGCGATTATCAAAATGGCCACCCCCACACTCCCAATCGCGCAAAGCTCCAGCCAACCACTGATCAGCTCCCAAGCACCAGAGGCTGTGTAGGGGGACTTGGCTACACTGGTATTACATGTGTAGCCCTTTTTGTGACTGCATGCACTAAGGAACTACGGTGTTGCATGTACCTGTGGCTTCAGGAGCCCTGAGCCTCCGCTATTTGGGAGCTTGGGGTTATACCCTTACTTATCACGGTGCAGCGCCTCCCCCGACCGAACAGCGGTGACGTAATCGCGAAACCCAGGCGGGGAAAATTGGATGGAGCATATGGGGCATATTGGAGGACACGGCAGGCCCTGTACGCTTCTGGCCCCTTTGTCCTGCTCCTCCACTTGCCCAGGATCCCCATGATAGAGAATATACCCTAAGCAAGAACATAACAACCATATTGTGCAACAGCAACCTTTTATGTATTATGCATACTGAACGGAATAAATGCAGAATATATATCTTAACGTTACACACACACAGTGGCTCGGCCACACCTTATCAGGGATAATGTTCTGTACACAGGTGGCTCTGCCACTCTCCCTAGGAGTATGTCCTATAACCAGTATTTGTATTGTACCATATGGTTTCACACTGATGCCCCAATTAGTTAATGGGAGGCGGGATCAGCGCCTGTTGACCGGTGTAGGTGCACTTGTAGACAATGATACCTTCCGGTCACTGCGATGACCGCCACACTCCACACAGGGTCCTTAGCGTTGTTCCAGCCTCTCGCCGACAGTCCGTTATGCTGCGCCGTCTGTATCCAATCCAAGATGGCGACCGCAGCTCCGCAGCTCCAACCGCACTAAAGGGAAACGTCCCTAACAGCTATGGCCGTCCCTACAAAACGGCACCCTACGATGACAGGGGAATGCTCCTCGGGCCTGGGGAATGTCTCTCACCTAAGCGGGAAGGTCACTGACCCTCCGCTCACGCGCACGAGGTTCCGCCAACCTCCTCCTTCACCTCCCTCTCGTGTCTGACCCACCGCCCACACGCATCCTGTTCCTCTATCCAGAGTCTCACGCCCGATTGGTCCTCAGCCTCAGCTGACTCTCTCACAGTTCAGAGTTCAGAGTCTCTACAGATTGCTTATCAGGGAGAATGTTCTGTACACACAGGTGGCTCTGCCACTCTCCCTAGGAGTATGTCCTATAACCAGTATCTGTATTGTACCATATGATTTCACACTAGTGGCCCAATTAGTTAGTGGGAGGCGGGATCAGCGCCTGTTGACCGGTGTAGGTGCACTTGCAGACAATGATACCTTCCGGTCACTGCGATGACCGTCACACTCCCCACAGGGTCCTTAGCGTTGTTCCAGCCTTTCGCCGACACTCCGTTATGCTGCGCCGTCTGTATCCAATCCAAGATGGCGACCGCAGCTCCGCAGCTTAGACCGCACTAAAGGGAAACCTAACCGCTATGGCCGTCCCTACAAAACAGCACCCTACGATGACAGGGGGATGCTCCTCGGGCCTGGGGAATGTCTCTCACCTAAGCGGGAAGGTCACTGACCCTCCGCTCACGCACACAAGGTTCCGCCAACCTCCTCCTTTACCTCCCTCCCGTGTCTGACCCACCGCCCACACGCATCCTGTTCCTCTATCCAGAGTCTCACACCCGATTGGTCCTCAGCCTCAGCTGACTCTCTCACAGTTCAGAGTTCAGAGTCTCTACAGATTGATTGCCCTTCGCGCGCTTCTCTCGCGCATGCGCAGCCTAACTTGTACACAGTGACCTTGCTGGCAAAAGGACAATATGGCGCTTCCTTTATATACTGCACCGACACACTTTATTCGAGCAAATACCCAGTATGTACCTGGCAGATACCTGGAATGCGCCGCTCCTCACCTCTGACAAGCCCCGTTGCGTTTGCCTTCCCAGCCTGGGTTCATGCCTGGCTGACGGGCGGCTGATCTGTTAAATGATAATGATTAGGATTTAATAGGCTGCAATGCTTCGCGTGTCTACCAGATGGCATAAATTCATGAATTGTAATCCAGTATATATATATATATACTGTGCAGTATTGCAGCCAGCGGGAATAGCTGAGGACCAATCGGCGTGAAGACCTGGATAGAGGAACAGGATGCGTGTGGGCGTTGGGTCAGACACAGAAGGGAGGTGAAAGGAGGAGGTTGGCGGAACGCTCGTGCGCGTGAGCGGAGGGTCAGTGACCTTCCTCCGCTAGGTGAGGACCTTCCCCAGGCCCGAGGACCATTCCCCTGTCTCGTAGGTTCCGTTTTGTATGGGGACGGTGGCCATAGCTGTTTAGGACGTTTCCCCCCTTTAGTGCGGTTTGAGCTGCGGAGCTGCGTCGCCATCTTGGATTGGATACAGACGGCTCAGCATATAAACGGACTGTCGGCGAGAGGCTGGAAACACGCTAGGACCCTGTGTGGAGTGTGGCGTCATCGCAGTGACCGGAGGTATCATTGTCTACAAGTGCACCTAACCGGCCAACCAGGCGCTGGATCCCGCCTCCACTAACTAATTGGGGATCATCAAGTGTTGAACCATATGGTACATACAAATACTGGTTATAGGACATACTCCTAGGGAGAGTGGCAGAGCCACCTGGTGTACAACATTATCCCTGATAAGGTTGCCGAGCCACTGGTGTGTGTACGTTAAGATATATATTCTGCATTGATTCCGTTCAGTATGCATAATACATAAAAGGTTGCCTGTGCACAATATGGTTTTATGTTCTTGCTTAGGGTATATTCTCGATTCATGGGGATCCTGGGCAAGTGGAGGCGCTGCACAAAGCTGCAAACCGTGATAAGTAAGGGTATGACCCATGCTCCCACAATAGCGGAAGGCTCAGAGCTCCCTGAAGCACGGTACATGCAACACCGTAGTTCCTTAGTGCATGTCAGCACAAAAAGGCTACATTTGAGGCGCAGGCTGAGAGCTTGACCGTGGGGGTTCCCCCACATTTTTTTTGTCTGTGCTTGTGCAACCACCCACACATGTCGGTGCCTCGGCGCTCGCGGTGCGCAAGTGGGCCCCGCGCGCGTGATTCCTTGAACCGTGCTTTTCGCCGCTGGGGCCATGTCCCCTCCATGATCTCGTTACCAGTACCGAGTCAGGTCCGAAAGCTTCCGCTCCTGACATGCCCAATTAAAAGAGACCATTTCTATGACGCGACCAGGCCCTGGCGCCGGGTCTCTTGTATGCCATTTTCACTGAACAAATATATGCCCCGAGGCTTTGCCCCGTATACTGTGCTGCTGCCGAATGCCCCCCCCGGGGGTCGCTCTGCCCCATAGTCCAGGCGGCCACCCTAGCGCCCCTGGCACTCACCCCACAGAGAGAGTATACCACCGCCGTAGGTGCCCCGCCCTGCAGACCTGTTTCCCCGACCCCGTCCCCTTACCTTTTGTTCCTTACCCTCTCTGCCGGCAGCCCTGAGCCTAGCTCCTCATCCCACCCCGTCCGGCCTGCGGGTCTGGCCTCCAACCCCGACTTAGCTTATCAAGATTGGGACACTTACCTAACCCCCCCGCAGTCGGGGGGAAGCTTACCGGGAGACACCTCTATTCCCGCATAAGCCGCCGCTCTCCACAACAACCACCCAGTCGCTCAGTACAAAGGAAGTTAAAGGCCTTCTCCGGTGAGAAACCACGCCCCAAGGGGAAGTATGATACGAGGACTGGGTTGGATAATACCGAACAGGTACTGCCCTGAATGGACCTGCACGGACCGGTCCCAGAACAGGCGCATCGTTTAGTGCTTACGGCCCCCCCGCGTCCCAACATTGTGCCTACTTCTACTACCGAGATGACAATCCGAAGCTGAATGCGGCAGATCCATCTACTGCTGACAGGCGGTATGGAGCCCCGTGGACACGTACGCTTGATGTCCAATTTCCATGCGTTAGCCCAGAAAGGAAGGGAAATGGTGTCCGATTTTCTCATGCGCTACACCTGGACCTCTGGAATCTGGTGGGAAGGCGTGGTTCCTAGGATAGAAGCCAACGGACTATGCAACCACTCGCTGTTGAGGGCTCCTACCCTACACCCCGTGGTCGGTGCGTGTCAGTCGCTGCCTAACCGCCCGGAACAAGCTTTGGTTCGTTTCACGACCTAATTGGATCGGTTCCAATCGCACTAACGGTGTTGTTAGGTCGTGACCTAGCCACCGGTAAGAAATGCTTTACAACAGCCCGGGAGTAGGAAGTCAAGAAAGTGGAACCCCAGCCCGACGTGCCCGAACCTGTGTATCCCGCCCCCGGATGATGTTCACCGCCCCCCCCATTGCACAACCCTATCTCGTCCCCTACCCTGGCGAAGTTTCACCTCAACAGGAGAGGCTAGGATTACCTCAACCACATGCAGTTCTACGCATTGCGGGAAATGGGACATTTACGGGCCCGCTTGCCCCACCTTGCGGAGGACTCGTCGTCCCGACCGGCGCAGTCAATGCCGTGCCAAACTCTGAGAATGAAAAAGGCATTACCGCCCTCTAGAGCCACCGAATTGGCCCCGCCTCCATTATTCCGGGTAGTTATCGAGGGCATCTACGCCGCCGCATTTTGGATACGGGGATCCCAAGTGACCATCGTATACCGGCCCCTTTCTACTAAAACGACCAACACCTACAACCATGGCCGTTGCTATCTGCCGGATGCCTTTTGCGACTACGGGGGTTAGAGTCATAGGATTACCCATAGACGGAGTAGTAAAGGTGCAGTTATATATTCCTCCAGTGAACGGACGGGTAAACATCACCCCAATGGAAGTGGAAGGCCTTGATTGTGCCCAACTCAGGACCCCCCCCAGCGCCCCAATCATTTTGGGGACCAACCTTACATGTGCGCGCGGTATTCCGCCAGTTTTTGCAGGAACTGGAGAGAGCCCCGCGCTGGCCCTGGCGCCTTCCCAGCCCTCAGAGGTCTGCGGAAAAAGGTTGCTACTGAAGAAGAGTTATGGCGTCCTTTACACCAAGAATGGGGGGCTGACCCAATTCCCCGGGGGAAGACGAATGATGGCGCTTCTTGCCACTAACCCCCCCACCCCCGACGACGGTCGGATGATCCAACTCTTCAAACCGTGGGAAAGTGTGGCCCCAGCGAACAACGGTTGGGCTACAAAGTACTGGCCTCTTAAAGGAAATGGCCGTGAAATTCCGATCGCACCTGGGTGTACGTGCAGAATATATCCCCGTATCCCATGACTATTGACCGGGGGCACCGCGGCAGACGCTGGGAAGATATACCCCGTGACTCCCGAGAAAGGTCTCGACGAGACAATCTAGGTGGTGCTCCCCTACTACCTTACCTCCTGATTCAGTGTTTTGGACTTTGGACTCGGCGCCTCGCCCACTACTCCCTTCTTCCTTGAGGAAGAGACCGGCAGATGAGCTACGCCGAAGGAGTGTGTTCTCGGCACTAGGTGATATGGATGTGGGGTGCGTCGGCAGTGCCCACCATACCATCGAATGAGCGCGCTACCCCCCCTTCCGGGAGGCGCTCCTCCCGCCGGCTGCCCCCAGGGAATGTTGAAGAATTGAGGAGAATTATCCGCCGAGATGACGGCTGGCATGTGCAGGAATCTCGGAAGCCCTTACGCCTCACCCATCCGTTGTAGCCCGCAAGAAGAACGGGAACGGTCCGTCTCTTGTGTGGATTACAGAACCCTGCAATAACCGTATCTATCCCCCCCGATCATATACCCTGCCCCGAATAAGGATCTACTGAATTCGCTCTGACGGAATTAATTGTTCAGTGTGCTCGATCTCGTCCGGATACTACCAAGTACCCATGTGCCAGGGAAGACCAAGAAAAAAAACGGCCTTCAATCTGTCCCCATTAGGGTTTTAACCAATTTAACCGCATGCCACAAGGGATATGCGGGCCCCGCCACGTCCAGAGATTAATGGAAAAAACCCTTCGGAGACCCTGAACCCCCGCTGAGAATCTTGGGTGTACCTGGACAACTTATCGTGGTTCGGGCGACTTCTAGAGGAGCATCATAGAGGGTGCTGATGAAGGTTGCTGGATAGTAGACTTCAGGGGGAGGGTCTAAAACGTCTCTGCGACAAATAAGTTCTGTCAGATCCTATTCTCATCAAACTGTCTCGTCCCTAGTTCGTCTCGTATCTAACTCGGACTGTGGAAGCGTCAGGCCTTGTCCTCTTAGTCTTGTCATATTGCCTCGCGGCGCCGAAGGGGGCGCAGGGGTGCGCGGACACACATGATACTGTTAGGGTGCTCCCCCTGATCCAGGTAAGATAGAAGGCGGTGGTGAATTGGGGGGGTGGGGCCTAGCCCTCATATGTCCCATAGTTTGGGGCGGTCCTTCTTAGGGATTTGTGCTATTAATCGCCGGTTTCGTTGAGGGCTATTCCTAGCAAGGCCAAGCGATTGAACGATCTTCAAGGTATAATCCGGGAGAAAACCAGAGGAAGGGAATCACGGCACAGACTCCCTTTGGGGATACATGGACCCGGAAGTGAACAGCTTCATGAAACTTAAAGGCCAGCCTCACTCCAGGCTCCCCCTTGGCCTATGCCGGACCCAGAACGAGAAATATGTCCTACCTGTCGATCTTAAGCCTTAGCGGCTTAGTTGCCACCCTTCGGCCAACATATAAGCCGGATTTTTAAAGCATCACAGAGAACGTAGAATGAACGTCACGACACATACAAGCCATACACCCCCATCCTTAGAATCATGGTGTTCTGTACGTCTATCCGGACGTTAAATACGTTGAACGGTTTATGCCCCTGTCGATTCTCAGCTTCGAAGCTCCTCGAAACTCCGCCGCAAACGGTCATCTCCACGGAGAACCAGTCTATCAACCTAATAGCCCCATCTCGAAAGCCCTGTGATCCCATAATCAGCCTGATGGAACTCTTAGTCTTGCGCTGTTCCATCGAGACAATGTCTTGTTTACTAGCTATTTAGGCGTGTCGGCGCGCCCAACAATGATTCTATTCTCAGCTGACTCTCTCACAGTTCAGAGTTCAGAGTCTCTACAGATTGCTTGCCCTTCGCGCGCTTCTCTCGCGCATGCGCAGCCTAACTTGTACACAGTGACCTTGCTGGCAAAAGGACAATATGGCGCTTCCTTTGCAAATGACAGCGCGGAACCTTTATATATATGCACATCCTTACACATGTATACAAATCGGAGAGGAAAGATCCCTAAATTATGCACTCTTCTCTACTAATCAAAATAATAAACTTTTATTCAAAATGAGTAAACACTAGAAGTGATTAAAACCTAAAGGGATGTGCTGTGAAAAATCAAATATATAGATTTTTCTATTTGTCAAATGGCATAGATAGATATATTAACCCCAGAATAGCCAAACATGCTGGGTGTATCTTGCAATGAGTGCAAGGTGTAGAGATTACACCCAATCGTTAGTACAGTGTATGTAAAGTCGCTGAGATAGACCCCTATGGGGTTAAGGTATGAAATTCGGGTGATCCTGCTGAATGTAGCAATTTGTGCTAAATACTGATATATAATATTATATGCTTGGTATTGAATGTATAGCAGTACAAGTGGTAGTCCAGGTCATGGGGATGACGTCACAGTGACGTCGGTTGTGCGACAAACACATACAGTAGGTGTTTGCTCCTTGTCTGCCGTAGCACAGTTGAATAGATTTAACCATGATGTGAGCCACAGATGTGGATCCCACTAGCTAGAGATAGCTGTATGAGGGTTGCATGTGTCCTGCGGTAAATGCTAGCAATAGCAAGTGAACGCAAGTCTGAATGTCAGCAATAACGAGTGAATGTAAATCTGCAGACACAACACTGTCCGTGAGTAGATCCTGCATTATATATCCCTACAAGGATCAATTGATATACAACTGGGATTCTTTATGTGCTGGGACGCCACTGAGCCCATGTATCTATACTAGGGTGTCATTTACTGCACGCTGGTACACTACTTAATACCTGGACTACCACTTGTACTGCTATACATTCAATACCATGCATATGATATTATATATCAGTATTTAGCACAAATTGCTACATTCAGCAGGATCACCCGAATTTCATACCTTAACCCCATAGGGGTTTATCTCAGTGACTTTACATACACTGTACTAACGATTGGGTGTAACCTCTACACCTTGCACTCATTGCAAGATACACCCAGCATGTTTGGCTATTCTGGGGTTAATATACCTATGCCATTTGACAAATAGAGACATCTATATATTTGATTTCTCACAGCACATCCCTTCAGGTTTTAATCACTTCTAGTGTTTACTCATTTTGAATAAAAGTTTATTATTTTGATTAGTAGAGTAGAGTGCATCATTTAGGGATCTTTCCTCTCCGATTTGTATACATGTGTTTTTGTCCCTGATAGCACCTCTCTAGATTGTAAATATTCTAAGCTGAGCAGGTAATCTCCCTCTCCTCTCTTACACTGGTATTACACCTGCTCTGTTATTGGTCCTGGGTAAAATATGTTAGTACTCTGTACCTTATTTTTCCACTTACCCTTCCTTATAGATTGTAACTGTAAAATCCTTGGGGCGGGGCCCTCCTAGTTCTACTGTAACAGTATCTACTGTAACAATGTATGTTGCTGTGTTATTTTACTATTTTCATCCTTAAACCCCATTGTACAGCACTTCCGAATATGTTGATGTGTTATAAATAATAATAATAATAATAATAATAATAATAATAATAATAATAATAATAATAATAATATAAATAATTGTTAAGTAAAATGCAAATTGTATTTTTTTTTAAAATAAAAATGTTGATTTGACAAATTAGTCTGCTTTGCTTTACTTGTTTTCTAGTGGTTGTGTGGCAAATAAATCTTAAAATAAATCCTTAAAGGTATTATCTTGTATGAAAAAAAAATGTGTTTCTTCACTACAGAGGTTTCCTTTAATATGTAAATTGTCATTTGCATGTCATAAGCATTTATAGGGTTAGTCCTGCAACAACTGATAAGCTTATCCTTATACATAAATATTCATTGTATCATGTTAGCCATTGTTTCCTTTTTGTCCCCATAAATACACAAGCATTGCAGGATGATGGGGCAATTGTTTTCTTTATCATGAGAATTGTTATTCAAATCATGAAACGCTCTATTTTTGTACCACTGATTATGTCCAGTACATAGCCGCTTACTACATGCAGTATTTGTGTGACATTCTCAAACTGCAAGGATTCTATCATTTGGTTGCTGCCACTGGACTTGTTTTGCGATGGTAACATTCATATAGCAGGCAAATCCACCAAAATTTTAATATAAATGCAATATCTTCCATGCTTTACAGGCAATATATCAAGATATGTCATTACTGTTCCAGCTGGCAACATATATTGGTGTTGAATTATTGAAAGTTCTCAACCATGCAACATGTTCATGTATTTACATATATATTAAAGCATTACACATTTAGTTTGTATATATTGTAATTATATAGGATATACATTTACAATGCTGGCTCCCTATTTTAAATTATGGTTAATTGCACTCATTTTTTTTTTATTATTCAACGAAACGCTGTACAACACATACTGTATTACAAATATTACATCATATAAGCCCCTGTGTCTTAGGGGATGTATCTGTCAGGCATCTCTTTGTAAGTACTGTCAGAAGCTTTCCAAGGAAGATATTCCACATGGTCAATAACAGAAAACCACAGGTAAGTTTACGGATTCCCCAGGTGCATTACACTGCAGGAGAGACATAAGCAATTGTCAGCACAACAGAGTCTTACAAAACTCAGCCTTTTTTTGAGCCCTGTCTGACCCTGTGTCGTTCCTCTCGTTCCTCCCTGAAACAGGTTTGTCATGAGACTCAGTGATCCAGATGTTTTGGGGAGCACAGGTATATGAAATAAAAAACATACAAAATATAGTGCAATATGTCTATATAGAAGTGTGGACTTGATTGGTGGTTTTTGACCAGAGTGTGTGCTCACAAACTTTCAAATGTTTTGTGCATATCCAAAACTGTGACAAATACTGTGTCTTGGAGGTGTCTTTCTGTCTGTGCTTTTGAGTCCCCAGGTACAGCAGCCCTTGGAAAATAAGGTGAAGAACCAAATAGTGTTTACTGATAAAACACTTTTATCTATAGATGCAAAGATAAAATACACTGACATGGTGTCACATAAAAATGCGCAATCAATCAAGCATAGGAACGCGACCAACTGGGGTGTTGGGGGTTCTTTCAAGTCTCCTCCTCAGCAGGCCTCGCGTCGCTCATCTCCTATCCCGCACTTCTGGCTTGGGTTCCCGAATGATCTACAGGCGGGCAGGCAGGTAGCACGGCGATCAGTGTCCTCCTAAGCAAATCTCCAGGAGACCCGGAGAAACGCGTTGAGTGGAAAGAGATTTGCTGAGGAGGACGCTGAACACCACGCTACCTGCCTGACCGCTCGAAGATCATCCGGGAACCAAACCCAAAAGTGCAGGATGGGAGAAGAGCGACACGAGGCCTGCTGAGGAGGAGACTTGAAAGAACCCCCAACACCCCAGCTGGTCGCGTTCCTACACTTGATTGATTGCACATTTTTATGTGACACCATGTGAGTGCATTTTATCTTTGCATTTATCGATAAAAGTGTTTTATCAGTCCACACTATTTGGTTCTTCACCTTATTTTACAAGGGCTTCTGTACCTGGGGACTCAAAACACAGACAGAAAGATACTTCCAATACACAGTATTTGCCACAGTTTTGGATATGCACAAAACATTTGAAAGTTTGTGAGTACACACTTTGTTGGGTTTTGACCAATCAAGTCCACACTTCTATATTTACATATTGCACTATATTTTGTATGTTTTTTATTTCATATACCTGCGCTCCCCAAAACATCCGGACCATTGCGAAATTGGGATTGAGAAATCAGTCCAGAAAGGGTTTGAGCTACAAATTACGTTTATATGTATTATTTATTTGATCACATCACTATACATTTTGCGAAATTATCTTGCACTTTTATGATTATGTTCACGGAATAATCACGTTACTCGTATTATAAGAATTGTATTTAATTGGTTTAAGCGTCTTTAGGATAACAATCTTTTTCACATAAGTGACTCATTGAGGCAGCTCAAACCGGCATAGAAATGCACTGTAACATTAGGCTGCAATATACAATTTTAAACTCATTAATGAAAGCCCTGAGGATGTTTAGTCCTGGTTGTGTTCTTAATTATGAAGTCAGTTGGTTTGGTTGGGGCAGGTAGTTTTGGTCTTCTAGGTGTTTTAGGCATTAGGTGAATTATTATGGGGCAGTTGCTTGTCAGGTGAGCAGAGCTTTCTGACTGGGTAACTTTTGGGGGAGCACATGGCAAGGATGTTTGGGGGAAAATATAGGTTTTAGGCAGTGGAGACAGGTGGGACCCTAATTTGAAGATAGGTTATTGTCAGTTATTCCACTTCCCTTTGCAACCCTCTCTCTATATTATATGCTGTAATATGATGTTATAGTTTCTTTATCTTGTTTATGTTCATTCAAAAAAATAGTGTGCTGTTTATTATTGCAAGTTTTGATAGTTTTATACTACAGTATAACAGAGCTATTCGTTTTTATGCTTTATGGGTTAGCTCTTGGCTGTTAAATAGGAAAAAATGTGGTATGTTAATGTAGCCCTGTTTCCTATTGAATACAGTGCGCTACCAATGCTGTTCAACCTGTTGGCTCGCAGGGCCTAAGCCTCCGCCACGGAGAGCCTGGGGCAACACATATGAATACAAATAACCTTTTACCAAGTGCAGAGCCTCCACCTGTGATGGCTCCCAGCAGAGTGGAAGTTGTTCCCCACAGGACAATGATATAATACCACGCACACGGCATATAAAACAGCCAATTACTTTACTAATAGCAACCATAACTTCGCATGTCATAAACAGGTATCCCTCTGTATAGGAGACACTATAATACAGCGTCTCACATGACGTGACCCCTTCACCGTGTCCAGTTCCCCACCCCACAATCCCACCCCCCCAAAGTGAGGTATGTGGGTGTGACTGCGCAGCCACTATGTTCGGATGTTATAGTTGGTGCACTTGTAGATGTTACCTGCCGAGCGCTCCAGCGCTCGGGCCTGCCAATGGACATCGCAAAGGATCCAACGACGAGGACACTCCAGGGATACCTTCCGGGGCGATCCCACCCGGTCGGCTGCTGCTGGGCTTGTAGAGGTCTGAGCCCAAACCTCTGTATGGTACCGCGGCAGTCTCTGGGTCTCACAACTCTCCTACTGATACTAAGGGCGGGTTCCTATCTTAGGGCCTTCCCTACATCAGCTTCACTCACTGTGGCTCAGGGACTAACTGGGCCGGGGACATGTGGCCTAGTGTAGGTGCTACTGGCCTCCCTACACGCAGAGCTCCTTCTCCTTCCTCCTCCGGCTCGGCTCTGCCAGCATGCTCCCCTGCACAACCTCCTAACTCTTCCTCCCGCGAATCCGCCCGCCCTATTGGCTCCCTGGCGTCACCTGGTCTCGCTAAGGGTCCTGGGACTCGTAGTCCCGTGCGCTGCACCCTATCGGATTGCCTCCTGTTTCGCGGGCTCTTGCAACCCCTTGCTGCGCATGCGCGACCATCGCTCCATCACCACCTCCACGGGCTCACCGTGCATGCGTGAATATCCAAGATGGCGGCGCCCTATCGCCCTATCACTGCAGAGCCTCCTGTGCACCAGAGCGCTCCCTACACTCGCTGCAACTTTCCCTATTCTCCCAGTAAATGGAGATAGGGTGAGCCTGGGGGACCTGGCTACATCAATTTATACAGGTTCTTTTAAGAACATCGTTCTGTTGCCTTACCTTTACTTGTTTGTTTGGTGTGTTTTATTCTTTATTCTATCTACTGTCAGCTTACTATGAGTTTCAGGGGAACAGCATCCTATACTGTATTTCTCATTTTCAAACTGGCTGGTCACAGTCTTGCATTAATGAAATCTACTGTAGTTTGAAGTCACATTTGCAAATGTTTTTCTACGAACTTATGGACTACTTATCCGTATTTCTCAGCTGCTCAATTTGTTAAAAGAAAAACAGTAATATATTTATAAAAGAAAAAAATACCATAGGAAATAATTGGATTTGTTTCTTAGATTGTTAGGTTCTTAGATTCTTAGTAGTTCTTACATTATTTTTACTCCTGTACTGCTCCAGGTATTCAGCAGGGATTCACCAATAAGTCAGCCTACAGTATGTGACATAATGTCAGACCACGGGTACAGTAGGTCACTGGTACACTTAATCTATCCAGACTTTACCCATCGGGAAAACACCTTGGTCCTCCTGACCACATAAGAGTTCCGCCCTGGCTACGGCAAAAAGGTGCCCAAACACCCAAGAAACTAATCCTAGCGTACAACCTACTTGGATGCTAAAGTCACCATCCAGGACCGCCAAAGAGCTGTGCTCATATCTGGGGAACCTACCACTGGCTCAGGTAACATTAGGCTCTTCGTGGGCAGAAGGTTTCTGGGGGCAATGAGACTCCACAGACTCAGGGTCACAGGGCTCCCACAACATATGCCACAAACCTTAAGAATACCGTATATGCAAAACAGCATCCTAATCTATACTGTTACTCAGTGGTTACTGGGGACAATGGGACCTCAGCCAACACAGTGGTCTCATGGTTCCCAGCAAACACACTAGCAAATACTACAAAAAATAGAGCATACACCAGAATAAAAAAATACTAAGAACCACGTGGGCTAGCACTCAGTCACAACAATGGAACTATTAAACAATTAGGTTTAGTACAGAAAGGTAGAGTTAACAAAAAGGGATAATATACAGTCAGCAGAAGTGACATAAAGGGGAGGGTAAAAAAAATCCTATAACTTGCACAGGTTATAGTTTGTGGGGGTCTGAAGGGTCAGACATACCTGCAGGGGGAGTTGCAGAGACCCGGAGAGTCCAAGGAGAGAGTTTATCACAAGTCAATTGTTTCTCAAGTGAATATGAAGGCATAACTGCCTGGTCTGGCCCTTTAAACAATTCTCTACCCATTACACTCTATGGGGTGATGCCACTCCAATCCGAGAAATATAGGCAACAATGTGGGCCAATAGAGGGGGGCCACATCATGTACTTAGCTACTAGTCCATCAGAAGGCTGTATTTTTAAACAAAGAACCCTCTCCCTGAGTGTGAAAAACTGCGCCTGTGTGAGAGAGAACGTGAGGGACGTTGGGCTGCTGACCAGTTTTCCATTTGCTTTGATAGAGCGGTGCCTGTTCCCAGAACAAAGGGATCCCCCCATGTGTTCTCCATTGCTCATGCCACCACGGTCCTCGCCTTGCTCTCCCCTCCTCACTGCTGGAGCGGAATACGAGGGTGGCAGGGGAGCGAGGAGGCCAAAGGTGATCGGACAAGTCATGGGAGGAAGAATGGGGAGCCCGCATGTGGCTCCTGCCTTGGACAAAGTACTTCCAAGTGGGCTGCTACCTTGTTTGCGTTGGGACTTCACCATGGGCCATCCCCTTCCCCCTCCCCTCCATCAAAAGAGCAGAGGAGGGTGGCAGGGGAGTGAGGAGGTAAACTGTGGCAACGTGGGGCAAAGGCAGAGAGGAGGAAGAGGCTGGTGGGACTGAATGCTTCCAGAATCTGGGAGATCGGGACTTGCTGCCCGTCAGCTCATGTGCTACCTTTCCCACTTCCTAACTTTGACAGCACAGCTCAGGGTGAAAACAGGGCATTAGGAGACTGGCAACAGCCGCAGGGATGTTGCTGTGAGGAGAATTCCGGCTAAGGTAAGGCACAACGTGACTTTTCAGGGGGGAACAGAGAAGGACAATTGAGGAATTTTAAAGGGATAAGGGGGCCACTAGACTCAATTGTCTGAAGGGCACTTTCCTTCCATCATACTGTAGTTTATATTTTGTGTTGTCAGATACCTGTTGAACAGTGTTAAATGTAAATACGAAGAAAATGCTATATTTTATACCATGTCGTGGGATTAACAATTAAACCAAATGGAACAAAGATTCATAACATGGAATGAAACACCGGCAAAACAAAAATGTGAAACTCCATTAATTTGTGGATTTTGTCATCATATTGTCCTAATATTGTAAACTTCAGATAAAAATTATACCAATTTAATTATCATACTAATGTATGGCATTATACTGTACGAGCCAATAAAGAAGCCTAATTTTTAACTGACAGTCGAAACACCAGCAACGAAGTTGTCCAAAAAGGCAGCTGTTGTCTGTCACAACAATCAAGCACCGTCTTGAAGCCAAACAAAAATGTAAATACTGAATATCACTTCAACTCTTACATTATTGCAACGTGAAAAGAAATTTGTTTAATCCCAAACTGCAAAACACTTCCATGTAACAATCTCATTCACAACAAACTGTGTGAAACTTGAAAAATGATCACACAAAAGTAATTATTCTCAAGAAGCCCGTGATGTATGAACGTAGATACATGGTTGCATACTGTCGTAGATGAAGGTTGTAAAAATACATACTATATGTCCAACTGTGTTAAATTTAAATGACAGATACTATATGTAGCCAATATTTATATTTAATGTACTGTATATACAGTACAACATATTGATTTAGAGAAAGCCAAAAAAAAAACAAAACAGTGAAACATCATCTAATGTCTTATAAAGGGAAAAGTGAATTCCTTCCCGTCTCCAAATAATGGCAATCAGATTTCTTCTTGGATCAATATCCTTCCCATATTTACTTATTTGGTATATCCCTGTATACCTTTCCTTTCTAAAAAGATGTCCATCCTTTTTAAAAGATATCTATTGTATCTGCCATCACTGTCTCCATGGCTAATGAATTCCACATTTTACCTGCCCTTACTGTAACTTTCCTTAGTTCTCGGTGTAATATTTTTTCCTCACACCTAAAAGGAAGACCATGTGTCATTTGTACTGCACTTGGGATGAATAGTTCTTTGGAAGGTTCCTTGTATTGACAGTGAATATATTTGTACTGTATATAGTTATCATATCCCCCCTCAGACGCCTCTTTTCTACTGTAAACAAATCTAATTTAGCTAGCCTCTCCTCATAAGTAGAGATGGGTAAAACTGTCAAAATCCGTTTTCCGGAAAATCTTGCATTTTCCATACAAAATACATTCCGTGATGTAAAATCCATTAACGAATTGTTCTAGTTTCAGTCCAAAACTGCCATTGGATACAATCTGTGGGCTGATATTTTTGATTGCCAAATCCATCGATCGCGGAATCCCCGGATTCTTAAAAATCCATACGGATTGCGGAATTCGCCGTGTGGATTGTCAGTGATTCAAAAAATCCAAACACATGAATAGCCCTTTTTGAGAGAGATTTTTGGAAATTCTTGGACCAAAGGAAGCGACAAATTCAAATCAGCAAAACAAATTTGCCCATCTCTACTCATAAATCAGATGTTCCATCTTCTTTATTAATTCTCTGCACTTTCTAGTTGCATAATGTATTTTCTTTGGCATTGTGCCCAGAACTCTACTCCATATTCAAGGTGAAATTGGAGTAGAGTTTAAGATCTGATATCATGGATATCGTGAAAAAACCTATATGGCAGAGAATAATTATCACTGCCACCTATATGTTAAAGTAAATCTACAGATTGTTGTACAGTGTTGTTGTTTCCAATAATTACAGAATCCACACATACAGATGTAGCAATATTTACTGTACTTTTTTGTACCGTGACAAGGTGCGAGATTCCAGACTTTGCAAGACTTTGATATCGCGGCTTGGCTGTGAGCTGGGAAAGGTCAGCCAGCAGAATTATTTGTGGGGTTTCATTGCAATTCAGTATGTGTTCGGCAGTTTCCACACTGAATATCTTGTCCATGCCTGTGGTGAACGGCACAAGTATTTAACACGTGTTTCTGTACACTATACAATGTAACAATGTCACTAGAAATTCATAGAAACCCATTATTATTATTAAGATACAGCTGCAACTGCCGGTTTTAGACTACTTGCCTTGAGAATTTTGCACTAAAGCCCACCCAATGCTATGAGATTTCTGCAGCACGCGGCGAGATTTCTGCAGCCTGACTAATGGCCCATCTGCGGGGGTCCCTGCATTTGAATGGGACTCATGCTGTGTGAATCCTACTGGGCTGCGAGTCCCATTCAAATTCAGGGATCCACGCTGTGTTAATCCGATGGGCCATTACAGCCTTCTGTGGACAATCTCACGAGTTACTGCGATATGGTCACAGATTTTCCAAGGCAAATGGTCTAAAACCAGCAGTTGTATCTATAGCAGCGGTAGAAAACTAGGCTGCCCCACAAAGCCCATCGTATCCACACTTTCATGTTCCAGGAGTTCCCATGGGAGTACTGGGACCCAATGGACCGCATCTGGATGGTAGTTTTCCCTTCAGAGTAAGTGTGTGAATATGATACCTACAGCAGGGGGGCGCAAACTTTTTTCCCTGCGCCCCCCTGCCGGCGGTCCCCTCTCTTCCGCGCCCCCCCTAACCACCAATTACCCGCCCCCCGACATCATGACGTCACGTTGCCATAGTAACGTGACGTCACATGACCTCGCGGCGTCCTTTTGACGCCGCGCTGCCATGGCGACGCAAGAAGGAAGCCGCCGGAGTCACGGGTAAGTATGGTTTACAGAGGCCCTGCAGCTCCCCCGGCACTTAATTTAAGTGCCTTCGGGAAGCGCGCGGGGCCTCTCTAAACCCCGCGCCCCCCCACCGGCAGTCTCACGCCCCCCCTGGGGGTCGCGCCCCACAGTTTGCGCACCGCTGACCTACAGTACTCTAATAATTGCATGTTGTGTGTGTTTATGTAGAAACGATATGTACAATATACTGTTGTGTTTAAACTCTCTTATTACTTTGTCTTGTAGTGGGGCACTGGCCGAGTGAACGCGCTCTTCCTGCTACGGCTCAGCGACCAGCGGAAGGAGGAGCAGTGACGGCCTTCTTGGCACCGATGGGGTAAATTACCTCCCGTGGTGGCTACAGGATGAGGAAAGCAAC
The DNA here is from genome assembly GCA_036426205.1 of Ascaphus truei. Classification (NCBI taxonomy): domain Eukaryota; kingdom Metazoa; phylum Chordata; class Amphibia; order Anura; family Ascaphidae; genus Ascaphus; species Ascaphus truei. The sequence goes on along the minus strand of CM071568.1, from coordinate 24,211,747 downwards.
TATGAGGGCCTGGATGGAGACTGGCGGATTCTCTACACTGATCGTGTGAGTATTGTTGTCTGTGTATTGTACGTTTCAGTTGTACGGTTGTACTTTGTATGTTGCATGGTAAGTGCTGTTTGCAAATGCAGAATATGTATTGAATTACTTGATTTCTTTTCCAACTGCAGTCGGAATTTTGTATCTTACTACCCCAACATGAGGAAGACAGGTCCCCATCCACCGCTCAGGTAAAGCCTACTCCAGGGCTTCCACACCACCAGCCAACAAGAGGCCCATTAAATCTACTATATATTTTGGAAAGGGGTTTGTCTGCTCGCTATGCTTTTGGTCATCTCTTAAGATATCGTAACCAAATTCTGCATAATGGTTTCTGAGATCAAGGAGCAGGTTTTTCTCTATATTTGGATACAATTCACAAATTACATCACTGATGACACCCCTCAAACTACGACTTAATCTTGGTCAAGTGGAAAATCTAATTAGCAAAAATTGGAGCTGCCAAATTTCTTCGCGATACGAGATTATTGTTTGGGATGAGAGTACAATATCCCACAAACACTCATTAGAGGCTCTCAATCGAACACTTCAGGACCTCAGAGGCAATGAAATGATTATTGACAGAGTTGTTGCTGATTTAGAAGGTGATTTTGCCATTAAGAAACGCAAAAATGAAATTATCCATTTATAAATCTCAGCATTTTTTGGTTTCTTAGAATATCTGAGCAATGTCGGGCATTTTCAGCTAGTAAGTAAATAAAGAAAAGTGTTTTTTCAATTATAATGAATTCCTACTTTTATGTTTTTGGAAAAGATTAATGAAAGTATGCAATGGTTGAGCTGTACAGATGTTTAATGATAGCATTAAAAGTGTTAATACTTCTCAAACCATGATGCAGGGCTTTTTTAAAGTGTAAGGAACATAGAGATAAAAGAAAAAAAGTTGCTTAGCGGTAAGAGTGCTCAATCCGGGTGAATTTTTGCTTTAATATCTGGTAATTAATTGAGACATAGACCTGTATGATTCATTTATTGCATTTGGCAGATGACGCACTGAATACAGTTTATGTAAAAGATACAATGTCACAATGTCACTCGAAATTTCTAGTTTTAAACAGCATGGCATTGTTCTGGATGACCTTGTACTGTACATACTTTAATCAAAAGAAGCTCTCAGACCGTTATAACATGGCAGCAGAAAAACCACCTTATACAGAAATCTGTTTCCATGATATATTTACGATTCAGGAAAGTTCAGATTAGATGCTTACACTCTCTACCAGTATATCAATACGAAGTATCCCATCTATGAGAACAAAAAAAAGGATTGAATTTAATTTAAGCATTAACGAGTGCTTCATTAGCATACTGTGAGTTGGCATGAGAAGAAGGTACACCCTTCTTGGATAGAGATATTTCATCATGGTAATTTCAGAAGGAGACAGCAATTGAATAGGTCCCCTCCACCTGAGTACGGGCAGCACATCCCGACCCATTTCGAAAACCACAACTACATGGTCGACTCATACAACATACACAACTACGGTTGCCCCCAGTTTTTATATTATTTCTCAAAGACTTTGTTTTTTGATCTCTAACCTCTAATTTAGTTTAATAAAATCTTCTACTTTTTACTCTAATAAAATATTCTAGTTTTCTACTATAATCTTCCAGCAAATACAACATTCTGGGTATTGCACTTAAATAAGGTATACAACTTTACTGTAAAACTGTACCTCAGTGTAATATAATTTTTTTTGAGTGCTTACATTTAGTGCATGCTAACATCTAACACTTATGGATTTGGATACCATACTGACCTAACTTGCATAACTCACATTTAGCCTGAATCATTCCCACTGAGTGTCCGTGTCGAAGATGGACATACTGCACCGACACACTTTATTCGAGCAAATACCCAGTATGTACCTGGCAGATACCTGGAATGCGCCGCTCCTCACCTCTGACAAGCCCCGTTGCGTTTGCCTTCCCAGCCTGGGTTCATGCCTGGCTGACGGGCGGCTGATCTGTTAAATGATAATGATTAGGATTTAATAGGCTGCAATGCTTCGCGTGTCTACCAGATGGCATAAATTCATGAATTGTAATGCATTATATATATACTGTGCAGTTTTGCAGCCAGCGGGAATAAAATGCTTCAATCCCTGCTTGGAAAATACCTCAATGCACTCGGGCAGAAAACAGTCACAAACCTCAATACACCCGGGTATACCCGAATTCGTGGGACTAGCCGAGCTCGAATAAAGTGTGTCGCCAGTGTAGCGTATGCAACAAAAGGCTGCCTGCTATACACTAATTCCTAACTGATTGCATGTGTAACACCCTTATCCCCCCTAAGGGAGGTTTTGGGTACATCGATATTTGTGGTGCTCACCTGTTTGTTCCCAGGAGGGCTGAGTCTCCACGTTGTTGTAGGTAGTTTAGGGTACAAGATACTCCTCAGTGATGGTGCAGCACCTCCATCCTGCAGGGCTCTGTCAGGGACAGGGGTTCATCCCCACAGGAATCTTGATATTAAGGAACTAGCAATGCCAGGAATGGAGAACAGGATTTATTGTGGTGCATCCATTATGATACATCTTCCCATACCTTCTCTACAAGAGAGGTGCATTCCCTAGACCCTTCTTGATCCAGGTAAGTGCCACCTCAAAGCTTGCAGTCCTTCCCTGGGTCAGAGCCAAGCTCGCAGGACCACTCTTCCTTGACTAGGCCTTCAAGGCGCTTGAGGCCCCTGGGCTAGTTTCAGCATATTCACCTACTGCCCTATGGGGTAGGGCTATAACACACCCTTTCCCTTAAGGCATCAGTTCCAGGAAAAAGAAGCGATGCAACTCCCACGCGGGTATAAACACAGACCAGGGTAAAGACACTCAAGTGTAAGCTTTATTGACACCCGACAGCCCCAAAAACCACTCTGACGCGTTTCGCACGGTACAACGTGCTTTGTCAAAGAGAACATAAACACAAGACAAAAAATCGTCTTAAAATACCCATCAGACCCCGCATTCTGACCAATGGCAACTCGGCACACACCCAGTAACTCCCACCTGCTGAATATTCAATCGCTAAGCTGGCTAATCAAAGAGAAGGGAGTGTGTATTGAGCGTCACAGGGTAGAGAAAGGTAACTATAAAAAACAACCAGGTAAAGGGATATAAAGCGTGGAATTTAGAATATTTAAAGAGTATATTTCAGTTATTAATCCTATATACCTGATCGTAACAATATATAAAAACAAAGATATATGAATATAAAAACAAGAATAGGGGGCTGTATTAATCCTGACATATAAATTGCCACTAAAATCTCATCTCCGATTTAGACACAATTATTGAAAAAATACATATTAAAAAATGTATAAAGCAAAAACAAAAAAACAAAACTAAAACAAAAACAGTCACTCCTTCTATAAACATATGGGTCTCTTTTGTCACCATGATTATGATAGGAGTATAAATCCAACAATACATGTATATAGTTAGATATATATAGTTGGATATATAATAATACTACACCCTGAAATGGTAATTATAATATTAATACCAATACAATTTTTTTTTTTTAGGGTAATTCCTATCATGAAATAGATTTTATGCATGAGTGGTATGACCTCATTTGTTAATAATATTTGAACAATGAAATTGCAGGTTATGATGACAAGAATATATGAATATAGCAGTATAAGCAACAGAATCCAATAAAAATAGACATCATGAAAAAATATACAATATATAATGAAAAAGGAAAAGAGAAAAAGAAAGGAAGGAGGGAGGGGGAGGGGAGGGGGAGAAAGGAAAGGGGAAGGACTAGGGGGGAGAGGGAAAGATAAAGGGAAGGGGGGAAAGAAAAAAGGGGAAGGGGAATGAAAGAGGGGCAGGGGGAAAGGGGGTGGGGAGGGTGGGGGGGGGGGAGAGAGAAAGGGGGAGGGGGAAAAAAAGGGGGAAGGGAAGAGGAGAGATGAAAAGGAAGATCAATATAATAGAAAAGAATCAATGTAGAAAATGTTGGAGTTCCCAATCAATATTAATACCTGCTGGATGCAACGTATCAAGAGCAAAAATCCATGACATTTCTTACTGATTGAGGAGGTTTAATCTATCCCCGCCTCTAGTTGGAACTGGCACTTGTTCAATGCCTATGAACTGAAAATTAACTAATCCCCCTTGGGGACATTCCAAGAAGTGCCTAGAAACGGAATGTTTTACATCCTTGTTTCGAATAAGGTTAACATGTTCCCCCATTCTTTGTTTCAGGGGTTTTATCGTTCTACCAACATAGCCCATGGAACAACCACATTTGATATAATAAACCAAAAATTGAGTATTACAAGTGATCATAGTCAAACGTGTAAAAAATAAGTGTATACAAGCTCTAGTGCAACAATATTGAACAAACAGGAAAAACAAAACCTGGGATACAGTCCTAGAGAGTAGGTAGTCCTGGAGCTGCCGTGGAGGTTTAATCTGGGATCTTCCAACCAGATATGCAAGATGTGGGTGGAAAAACCTCTAATGGCGCTGAGGGTAAGTAGCTGGAACAGAAGTCTTGTGCTAAGGTGTCTTTGGAATGGCTCAGAGAGGGAGACAAGAGAAATCCAAGCACCACTATGGTGTATTACCCTTAAACAATGTGAGACATATGCATGGAAATATGGAGCATTTAATGGTTAAAACAATTGTTAATACATTGAAGTAAAATGTGAACTGTAAATAAACGTAGATGATCTTCTGTTAATAAACGAAATTGAGGGCTGTGTGGGGAAAGCCCTCAATTCGTTTATTAACAGAAGATCATCTACTGTTTATTTTACAGTTCACATTTTACTTCAATTGTATTAACAATTGTTTTAACCATTAAATGCTCCATATTTCCATGCATATGTCTCACATTGTTTAAAGGGTAATACACCATAGTGGTGCTTGTATTTCTCTTGTCTCCCTCTCTGAGCCATTCCAAAGACACCTCAGCACAAGACTTCTGTTCCAGCTACTTACCCTCAGCACCATTAGAGGTTTTTCCACCCACAAGTGATCATAGACCTGATGGTATAGCTTTTCTTTGTTTTCTTTGTCACAATAGTTTTAGATGGAAGGGCATATTTGCAAACCCTGCATGAACCACATCTGAAAAATCCAGTGGTCCTCGGAACCCGAACACCACCGGGCATCCCAGAAGCATAGAGGCTATGGGACAGCTTTGTTCCCAATGTATTTGCCTTAGTAAAGACAAACTTTGGACCATAATGAACCAATAAACCCAGATCTTTTTCCAAACTTAAGACTCCCTGTAGACGGACGTTCACCTTTTTCAGTCTCTGTATTCTTGAGGGCTTCTTTGCAGTCCTCCTTCCATTTACGCACATCTGCTTTGAGAATGACAATCTCCTGGCGTGAGACTTCCTTCTCTAGGTTGAGGGTCTGAAGCTCCTTCTGAGAGACTTTGAGAACTGTACCAAGATTATCAATAGTTTCTTTAGCAATGTCCAGCTACTCAGTGAGACTGTGTAGTTCCTTTCTGGAAACTTCCAGGTCTGTGCGGCAGCTGTTGGTCTCATGATGTGAGGCATCAAGCTCTATACGAAGAGTGTGAACCTCTTGCTGGAAGACTCTCATCTGCTTCAGTGCCTCCTCATACTTCCGCTTTAGCGTAGCCACCATTTTATCAGATTGGCTCTGCTTTTCATCCATGGCGGAGACAGTAGCCTTTGCAGTATCTAGCTCAGTCTTGAGATCCTCCAATTCGGTCTTGGCCGCAGATTAAATTGCGAGCACAGTCTTCTGTAGCTCAGCATTATTTTTTCTCTCTCTTCCTAATTCTTCACAGAGCAGATCACAGTCATGCCTGGCAATTTTCATGGCGTCTTCAGGGCTGGTCAAGGGATCGTCACTCACTGGTTCCGGCTCCGCTTCCCTGGGATGACTGGTTGAGGGTTCCTCACTGTTGGCACCGGACAGACACTTCTTTGGGGTACACGACTTCTGCCTTGGGCCCTCTGGATATTCGGTTAACCGTGGGATGAATTCTCCATTTACTCTAGGCTGCAGGGCAACTCGGCCCCGCTTTTCCTCCACAGGATCTGCGGACGTGTCTGTTACTTCCACGGTAAGTGAAGAACTGCTTTTCTTTTTCTTCCTTTTTGATTTGGATGACACCGTCCCTTCAGGGATACTGGGGTCTCCATCTTCATTTGAAGTTTTAGCAGCTTCATTATATACGCCAGGCTTTTCTTGTAGCTGCTTTAGCTGACAGAAATATTCGGTGATCCACTGCTCCCGCTCTGTCTCCTGCTGATCATATTCGTCATCAAAGGGAGCGGTCTTTTCTGTTCGTGCCGAGTTCAGGCACCCCCACCATTCTTGGGGTGTTTTGTGGGTGTGACTCGGTTCGGGTTCCCCGTAAGAGATGTCTTCCTCTTTATTGGACTGGAAGGGCCACTCTTCCGTGGGGTAGGGTTCATTACAGGAATGCTGCATCTTGTCCTCCATTTTTAGGCTATCAGTGTAATTTTCTTCCTGACCTCAGGAGGCGCTATTGCAGCTGTTGCCACTGTATTTGCTAGAACCCCCAATTGTGGTAGTCCTACAGATGGGCATATTTTGCTTGTAGAGGTCGTAGCTCTCACAGGCATCTCTGTAGACTTTTCTTTCTTGGATATTTTTTTTTTTTTCAATATCAGCAGTACTGTGCATGCATTTTCTTTTATCAGGTATACAAGTTGTGCAGCGGCTAGGTAAAAAAAAAAGTCTATTTGCTTTACACCATTTACTTGCTTGGTGCAATCCCTCCGCTTCAGCAACAGAATTTGGTTTTCTGCCTGAGTTCAGTAATTTTCAGTCTCATCTTTGGGTATAATGGCATTCACACTTCACTCTTTGGGTGTCTGTTTTGCTCCCAAGATACCAGCAATTGGCTTTGAAATTTTTTTTTCCTTTATAGGGCAATTTTACACTCAGCATTTGTTTGCTAAAAATTCCCCTGCTTCAGCACAGTCTTGTATCAATTTTCACACTTTTCTGCATATACTCCATTCACAGCTGGTAGTCCTATGCGGTGTGGCAACCTTTATCTGCAAAATCAGTACCACTCGTGGGTCCCCATCTGTATTCACTGCTTCAGCGAAACTTTTGAAAACAACAAACACCTATCCCTTTCCAAGGGCTGACTCACTTCTGACTATGGCTGAAAGGCAAAGACCCCTATTTCAATGACCATATTACACTTTGTGATAGGCAAAATAAGGTTTAGCTACTTCAGCAGTCTCTTCTGGGTTTTTGTAAGTTTCAGTGGTGTGTATCCCTTTAACTCTGCCTCTGCTGCATGAGAGGTTTTTTTTTTTCAGACTGTTTGTAGGCAAAAAGCATAAATTTTTTTTTCACATAAACATCTCCGGTCCTTTTTAACTACAAAGACACCTCTTGTCCCACCTTGGACACCAAATGTAGACGGACGTTCACAGAGGTACACACTTGGAGTCGTTTATAATGTGAAATTATAATAAGGCTTTATTGTGCCTTTTCCTTTTCATCAGGAAATTCATCCAAACACAGGGGGGAACAAAGCTTCTATTCACTTGGGAGTATTTCTAGTGAAACACTATGCAATAATTCACATCTCCCTTAGTTAAGCAGTTCTCGCAGCCCCAAAACATATAACATGAAATAAGCAGATATAAGCAGTCTCTTAAGAATAAAAGTCTTATCTGTTTCTTGGAGGGAAAATCTCACTTCCTGGTTCAGCTTCAGGTGCAGTAGTTTTCTCTGTGTCTTGAAATTAGCTCTGCTGTGTGGCTGGCAGAACTCAAGACATTGTGGTGTCTCCAAAGGTCAGCTCTCAGTCAGAGCTAAAGAGAGACACTTCCTGTCTCAACAGAAAGGCTTTTGTAAGCAATCTAAATCAGGCAGGTGGTGTTTATTAATTGACTACCAGCCGTTAACCACCACACTGCCAGATTAAAGGCACATTACTTGAACAGGGATTACTCCCTTGGGACAACCCAAACCAGGGTCCAAAAATGTAAGCAACGGCTTTTTTAAATGTAATAAATGCACTGCTTGCTCATTTAGTCAAACCACAAAAATATTTAGATCAAATGTGACTTCAAGGGTTTATAATATAAATTCATTTATAAATTGTCACACGGAGTTTGTGATATACTTACTTCAGTGCCCCTTCGGGCTCCAATATGTGGGCCGTACAGGGAGACGCTATCAGAGAAGAATTTATGAGCACATTTACAACAGTAAAAGAGGTCTCATAATACATAGTGTATCACATCATTTTCTGGTCCATCATAACCAGAATCCAGTTGGATTAAAATGTCAAGCCATTGAGACAGTGCAGGCCAATTGGAGAGGGGGTGATCAGCTCAAACAGATCAGTAGGCGTGAAGCTTATTGGATCTATGAGCTGAAGACCCTCTCTCCAAATGGTTTAAATATCGATTTTGAATTGGGAGTCTTTTTTAAATAATTTTTAATATTTTAAAATAATTATTTATTAATTTTATCATATCCATATGTTTTAACTATTAATAATTTTTAATGTCAACACTTGGTCACTTTATTAGTATGAATTAGAGTGAGGATCAGATATTGCCATATCTTATGAATATGAGTTTGAGGTTAATGTATTATTGACAGAGCATTTAACATTTCAGTTTTTTGTATATAACATTGTTGTTAGGTAATTATTTTAAGTGTATATGTATGTTTAGTGTTGTTTAGTAAGGCTGTTTGTTCATTAGGCTTGATTGATAGATCAACTGTATAGGCTGATGTGAGTTTACTATAACCAATAGATTTCATTCCATCGGTATATAAGGTTATCAAGCCAGTAGTGACGTACCCCTGAAGAAGTGCGCATGCGCACGAAACGCGTTGGGCCGTTTGGTAGATTTTATTGTGCAGTGTGGCAGAGACGTGGCAGGACGTGGGACACAGATTCTACTTGCAGAGGAAGCTTTTGGTGCTTGTTTGATGCTCCCAGGAAGGCGAATTCGGAGGTAATTGCCAAGGAAGAGAGGGCTCGAGCCCCCGGAAGCCCCGGTGTCGCGGAGAGTGACGCAGTTCCGGTCGCCAAAGGAAGGAACCCCTGGGAGGTCACGTGTTCCAACGGAGCAGCAGCAAAGACAAGACATACCCTTAACCTCTGCGTATGACCTGTGGCAGTCCTGTAAGTAGGATTCTGGTTTTTACACACCGGATCCCGCATCTGCCTCATTTATATATGTGTTAATAAATTCTCTTTTATTTCAGTCAGCCTTACTTGTTATATGTAGTGTTTGTCTTGTTTGTGTGTTCTGTTGGTATACTCTAACTGATAGTATCAGCTGTATTGCACTATGATGTGTTTTCTTTGTTTTTCTCCCTGATATATATGTGGAGTAACATCTTTAAAGAAATTTGGAGCATCCCAGTACTTTTGCAGATAGAAGTTAAAGAGACATTGTCATCATTGGACTTTGCTTCTCATTTTGGACTATTACGGCGCCGGTCTGTATTGTATATGTTAGGGATTACTCCCCTGTTACACTCCCCAATGCCGATTAATAATTGATCTAATCTCTTTTGCTTGTTTACTAAACTTAGTAATAAATAATGGTATCTAAACACCGTCATTTATTTTGTTTGCTGTATTCTTCCTTATACTGTCGCGGCCAAGTTTATTCTAACATTTACCCGGTCTCGGCCGCGACAGATACCGGGCGCGCGCCGAGGGGTCCCGTGCGTGCGCCAGAGCCTCAGAGGATCGGTCCTCCGATCGGGACTTCCCCCTCCCCTCTCCGGGTCCGCCGGGTCCCCCGGAGCCCCCCACCGCCATCCCCCACATTACAGCAACCCAGGGCTCCCTCGGGGAGCCCTGGGCACGCACGCCATGTGACGGAATGTTGATAGCCTCTTTTTAAAAATCTATCCATCATCTCTGTTGACCGTTTTTGAAATGTCTCCTCATCAGAAAATATTCTCCTCAACCTGAGTAGTTGTCCTTTTGGAATTCCCTCAATCAGGGAACGTGGGTGGCTGCTGTCCGCATATAAGTATGCGTTTCGTGAATTGGCCTTTCTAAACACATTGGATGATCATAGAAAGATCAATATACAAACGTAAATCTAAGTAATTAATAGAATTAACATGATGTTCAAAAGTAAATTTAAGATTAAGTGTATTGATATTAAGTGAACTAATGAAATTTTCCAAAGTGATGTGAACCCCATCCCAAATGAAAATGAGGTCATCAATGTACCTCTTGTAAAAAATAATGTGTTTGCGAAAAAAATTCCCATCACCATAAATGTGCGTGCTCTCCCAAAAACCCATAAACAAATTGGCGTAAGATAGGGTGAATGATGTCCCCATGGCCGTACCCCGTGATTGAAGAAAAAATTGTGTGTCAAACATAAAATAATTGTGCGTGAGTAAAAAAATTATTGAATCCACCAGAAAAACTTGTTGTGATTGTGCCATCAGGCAGAGAACCCCAATTTGATGGACACCCACATCTTTTATACAGGGGGAGGGACCGGGCTACTCTGTCCCACTGATTGGACAGTAGACAACTTGCAGCTAAGCCCTCCTCCTGTCATGTGGTCCAAGCAGCTTACAAGCCCAGACATGAGCCTGTAAATTGCTACAATCACGTTGCATAGGAGGGATATAACTCCAACGGTTTTCAGGCAGGCACCTGGAAACCGCAAAAAACTAACTTAGGGGACATGAAGCTCACATGCTAGGCCATGTGTGAGGGGATTAACCCTAACACTGCCTGCTCTTTCCAGGACTTACAATACTAGGTCAGAGAATATAGTAGCCAGGGGCTACATGGCTACTTATGCATTGTTAAAAGCGTCAACGATTAACTCACCGATCAGCCTGCCTTTTGTTAACCAAAATCTGATGAAGACGTTCCCATCCCATCAGTGGTCAATTCTTGTCAGCCGTTACCGAAACTTGAATCTAAAAGACATTAAATCCAGATGGAAATGGTGGATCAGAAACTCCCCAGGTTACATGCACTCAAAACCATAAGTGTAATTAAAAGAGGAAAGGTGTGATAAGTAATTATATCATCAATGATGGGAATGAATGAATTGGGCAATATATTCTTAAATACTAGAAAAACAAAACCCCATACAAAAATGCGAGAAAATATGTATTACATTTAAAAAACTTTTAATAGTATACAGTATAATAATTAAAATACAAGGGGTAATTCAATGTCCCACGGCAGCGACAGTTGCTGACCAACAGCTGCTGATGTCCTGAGGAAACGATGTGAATGGAAATAATGTTATATATGTAGTACCCAACAAAGTAAGGATATGTCGATTAACCTTCCAATCCTGCACAGGCTCCAGTAGTGACGAACCTCTGTATATGTAATTTACTATGTGTCACCACTTTGCCCACGCCCCCAGTTGGTCTGCATAGGCAGTGTAAATATGATACGGCTTTCACATGTGCCAAAGACAGGGGTCAACTGTGCAGCAGACGATCGTGGCTCCCAAGCAGCCAAACAGAGGGCACAACAAAAATAGGGGATTAGCGGTTTAAAAAGCCAGTATCTCAAGGTGAATATATAATATAACACAAGAATGGCTACCGTAGAAGTGGTGTAGATCCTCAAGAAATGGAGCAGAGGCTAGGATAGTGGGAACCGATCAGTTTCAGCTTACTAGAAGGAAGGAAATTTCTAGAAAAATCCCCACTTCCACGACCAAGCAAAATCTCCCCTTCCACGACCACGTTACAATTGCATAATAATTTACAGATAGCTCTATGCCATGTTAGAAACGGTTACGATGGAGCGAAGCAAATGAGACATCATATGAGTGGATAGTAGGGGAACATGTGTTTCTCCCTGATGTCTGTACCTTGGTAGGAATGGTTCAGGAGACAGAAGCACAACAAAGCACCATGTTTAAGGAGGTGGGAAAGAGACAGAGGGGCCTATTCACTAAACTTCGATAAGTTCAGTGCATTGCCGAGCTATTTTACATGTTCTTATCGCACTATAAAAAAGTGTGTAAAAACGGTATTCACTAAGAAAAATCACACATTTTTTTAAAGTTCGGTAAAAAAATGCAACATAGCACTACTTGTTTTATTTTTTTCAGTTCTTATCACACTTAAACTGTTTGCTAAAATTGCAGCCTGGAAGAGCTACATCTTTGTGAACAGCTCTTATAGGCGATCGTGCAGTTTTAATGTAACATAGCAGGTCGGTCTCCTTTTTTGGAGTCCTGGGGGGGATCGTCCCTGTGGGTGTCTGGTGTAATTTAATTTTATTAAATTGATTGGTTGGTTAGTGCTTTTATTTATTGAATTGGGGTGTTTAGATGCTTGTGTAAGTAACCCTGGTAAGAAATAGGGTTGTAGTTCTATCCTCCTCCTGGTATAAACCCTGGTAAGTACAGGCTGCCAGGAGTTATCATGGGTTTCCCCAACTTCAAGCACTGCTCTGAGTGGTGGAGGTAGGTCACCTGACCCTGTGTCAAGGCAAGAGACATGGGGGTGGTGCCTGCTGATATGATAAAGAGCAGTGCACTTCCTATTTAGTCTGAGTCTGTCTAGGAGTGAAGGAAGAGTGTGACACTAGCTGGTCCAGTGTGACAGTGAAGTTAGTTTATAGTTGGAGAAGGAGAAGCCAGCAGCCTCTGAGTAGAGCTGTTGGAATTATAGAAATGAGGTGGACCAATGCCTCTCACCCTGTTTAGGGGGTGAGGGAAGAGCTAGCCCCACCCTGGGTGGCCTTGCCCCAAGGTGGTGGCAGGGGAAGAGACCATCCTGAAGGAGAGCAGTCTAGGGGGATCAGGCAACCTGTACCTGACTGCTGAGAATCCTGCTATTGTTGCTGATACTGCTGCTGTGAATAAAGAGCTGCTGCTGCTATTTAAAGATATCTACCGTGTGAGACTGGAATCTCTCATCCCAGTGTGGGAAAACTCTCTATAAGGATTCCACCCCGCATTCCTGGGGCTTACTAGAGATGGAGACGCCCCAATATATTTCCATTTAATTTGTAAGTCGCCTTTTTATTCTTGCATCCCAAATGCATAACCTTACATTTATCTGTATTAAACCTCATCTGCCATTTACCTGCCCACGTTTCCAGTCTCTCCAAGTCCTTCTGAAGAGAAATTACATCCTGCTCTGATTCTATTACCTTACACAATTTAGTATCATCAGCAAAGATGGAGACTTTGCTCTCGATTCCAACCTCAAGGTCACTAATAAACAAGTTAAAAAGCAGGGGTCCCAGTACCGATCCCTGAGGTACTCCACTCACGACTTTAGCCCAACATGAAAAGTTCCATTTATGACAATCTCTGTTGTCTGTCCTTTAACCAGGTTTCAATCCAGGTGCATATATTATTACTGAGCCCAATTTTCTTTATTTTGTACACCAATCTCTTGTGTGAAACCTTATCAAAAGCCTTTGCAAAATCTAAGTAAACCACATTAACTGCATTACCCTGGTCTAAATTCCTACTTACCTTGTCAAAGAAACAAATAAGGTTATTTTGGCATAATCTATCCTTCATAAATCCATGCTGACTATTACTAATAATGTTGTTTTCCATTAGGTATTCCTGAATATTATCCCATATTAAACCTTCAAGTAGTTTCCCCACTATTAAAGTCAGGCTTACAGGTCTGTAATTTCCCGGTTGTGACCTAGCTCCCTTTTTAAATATAGGCACCACATCTGCTTTACGCCAATCTTGTGGTACTGAGCCTGTTTAAATGGAGTCCTTGAATATTAAATATAATGGTTTGGCTATTACTGAGCTTAACTCCTTGAGAACTCTTGGATGTATGCCATCGGGGCCAGGTGACTTATTTACTTTAATTTTTTCAAGTCGCTTATGAACTTCTTCCTCAGTTAACCAATTGTTCATTAATATGGAGGCTTTGGCTTCCTCCTGCGGCACTACTATTGAACGTGATTCTTCCCTGGTAAACACAGAGGCAAAGAATTTGTTTAATACCTCTACTTTATCCTTATCTCCAATAATCTGCCTACCAATCTCACACTGAAAGGGTCCTTTATTTTCTTTTCTCATTTTTTTGTTATTAAGGTACTTAAAGAACTTTTTAGGGTTGACCTTACATTCTATTGCAATCCTTTTTTCATTATCCATTTTTGCTAATTTGATTGCCCTTTTGCAATTTTTGTTACATCTTAATATATAAAATTGAATTTTGTGGTGTTGTTCCTAGATGTGGTGAATCTGATTGGTCCGTGGGTCTGGCCGCCCTCCCGCGAGTCTCATTGGCCAAGAGGTAAGCTCCACTGTGACACACACATCACACACGACTCTCATTGGCCAAAAGGTACAGTGATATCACTGACACACACCTACTTCACTGTCACACACTTACACTGACACACCATACCCCCAGAGAACCCCTGCGGATTTCTTGGTAAATTTCATCCATCTCACACTGTCACCCCTGTCTACACACACACACACTCACTGTCACCCCCGTGTACACACACATCTGAAACCATGCTTCTTCACCTAATAAAAACGGCTTCTTCACCTAATAAAAACGGCGTTCTCCCTTAAGTTTAAAAAATGCACCTCCGCCCGGCCGACACTCCCTGTACACATGGCCGCCCGGACCGCACACACGGCCGCCCGACACTCCCTGTAGCCCTTAACTTGCTTCCCCAGGGAATCCACCATGTTCACCTACACACTGTTAATTGGCATTACAAAATGGCCGCCCGTCTAGCCACCTTCACCTACGCAGTGTTAATTTACATTATAAAATGGCCGCCCGTACATTACCATAATAAAATGCCCATAATAAAATGCCGGCTCCCCCCAAGGAATCCACCAGGCTCACCCGAGCCCCGGCCAGCAGCAGCATGCGTGTAGTGTCACCGCCGACACAGCTCCGAGCGGGGGGTAGGGGGAACCGCAGTTTCTCAGCAGCGCCTCACCTCCCCACCCGCCGCCGACACAGCTCCGCGCAGGGGAGGGGAAACCACCGCCGACGACGACACCCGCCTCTGCCCCACCACCACCCACCCTCTCTCAGCAGCGACTCACCTCCTCCCCACCCGCTGCAATGGCTGCCCATTATAAAATGGCCGCCCGTACATTCACATAATAAAATGCCGCTGGCCACCCATTATAAAATGGCCACCCGTACATTCACATAATAAAATGCCGCCTCCCCCCAGGGAATCCACCAGGCTCACCCGAGCCCCGGCCAGCAGCAGGGGGGGGGGGAACCGCCACCGCCTCCAGCTGCCTCTCCCCACCACACCGTTTCTAAGCAGCGCCTCACCTCCCCACCCGCTGCCGACACAGCACCGCGCGGGGGAGGGGGAACCACCGACGACGACGACACCCACCTCTGCCCCACCACCCCCCACCCTCTCTCAGCAGCGCCTCACCTCCTCCCCACCCGCTGCCGACACAGATGCGGGGGGGGAGGGGGAAGGACAACACCACTGCAGACACCTCTGAGCCCACCACCACCACCCCCCTCTCAGCAGCGCCTCACCTGTTCACTCGCCGCCGACACTAGCGCGCCACCGCCAGTCAGGAGGTGGGGGGGAGAGGGAGTCAGGAGAGAGGAGGAGAGGGAGTCAGGAAAAGGGGGGTGGGGAGGGAGTCAGGAGAGAAGAGGGGGAAGCCCACACATAAATACATACTGACTGACACACACTGACTGACTGACTGACACACACTGACTGACTGACTGACACACACTCATTGACTGGTTAGATTGACATTTAAGAGAACTATCTGCTCAGTATTACGGCCAACTGCAATTTAGTGAATAACCCTTCAAAAGTCAATCATAAAAAGTTTACCTTGTTTAGCCATGCCACCTGTGGCTACTAACCTGCACTACTCTTGGCAATAAGCCCTGGTAGAATCAGGGGGGTAATCAACATGGGGTTTTCTCCCTCTTTGGATATGCACTTGAGTGACAGTGAGAGGCGGTGACATCAGGCTTGAGCATGCCCAATCATGGGACAGACTTGATGCCCTCATCCTGTCTGTACTTATGGTTGGTGCCACCCCAATTTTCACTGAGAGAGGCAGGTCGCACACACGGGGAGCTTGAGATTGGGGCCTTCCCTTTTTCTCTTCCCCTTGGGGGAGAGCGATTGTAGACCTATACCCTGACTCCTGATAGGGAAGTCAGGATGAGCTAGGACAGCTGCAGGGGCCCTGACCTTTAGTGGTTGTCCAGGGACCATCATCCAGTGGATAGCTGATCCTGATAAGCTGTAATTGGGCAAACCACTGCTGTGTTGTGGTGTAATCAATAAAGACCATTCCTGTTTGCATATACCTCCTGCTTGGGTGTGATCTTACTTAGAGGAGAGGGAGTGATTCTACCGTAGGAGATCGCCTCCATTCATCTGGCAGCCTGCGGCAGATAGAGGCACTACACTGCTAGAGAACCATGTGGGTAATGTTCCCCAGAAATCTGATCCTGTGTCCCCACTACCATCGGCGGACAGCTCAGCCCTCCTGTTACCAGCAGGTATCATGCATCACATACATAGTAATGGCCAGCTCTCCCAGAGGGTGGGGGAATCCCCGTTACACTTGGATATTCTAAATTCTTTAGTGATTATGACTTTTGTTCTTAAAATAATGGGAATTAATTGTCAGTCTAGACATCACACTTTATCGATATAGAACCTGTATAAATAAGTAACGGATCTCTTTTGAAATTTAGCAAAGTGATTCTTTAAAAGCTTTAGAAACTTTATTTTGTTATGCTGTTCAACATATTTGCTATAAATAACTTCTTTTTTTTTCTTTTACCAGTTGGTATCAGTGTTTTTCAATTACGTGTAATGCACAAGACGTTTCTGTTTTAAGTGTTCAGAATAGAATAGATATGTTGTTTGTTTAAAAAATATTTTTTCCACATTGTATGGCTTTGCAGAGAACTTCTAAGCTGAGAATAATGAGAAAAAGCAAACACTCATAGTGCTTGGTATTAACAAGCTAAGCAGTCAAACTGTACACTGCTGTGACCTTGAATCCCTGCTTCACACGTTTTACATAAAAGTCTCCTGTACACACACTGTAAAAGAGCACATACACAGAATGGTTAAAGGATTTTGATATATTGGAATTTACACAACATAATGTTGTTACTCTGGTATAAAAAAAAAATATTTTACTCATATGAACTATATGTTTTTTGCCTAATACCTCCCAAACAAAAATGTAACCAGTCATATAGTAATTAATTTTGTACGCCCACTTCCTTAACCATCCTCAGTGGCATGCTCCAGCTGCACGCTCCACCGTAGAACACAGGCTTCGCATGACAAGGGATGCCTCGCTCCGCCAGGGTGCAGCCACTGAGATTCACTTTTGCTCCCCCCCCAGAAGCTGCCACGCCATGCAAATGTATGGACTCCGCCCCGTACACACTAAAGTGCATGATTTTGTGAATCATGGTCCTTTGTATTGAATTGCAAATCACACATAGCGTGTTAATACTCTCACCAGTGGCATAGTCCTACCATGAGAACTGGTGCGTTAATGGTGGCAATCATAGTAAAAAAGGTGCAATACGTTCTGCTCAAACAGCATATCATTTAATACTGATGCCACAAGAAAACATTGTAAACTTTCCATGGTGAAAAGTAACAGGCACTGTTGGGATATGTTCTCTATCAAAATGTGACAATGTCCTCCAAAACGCAAAGCAAATATTTCCATTTGCCTCAATTTGCACCCGTGACACCTGGGGGATATATTTGATGCAAAAAGATAAGGAAACTGCTCATGGTGCAAGTGGAGAAAATTGGAGAAAACAATGGAGCAAGCATCTTGATACTGTACAGTACATTGACACAGAGTAAGAGTGTAAACATGATGCAGTTTGCACCTGTTTTGTATCAGTGCTCCAGTTTTCCACATTTAATATATTCTTCAATCACTAACCTTGGTCTGACAATGGGGATATGTATCAAGGGGGAGCAATTTACTCCATAGCATGGAGCAAAAGTTCTTATTGCATCAATGTGCCCCTGCATTATATGTATAAAGCTTTTTTATATCTGATAGAGGTCTCTTGAGCAAAGAGGTAATCACAGCTTCATTTCTGGCGGATTTAATTGACATAACTCTGCTCCATTAACATTAATACATCTCATTATACTATTGCCCCAAGCAACTTTTCCTCTTCGTTTTCCTAAAACTACTCCCTTCATTGCTAATTGACACATGGGGAGCCAATCTGACACAAAGCTCCATGACACATTGATGCAATAGGGATACACAAAAGTCAAACGTTTGCTGCTTTTTCCATTTTTACAGTAATGCTCCAGTTAACAATACAGTATGGACTCAAATGCCTTAACCACAAGACACAGATAATAGAGAGGAGTGCTGCACACCTCAAAAGAAAAAAAGATACAATTACCGGTGCTCCAATGTAAGAACGACAGCCTGCAGTCAGTCCTGGGTACATGGAAGAAGGAACAGAGGGCACAACGGATTTTGCAAAAGAAAACTCATTTATTGAGCCAACACACAACGTTTCGACCTTGAAGGTCTATCTCAAGTGACAATGGCTTAAACAAAATATATCCTATCAACATTTATATAGTGCCCCAAACCCCCATAGTGCAACCTGTCTAATCAGTGTAGATATAGTTCATGTGCATGATCAGTCCTGTGATCCAATGTTCAGTGTGCATACTTGAGTGGGTAATCCCCAACAGCTGTAAATCCTTCTGTAGAAATCGTGTACTCCCTCTTCCTGGTTCTTCAGTTTAGTCGCCATCTTTATGACATCATCATTCCGGGTCTTTACTTCCTGGAACGCAGAGTCATCATGCGTTCCATATGCGCACATGCGCAGTAGCTGGACGCTCGATCTGTCTCCCTCTCATGCGCGATTTCTTGTTTTCAGTAGCTGGAACGCAAATCATCATGCGTTTCAAACGCGCACATGCGCAGTAGGTTTCAGCTCGTCCTCCTTCAACTTGAGATCCTTCAAATAGTAATCCTGCATGTGTAGAGTGGATGGGTTGATCTTCGTTTATTCTTCTTTAAAGGTCCTTCCGTGTGTCATTTACTTCTGTTGTTCAGTAGAGGGAGGTATCTTCAATTTTGAAAATCCATGATATTATAAGAGAGAAAAAATAAGGTGATGGATCAGCACAACACTGCATAAACAAGCTGTTAATACACTATTTTACCATGAAAAGTGATAAATAATAAACATTAAAAGAAAGGTTGGTTTTGTCAATTTTTAAGACAACAATGTTCCAGCGACATACTGACCTGACAGATTTACTATTTATCCAATACAGCAGGCAGTGGCAGCAACCTAAGGTAAAGTGTTTTTATCTTTCCTCAATATAACATCCTAATGATAAAAAATCATTTAATCCATTAGGGAATACCGTATCCAATGTGTGAATCCAAAATGATTCACGTTGCAATAATAAGACATCCTTCTCCAATCCTGCCCTCGCTTTTTTAATGTGCTCAATGCCCATTAATTTAAGTGATGAAATGGGATGACTGAATTCAGAGCAATGTCTAATAAGAGCTGTGTCTTCCGCACGATTGTTTATTTTACTCTTGTGCTCAATAAATCTAGTTTTGAGCATCCGGTTACTCTTACCAATATAGCACAGTCCACAAGGACATTTGATCATATATACTATATTTGTAGTGGTACAGGTAATACGTTCTTTTATAGTGAACAGTTTGCCACTTCTGGGGTGGTAAAATTTGTCTCCAGTATTTAAACTGTTGCAAATGCTACATCCATAGCACTTGTAACAGCCTGCTTTTGGTGAACTAAGGATGTGTGGAGTGATATAATGTTTTTCATTGTCAGCTTTGATAAGAATGTCCTTAAGATTTTCCCCACGTTTATAAGCAAAACGTGGGAAATCCTTACAGACATCTTTAAGTGTATCATCAGTCTGTAATATTTTCCAGTGCCTTCTAAGTGTTTGTTTAATGAAACCACTGGCTGTTGTAAATTTGCTTATAAATGTAAGACAATCACTTTTAGAGTTAGTTTGTGGGATTTTATTAAAAGCTGTAGTCCCCTAGTGGTCCCCACGAGTGTCCGTGGGCCTCCAGGTGGTCCCCATGGGTGTCTGGGGGCCCTCGGGTGGTCCCCACAGGTCCCCACTGGCCTGCAGTACCAATCCAAAACAAAAAAAAATTGCGGAATACGTTCCAATAAATACAACTCCCTCCCGACACCCCCAAAACATACAGTACAGTAATGGGCAAAATAACTATGGATAATAGCTCATTTGCCAATTATTAAATAAAACATTAGCCAGCCAGCATAAATAAATAAAATGTTCAATTGACCCCTGCCATCATGAAGGGTGTCCTCATCAGCATACTTTAGATCCATGTCCTCCATTGCCAGAAAGAATACAAGAAAAAAAACTAATGGCCCCTAACCCCTTAATCACTGTAGCGGTTAATAACCGCTATACTAATGAATGAGTTAACCCACACTCCCCCGCTACCCACCCGGAAGGCCTAAGCACCCACCCCGGGACCACTATACCCACGCTCTACCCATTGATTAGCATAGTGGTATATCATACCCATATAATATGGGCATGATAAGCCACTATATCAGTCAATGGTCACCCTAATAAAAAAGCATGAAGGCCAAAAATACACAATAATAAAACATATACATGTAGCCCATGGACCCCCGGGGCAATCGCAGATCGCCCCCCCCTACTCTGTACTAGGGTCTGTCTACATGACTTAGTGTGGTGCATACCTGCTGGCAACAGGAGGGCCTGAGTCTCCTGTGATGGTATGGGGGATAGCAGGAACAGGTTTCTGGGGTGGATGCCTTCGTTCTCATCTAGTGGTGCAGCGCCTCCATCTCTAGTAAGCCCCAGGAATGCGGGGTGGAATCCTTATAGAGAGCATTCCCACACAGGGATGAGAGATTACAGTCTCACACGGTAGATTTCTTTAAATAGCAGCAGCAGCTCTTTATTCACAGCAGCAGTATCAGCAACAACTGCAGCAGTTTCAGCAGTCAGGTAAGTCAGGTACAGGTTGTCTGATCCCCCTAGACTGCTCTCCTTCAGGATGGTCTCTTCCCCTGCCACCACCCTGGGCCAAGGGTACCCAGGGTGGGGCTAGCTCTTCCCTCACCCCCTAAACAGGGTGAGAGGCATTGGTCCACCTCATTTCTATAATTCCAACAGCTCTACTCAGAGGCTGCTGGCTTCTCCTTCTCCAACTGTAAACTAACTACACTGTCACACTGGACCAGCCAGTGTCACACTCTTCCTTTACTCCTAGGCAGACTCAGACTAAATAGGAAGTGTACTGCTCTTTATGATATCAGCAGGCACCGCCCCCATGTCTCTTGCCTTGACACAGGGTCAGGTGACCTACCTCCACTACTCAGAGCAGTGCTTGAAGTGGGGGAAACCCATGATAACTCCTGGCAGCCTGCACTTACCAGGGCTTATACCAGGAGGAGGATAGAACTATAGCCCTATTTCTTACCAGGGCTACACTCTCCCTCAGGTGGAATCCAATGGTCCCCACTTGGACCTAATTTGCTGTTCCATTCTGCAGGCGAACAATCTGTGGATTACAAACACAATTGATTAGTGAGTACACTTCAGACTGTCACACCCGGATGGTGAATACATATAACATTGGGTACCTCCCAACATGGAGAACCCTAACTTAATAATAATGGCGGAGATCAGGCTTTCTGACTTCCCGCCCATTGTGATCCACAACCTTTACATAAAATGGTTGTACAGACCCATACTCCGGTCCTTGGCATTCATCCAAGACAGCTGGTCATCCTGGCACCAAAAGAACTACTGAGTTCATCGAACGCACGTTCTGGTGGCCCAACATGCGGAGAGACATACAAGCTTTTGTAGCTACATGCTCTACTTGTGCACAGAACAAGACGCCACAGAACCGACCTGCGGGTCTCCTTCAACCATTACCTATCCCGGAACGTCCATGGACACACATATCTATGGACTCTATCGTTGAGTTGCCTAAATCTAGAGGCATGGACACCATACTTGTAGTGGTGGACAGGTTTTCAAAACAGGCACACTTCATCCCTATGAAAGGTCTACCCACTGCACCGATGTTGTCCGACATTTTCATCAGGGAGATCTTCAGGTTGATTAGGACCCCCCTGGTCATAGTATCCGACAGAGCATTCCAATTCATCTCCCGGTTCTGGAGGGCGTTTTGTAAGAGTCTGGACGTCACACTACACTTTTCGTCAGGCTATCACCCCAAGATCAATGGGCAAACGGAACGCACCAATCAGTCTCTGGAACAATTTTTAAGGTGTTTTGTTGCTGATACTCAAGACGACTGGGCGGAACTTCTCCCGTGGGCAGAATTCTCCCATAACAATCTTCGGAATGAATCATCCCAACAGTCACCATTCATGGTCAACTATGGCTTCCATCCTTCTGCACTCCCTTCTCTTATCTCGAAGTCTGGAGTCCCGGCCGCAGAGGACAGGATCCTCCACTTACAAGACTTATGGCAGAAAATCCATCTTAACCTACAGCACGCTGGTAAACTACAGAAGAGACAAGCGGACCGTCACCGAAGAGAGGTCCCAGGGTACTCTGTAGGACAAAGGGTCTGGTTATCCACCAAAAACATTCGTTTAAAGGTAACCTCACCCAAACTGGCACCGCGCTTTATCGGCCCTTTCCGCATCACTAAAAGGATCAACCCAGTAGCCTACCGGCTAGAACTGCCTAAGAATATGAGAATTCCCTCCGTCTTTCACTCCTCCCTTCTAAAACCATGTCTACAAGACTCATCCTCCAAAGGACAACCTAAATCTCCGCAAACCATACTGGTAGAGGGTCAACAAGAATACGAGGTACATACCATCCTCAACTCTAGAATGTCCAGAGGAGGATTGCAATATCTCGTACACTGGAGAGGCTATGGCCCGGAATAGAGAGAGTGGATCCCTCATCGTCAGGTACATGCCAACCGTCTCATTTATGCCTTCCACTGTAGGTACCCTGATAAACCATCCCTGGGTCGCCCAGAGGTCTCCCCTCAAGGGGGGGATACTGTCACATCTGCCGCAACTCCGGTCGGAGACCGCCCCGCTGACGCGTCACACAGCGGACCCATGCGCCCACGCACTGCCAGGGCGGTACATGCACGCTCGGAAAGGAGCTGCCGGCGCCTCCCACAGGGAGGGAACTCGGCCGCACGCCCGCTTGACGTCAGCACTCCGCGACGCGCATCGCGCACGCACGCGGGTTGCTCGGCAACCAAGGTAATCACCAGAAAAGCCTGACCTACAGGCTGTTTCAGATTATTGCCTCCCAGACACCATTGGAGGACCGGATCACACCCCTGCAAGGTAATTGTATCCTTCCCACTTACATACCTGCTCCTGTCTGTCATTCCTTGCTGAGCATAAACTCCTGTTTATGCATTGTGCTCACCGCTGCTGTTTAGTTGTCTTGAACCTTGCTTGGCCTTACCTGTCTGTTCTCTACTGTCCTGATCCTGGCTGTTCTTTGGATTCCTACACTCTCCAGCGCCTTGACCCCGGCTTCGTCCCTCGACCATTCTACCTTCTATTACCCTGGACCTTGGCTACGGAAATCTACCATCCTCTACTCTCCAACCCTGGAATACGGCAAGTACCCTGACTACCCTGACCTCTCCAACCCTACGACGCTGTACAACTTGGACTACGCATTCCGGACAGGACTGCGTGGTTGTGGGTCGGTGTCTTTCTATCCCCACCTCAGCCCCGCGGTCTTCCGTCCTGTTTGTGGTGAGCGCAGCGTGACAACGGTTAACCCTTCTCTCTCCAGGCCCGGCAATGCAACTACCACACTCCGGGCATGCCCTCACTGCTGTGGCTGCGTGTTATACCATTACCCACCTCAGTACTGGGGACTGGCCAGGTCTGTGGGCATACAGGCGTTACAATTATCCTGTACAAATACAATATTTAATTAATTAAAAATGCTTTTTGTTGTGTGTGCTCATATTTTTAATCTTCTACAGTTAGAGGATTTGTGTATAGCCAAGGAGCCTCAGAAAGGACTTCTTTCCCATGTACACTATACAGTATGAACTCGTAACGTTAATCTTCAAATTACTATTACACACACTTGAGGTACTGTACAGCAATAAAAGACAGGTTGAATTGCTATTAGATTTTTAAGACAACAACTTGTGATCGCCCACTTGAGTTTCTCGACGGTATTGCAGACAACGCTAAAATGCCATTTTCTGCACTCGATAAAAACACTAGTCAACACGCGTCTTATCGCGGTAAAGTTGGAAGAAATCACGCACCATGACCTGGGTATGCCCAGGTATACAACGCGTGAAATGTTCGAATAACGGCCACTGCATCTGTACTTCCGTATCACGTGGTCATAATCTCATCTCGCCTTAGAGTGGAGGGATCCATCTTTATGTCATCATAAGGGAAAAATAAAAAACTAGCCCAAAGGAGGGCTGTGCCCATGGTCATAAAAGTCCCCGTCTCTTCTACTCAGGCGGATATGTAATTCTTGAGGTCTGTCTGACTCCACAGACCTCTATCACAGTACTTGTAAAGTCTCTAGACTCTCTGTAACCTATTCGGGATAATAGGCTATTCACACAAGTGTTCACACAGACATAATGATAGCAGCTTACAGTCTAAGGCAGAACTTCAGATAGCAGTTCACAGGTTAAGACAGACCTTACGATAGCAGAGTCACAGAGCAGCTGCATCCCCATTCACAGCTCCCTTGTAGTGAGCTAGTCTGCCCTTTTTAAAGCCCTAATGATGAGCTGTGATCTGTCTAATTAACTCAGCCTTATCTATTAACTAATGCTCTGCTGGACTCAGCAGCTCACATACCTTTCCCATGCATAGCTGTCAGCCAGACTATCTACCCTGTCACAGTTGACCATCAAGCCTGTAGGAGATGTGTGCAGAGGTTTTAAAAAGAGGAGGCGTTTTTAGGGGAGAATCAAAATTGACTTTTATTAACCAGAACCTTCAAAACATAAACAGCTTGGGATAAGCAAACTAGGGTAAAGGAAAAAAAACAGACCTAACTCCTACATGGAGCACTAACTAACGCTGCATAATCCCTGTCTAGGAGGTTGGGGGGCTAAACCCTTCCCAACAACAAATGACAATTTAGGGCAGAGGTCAATTACCTTCAGCTGGGGTTGGGTTCTGAAAGTCCTTGTGCAGGGTTGCCCTTCACAACAGCCTACTCTCCATGGATCAAAGAGAAATAGTCCCTGTACCATCTCTCCAGCAGTCCAGGGTGTGTCCATTGACTAGAGATCCCAAGACTGCTGCCAAGCAGGCTTTAAAACTCTCTTAACGAGCCACGTGGAAGGAATTAATTTCCAGGTGCTACAGCCTTGAAGATTATGAGGACATTCATCCGAATGGGGTAAGTAAACAATTTTTTTTTTTACAGATTTACATTGATTGTTAATGTGGCTATCTAGGTTCCATTAAGAGGGCATAGATTGTCAATGTTACTATCATGGGTTTATGTAAAGAACGTATTTTTAGTTAATATTTGTACCTGGTAAATTTAATTTGAAATCTATTTCTGTTTTAATTAATGTAAGAACTTTTTATTTTTATTGGTCCTATTAGCCACATTTGACTAATAGCGCTATTGGCCACTACTCAAGAGGGGGAGTTAGCTTTGTTTGGGTAGGTTGGTGGTGGGTTATTGGGGGTATTTGCCCTGGAAAATGATGGTTATTAGTTCCCCACGGGAGGTGCAGGCTGGAAGGGGTTATCTCATTGTTTTTCTTAGTGGTTAGTAGAACATTACATAGTGATGCTTTACTAGCCACTTAGTAGCCAAAGGAGTTAGGTAGTACAATTTTAGTCATTTCAGAAATCACAATGTAGTATTTATGCGTTATTAACGACCACTTTAATTATTGTTCGCGACTAGTGTTGAAATTTCGCACCCGCTAAATTATTACCTCAATTTAAAATTGCAGTTAAAAGAGCTTGTATTTTTTTTTTTACCTGGTGCAACATGTAGTCCGATTTAACGGTTTCTTGTACTATGTATTGTACAGTATATTGGCAGGAATGAATTTCTGCACTTTTTAGTTCAAGGCTTTCCGGCATAACTTTTAAAACCTATTCAGCATATCTTCAACGATGAAAAAAAAACATTGTGAAGATAGCATATGTGTTAGATGTCTGAAAGATTTAACTTTACTTAAAATTCAGTAATGTAGTGCTAAGTATGACTGTGCAGAAAAATATCGTCTCCCAATGTTTACTTTAGTGTTTGATGCATTTATCCCTGTTTGTAAAGTTTATTTCCAGGGGATGTTTTAGTATATATATGTAGCGGTCATGTAAAATGGCTACAGTCATCTCTCCTCTGACATTAGCGCTGGTAAGTTGTGGCATGCCAGCAGTATATGGAGGTTTGTCCTCACAACCCTGGTGGGGTGCCCTGTGTATGGATGGGAGTAGTCACATGCTCTGACTCCATGGTTAGTGATGTCAGAGGTGTGTCAGCTTCCAGAGTGTACATAAGGCACAGCACTGTGTCAAAAAGTAGTTCTAGTTCTATTACAAGTTCAGCTAAGAGGAGGAGGAGTTCAAGTTCTAGCCTGATTTACTGGTTATGTTTTAGTACTGCAAGAGACTGTGTCCAGGGACCTGGCACAGGGTAACGATATCCCGGCTGGGTAAGGGAATCCCTATTAAAGGAGCTCACCTTTAAAGGGAAGTACTGACTCAAGATAGTGGCTAGAAATTCTACTGCGTGGGGCAGCTAGCCCACATCAATCAATAAAGATCCTCTTATTCGAATACCCTCTCGTGTACATTGTTTGTGAAATGTACAGAGAGGAGCACCACGGAGGAGTTCCTCAACAGGACCATCCCCATGCGGACGCAGGGACCCTGATGAGGTGGAGGCGCTGCACTGGAACTAGGTGAGACTCTGCACACTACCTCACTGCCTGTCTGGACGGTCCTCCCCATACACCATCATGCGGGAGACTCAGGAGTCCTGTTGCCAACAGGTGCACCACCAGACACTACCACCACTGTAATGGGGACCGGTTAGACCACAGGGGCCAATGTGAGATTGGGTGGGTCAGGCCGGTTCAGAAATACCGTTACATTTTGGGAGGCGAGCTGCTGAGATCAGATCTGTCATCAGGACAGGCTCTAGCTAGACACACTGGGAAACAGGGAGAGAGTCTGCTGCCACTCTGTGCTGCGTAGGGACGGACCTAGGGGTGGTCAGGGGGCTGACGGGATATTGTCAGTTCGCAGGGACGACCTAGGGGCCTGAAAGGAGTGAGGGGTCTGGAGCCGGGCTATAGCTGACCGAGTCACCTTGAGGTAGTGCTAGTTGGTAGGACGCCAGAAGGGATAGCCTGTTAACATGGTCAGGAATCCTGGAGAGGGTCTGCGCTAGGCTGACCAAGAGAGGTAGACGCCCCAAGTACTGCATGGCAGAGCCAGAGTACTCTAGCCCATTCCAGACACTTACCATAGGGAGCACAGACTGGGAGGAAGGAGACACAGCAGACACTGAGAGAGTGAGACTAGCCTGAGGTAGTGCAACATGAGTCCAGCCTAGATCAGGTACACATGTGGTGGTGCATCTGAGCAATCTTTATTGTACTGGTGTGGTGGCTGCCTCACAGAGCGGAGCCCCATGTACGATAATTGGTACGAGAGCATGGCAACCCAAGGAATGGAGGATCCACGTGGTGCGGAGAGCCCAAAATGGCGATCAGAGGCTGATGGGGAAGGCACCCGTGGCGTGCGCCCCACTGAAGAGCAAACTGTCGCTGAGCTGTCTCTAACTAATCTGCTCTGGAGTGGAGCGAAGGCCGTGGCTGCCCCGTTTTTGTCCTGTCTGGGACACCGAGGGGCCACCCTTGAAGAGTGTGAGGACATTGTGATAATTGGGGAGGAACCCCGCGAGGAGAGCAAATAAACTGACTTTTTGGGCTTAAAAGCCGACCAAAATGGCGGTTCCCGCTTGCTAGGGAAACCGCATGGGCCAGTCGCAGAGAAAATGGCTGATACAGAACTTGCAAAGAGCTGGCCGGGAATGGCGCGAACAGCAGAGCCCCGCCCTGATGGGGGGCATGGCGCGAAAGCTATGGCTGCGCCTTCATGGACAGTGACTCACTCGGCCCCTGTGCTGAGTCAACCGCTTAGTCTATGGGACCCTCCCCTGATTTCCACCGGGGGGAGTGACTTTCAATTATGGCCTGTGGGAATGCACCCACTGGGCCCAGGGACTGATATCCAGACGGCGCCACTACAAGAAGTAGTTCCGGCCGCGGAGGTAACGTGCAAAAAGGAGGGATATTTTGCACGAAAAGCAGCAGCTAGGAGAAGGCGGGAATTAGCCGCGGCCCAAGAATCCCACTCTGATGAGGAAATTGGCGCGAAAACGCAGACCGCGCCCACCAGGACTGAGAAAGGTGCGGCCTTAATTAAGGGGCATGATATTCCCCTGTGGGACCCGCCCATAATTGCAACCCCTGGGGGCGGGTTCCAACTATGTCAGCGGAAGGAGGAGCCGAAGCAGGAAGTGGCTGGCCCAGAAGCTTCTACTGGTCAGTTGCGAGGAACCACTGACCTGGAGAGACCCATACTGAAAGTGGTCCCTACAAAAAGAATGGCCTGCCCCTCCGCTGTGGGAACTATGGTCTCCACCCAGCCCTACTCAGTACCCGGCGGGCTACTAGTAGTAAGGGTGGCTAACACCGAGACGGTGGTCGGGTTCTGCCTACAATGCGGGCTGCCCGGAGGCACTGTCAACACGGCGGCACGTTGCCCACATTGCGGGACATTATATTTGTGGTCCATGCCCACATTTATACCTATCCAACCTGCTGACCCCCCGGGGGATACGGCTAAGCGCTCCGCCGAGTCCCCTGGCGCACTGTGGATCAGCCGTGCGAGTCCCGGAGAAAGGGGACTGGAGTCGACCAAGTCGGCTGGGTCAGTAGCGACCGAGGCGGTCGGGTCACTCCCCGACCGCACAGAGAAAAGACTTTCGCCACGCTCGGTGACCCCGAGATCAGGGAAGGGAGATTACTCCGACGAGGACCTCCGTGAACTAGCGGTGGCTAAATCGGGATCCAAGAGGGACCCAGGACGGACGACACTCCATGGGGTGAGTGGCAGTCTGGAAAACAGGGCGTCCCCCGCAGATCGGCGAGCCGAGAGACGGAGTCCCGCCGTCCCAGGACCTGGCGGCGACGGGAGAGAGACGCCAACGCCCCTGCGGACTGGTAAGAGAAGCAGCCCCATCACTTACCTAGTACCGGCAGACAGCGCAGCGGAGGAAGGGCCGTGCCAGGCCCGAGGCGCACGTGGAGAGACGGCATCACTTCCGGTGAAGACGACGGCGGAGCTTCCGGATGTCGTCATCAAAGAAGAGATCCCGAATGGGGATCCAACCCGAGATGGCGGCGCTTCCGGTTCCGGGGAGGGCATCACTTCCGGTGGCGACGGCGGAACCGCTGGGAACAACGCAGCGACGCTTCGGCGATCGGGGGAAGGTCCCCGATCACCTCCAAGGCCCAGGAGTTGGATGGGCGATCCGAGGACTGAGGAGGGTGAGATGTCCTCATTGGACCAGTCTACGGACAGTCGGGAACGGGTCGTAACCCCGTGGGGTCCCATCGCTTGCCCTTATGTCCCCTCCCATGCCCTAGGTAAAACCCCTGCCCCTGTCATCGGTTCCCCGGGATCCCCGCCTAGCTTGGAGTCGGTGGACTTACCCTCGGAAGAGGAGGTGAAGCTGAATGGGGGGAGACAGCGCAGTTGCGCTACGGAAGGCACTTCTCAAGGGGGGGGGAGAGTTGAGAGTGGCCGCGGTAGGCCGGTGGTTGCCACCTGCAGTTCCTGAACCGGTGAAAAAGGCCCCGGGATCTTACAGGTGGTCAGTACCGCGATCTGAACGGACATCGGGGGTATTTTCCCTGGAAGATGATAGAGAGTCGGGGGAGTCACATAGATTCAGAGAGCACCGTTGGTGGGCCCCACTATTTGAAGGGTACTCCGCATGGATGGACCGCACTCAGTTCCTCATCCGGCGAGAAGATGTAGTGGATTACTGGTGGGCTGTGGGAGAGTTCACCCCTGAGCAAAGGGATAGAGAGTTGCAGGAGCGATGGCTGCAGATCGAGCATAGGGAGATAGAACCCATGGGTCCCAGCATCCTGTCAGATCCCGTGGACCCTGATGAGCCCCTATCATGGGTGTTACCTGGGAGGGCCGGTAGGGCTGACCTGACCAGGATAAGTAGGGCCGAGCGGGCCATAACTGCTCGTTATAAGTCATCCCATGGGTTGGAGTACCCGTATGTCCCTGAGCCTCTCATGGACGAAATAGAGGAAAACAGAGAGAAGTGGCTTAGGGAGGCCATTGAAATGTACTTAGTCGGAAGAGGAAGTGCAGTGGTAGGAAAGAAGGCTGAGGAGCGGATAGAGCACTTAATACGCATATGGGGCATAGGAAGGAACATCTACAAACATAAGGTGACCTATAGGCCCGAGAGGGGACTGCCGAGACATTACTATGTTACGGTCCTGGATATGGGTGGTAGGGAGGTAAGAAAACCTGACCCCAGTCACTACTTTTAGGAGGTACGATGTATTACGCGGGTTTGTGGCTGCTGGACGGGGCGGGCTTGGCGGAATGTACTGTAGACATTTTTTTCTGTGTGTATTATGAAAATTTGTAATGTGTTCTAATTATGTTTTGTGTTTCAGTGCTTCCTGGAAAAAGGGTAAACAAATTTAGGTCCCAGCGAGGATGATGGGATTCACCAGGGGGAGAATGTAGCGGTCATGTAAAATGGCTACAGTCATCTCTCCTGCTGACAGACAGAGGCCTGGTAAAGTTGGTCATGCAGCAGTAATTATGGATTTTGCCTCACACCCTGGTGGGGTGCCCTGTGTAATGTGATGGAGTAGTCACATGCTCTGACTCCATGTGTTAGTGATGTCAGAGGTGTGTCAGCTTCCCAGAGTACATAAGGCACAGCACTGTGTCAAAATGTAGTTCTAGTTCTAGTACAAGTTCACTAAGAGGAGGAGGAGTTCAAGTTCTAGTCTAGCCTGAGTTACTGGTTATGTTTTAGTAACTGCAGAGACTGTGTCCAGGGACCTGGTCACAGGGTAACGATATCCCCGGCTGGGTAGGGATCCCTATTAAAGAGACTCTCACACCTTTTAAAGGGAAGTACTGACTCAAGATGAGTGGCTAATATTCTAACTGCGTGGGGCACTAGCCCACATCATCAATAAAGATGCTCTTATTTCGAATACCCTCTCGTGTACATTGTGGACGTGAATGTACAGAGAGGAGCCCCACGGAGGATTCCTCAACAGGACCATATCCCCATGCGGACGCAGGACCCTGATGAGGTGGAGGCGCTGCACTGGAACTAGGTGAGACTCTGCACACTACCTCATCTGCCTGTCTGGACCGGGTCCTCCCCATACACCATCATGCGGGAACTCAGAGTCCTGTTGCCAACAGGTGCACCACCAGACACTACCACAGCACTGTAATGGGGACTCGGTTGAGACCACAGGGCCAATGTGAGATTGGGTGGTCAGGCCGGTTCAAGATAACCGTTACATTTGGAATGGCGAGCTTTGCTGAGATCAGATCGTCATCACGGACAGGCTCTAGCTAGACACAAACTGGAAACAGGAGAGAGTCTGCTGCCACTCTGTCTGTCTGCGTAGGGACGGACCTAGGGGTGGTCAGGGGGCTGACGGATTTGTCAAGTTCGCAGGGACGCCTAGGGGCCTGAAAGAGTGAGGGGTCTGAAGCCGGGCTATATGCTGACCGAGTCACCTTGAGGTAGTGCTAGTTGGTAGGACGCCATAAGGATAGCCTGTTAACATGGTCAGGAATCCTGGATGAGGGTCTGCGCTAGGCTGACCAAGAGAGGTAGAAGCCCCAAGTACTGCATGGCATAGCCAGAGTATCTACTCTAGCCCATGCCAACACTTACCATAGGGGCACAGACTGGGAGAGGAGACACACAGCAACTGAGAGAGTGAGACTACCTGAGTAGTGCAACATGAGTCCAGCCTAGATCATGGTACACATGTGGTGGTGCATCTGAGCAATCTTTATTGTACTGGTGTTGGTGGCTGCCGTCACAGAGCGGAGCCCCATGTAGATAATTGGTACGAGAGCATGGCAACCCCCAGGAATGGAGGATCCACGTGGTGCGGAGAAGCCCAAAATGGGCGATCAGAGGCTGATGGGGAAGGCACCCGTGGCGTGCGCCCCACTGAAGCAAACTGTCTCTGAGCTGTCTCTCAACTAATCTGCTCTGGAGTGGAGCGAAGGCCGTGGCTGCCCCGTTTTTGTCCTGTCTGGACACCGAGGGGGCCACCCTTGAAGAGTGTGAGGACATTTGTGATAATTGGGGAGTAACCCCGCGAGGAGAGCAAATAAACTGACTTTTGGCTTTTTGGGGAGGGTGAAGTTGGGAGGGGGAGGGGAAGAGTTTTCTTTTTTTTCTTACTTTCTTTCTCTTTCTCTTTTTTCCCCACCCCCTCTCCCCTACCCCCCATCCTTCTCAACAAGTGTACCGAGCCACGGTCAAGAGGGACATGCAAATGATGTGGGAGATGTTGCTGATACAGTGTCTAAGTACCGTACAAATTCAACAGGGCAATATAGACTATATTAGCAGCTGTAACCAAAATGCAGGTATTAAACAGTTTTTGCATCCTACAAATGTTTATGTGATGTTGTTCTGAAATGTTTATAGGACACCACACTCAGTGGTTTCCCCAGAAGTGGTTTCATGTTAGCTTTCTCACTGAGGGTGTGGGACCCTCTCTCCGGTCTCCGACCGTGCTCTGAGTTCTGGAAGGATCTCTAGGGGTATTAAACCCCCCCAACTCCCTCATCCACATGAAAGAAACCAACTTTCTAGGGCTGTCTAAAGGCCCAACGCTCCCCACCTTTCCTATTGTGTCTCCCCACCCCCCCCTGGGGGCCCCCCCTACCTCCTCCACCCGCCAAGACAAATCCACCCAAGGTTCACAAGACCTATAGCCCTTACAGTGGGAATATTAAGGGCCTCGGAGCCCAGTGCTCCGAAAAACACACACACCATAAAATGACATAAAACTTATCACACTTAATGTAAAGGGACTTAACTCAACTAAAAAAAGGAAACTAGCGCTCCAGGAATTGAAAAAAACAAAAGGGGATATCATCTTCATACAAGAAACACACTTTAACTCGCCCGTCCCCCCGAACACATTTAAATGTCTGTTCCCACAGGCTTTCTATGCATCTTCACTGAGTAAAAAAAAAAGGGGTAGCTATCCTAATAAGGAACAATGTCCCCTTTGCTCTAACCAACACTCAAGTAGACCCAGAGGGAAGATTCCTGGTGCTCCAAGGCACTCTAGCAGGTTCACCTGTAACACTGGGGAACTTATACGCCCCCAATGACAACCAAACCCAGTTTCTCAAAAAAGTACTGGACTCCCTGGAGCAGCAGGCACTCACCTCCCTAATCATAGGAGGAGACTTCAATATGGTCGCCTCACACACATAAGATAAATCAAAAGGCCCACAGGACCTATCTAACGAAACCCGAGAACATCTTACACTACTCAATCACAAAAAAAAGCAAAAAAATTCAGGGAGATAATGGAACAATTTTCCCGATGTGTGGAGAGCTCAGCACCAGGGTCAACGGGATTACACCTTATTCTCCACCCCTCATCAGTCCTACTCGAGGATCGACTACTTTCTAGGTACCAACAACATAGTCCAGGCCTCCTCCCACTCCAATATCGGCCCCATTACCTGGTCGGACCACGCCCCGGTGGAACTCACCCTCTCCCTACCCTTTGTCAAAAACAATCCCTACAAATGGAAGTTGAATGACTCCCTCCTCAACTGCCCAGATACAGAGACAAACATAAGAAATAAACTCTCATCCTTCTTCCAAATCAACACAGGTACTGTCTCGGCCCCGGCTATGCTATGGGAGGCACATAAGGCCTCAATTAGAGGAGACCTTATCTCGATCTCGGCCTACAAGAAAAAACAAAAAATCAAACTCCAAACGGAACTAACAGATAAAATCTCGCAACTAGAGCAACAACACAAAGCGACAGCATCCAAAAAGATATTAAAGCAGTTAAACCAAACACGAGTAGCCCTTAAACAAACACAATTAGAAGTAGAAAAAGCCCTGAGATGGACAAAACAAAAAAATTTCGATAAAGGAAACATTTTGAAAAAGAAATAGCACAAGAATTTGCCGACTACTACTCAGACTTGTATAACCTACACCCACCAGGCCGAAGTCTGACACCCTTGGAGGCGATCTCAAGATACCTTGAGCAGTGTAACCTCCCCACCTTTCGAAGTCTGAACTAGAAAAACTAAATAGAAACATCACTCTAGAAGAACTAACCGAAGCCATAAACTCCCTCAAGCCAGCAAAAACTCCAGGCCCAGACGGATTCTCTAACACCTATTATAAAACATTCATGCTGACTCTGTCCCCTTACCTGCTCGACATGTTCAACTCCTTCTTAAAAGGAGAGCCAATCCCCGCTACCATCACTGCAGCCAACTTGGCCATAATCCACAAAGAGGGGAGAGACCCACTCCTCTGTGGGAATTATAGGCCAATATCCCTACTGAACTCAGATCTCCAAATTTACAGCAAGATATTGGCAAACAGGCTCAACCTGATTCTCCCCCGACTCATTAATACAGATCAAGTAGGCTTTGTGTCTGGAAGACAGGCCTCAGACAATACCCGCAAAATAGTGGATATCATCGACCACGTGCATCTCACAGGTACCAAAGCTATGATCCTGAGCCTCGACGCGGAAAAAGCGTTCGACAGGATCAAATGGTCCTTCCTAGATCAAACAATGTTGAAGTTTGGATTTAGCGGTCCCTATTTGGAGGGTGTTAGAGCTCTCTACCGAAATCCCACAGCATTTGTAAAAATCTCAGGAGGCCTATCAGAACCAATTACAATCAGAAATGGGACCAGACAGGGCTGTCCGCTATCCCCACTACTATTCGCACTAACAATTGAACCATTGGCAACCAAAATTAGAGAAGAAAAAAGCATCAAGGGGATTTCGATCTCCGAAAAAGAATACAAACTTTCCCTATTCACGGATGATGTGATCCTGACCCTCGCTGACCCCCACATTTCTCTCCCTAACCTACAAAAGGTACTCCACCAGTTTGGCACAGTGTCTGACTATAAAATAAATATAGACAAGTCAAAAGCTCTTAATATATCCCTCCCAGACACAACGTGGAAGCTACTACTGCACCGACACACTTTATTCGAGCAAATGCCCGATTTGTACCTGGCAGATACTTGGAATCCGCCGCTGCTCACCTCTTGCATGCTGCGTTGCGTTTGCCTTCCCAGCCACGGTTCATGCCTGGCTGACGGGGGATCTGATCTGTTAAATGATAACCAGAAGAATTTACTAGGCGGCAATGTTTCGTTTGTCCACCAGATGGCATAAACTCATGACTTAAGTAATGTGTGGACTTTGCAAGTTGTTTCGTTTACTATTACCTTAGCGTCTATGCGCTATGGTAAAGAAGCATTATTTTAATAAAATTGTAAAGTGAGCAGGGGGTTCCCTGAGCCAGAAATTAATGCTCAGGGAACCCCCCCCCCCCCCTGCTCCTGATCAATATTATTAAAAATACGGAATGTCAATGGAAAAACTAACCGCCATGCTAAACAAAAAAATGCCGCAGTTCTGGAACACCTGGGACCCATGGATAGACCCCTAAGGCTAGGAATAATGGGAGAATGCGAAAACTGGAATGAGGAGATGAGTCCAGAACCCAAAGGCGGGAGGGCTGGACGAGCTTAGGGAGACCCCCCCCCCCCCTTTGTCTATCCCCCCCCCCCCCCCCCCCACATCCTCCCCTCTCTACCCTTAAATCTCAAAATAACCTGCCTGTAGTGTTTTGTCCTGCCTGTAGTGTTTTGTCCTGCCTGTGGTGTTTTGTCTTGGGCTCACATGTTAGTCTGTAAGATATCATTGGCATACTGCACTATAATGCTGTTTGTGTTTATTCCACATATCGTACGAACGCACGGCGGGAGACATATTAGACCACCTGGTATTTCATGATCTGAAAGGTCAAATATTGGGACTTGGTGAATGGTCGTACTTCCAACAGCAATGTGGAAGGAGGTAGTAGGGCCAGGTTTGGGAGGAAGTATGAGGAGCTCTGTTTTTGCCATGTTAAGTTTAAGTCGGCGGAGGGCCACCCAGGGTGGTATCGCAGCGTATAGTAAGTGTCATTGATAAGGATGCAGCGCGCATGGTAAGGCGATCTTGGTATAGTCACTCCGGAGTATGTCTGGACTGCCCATCGGAAGGTTCCTTTGTGCTATTCCTGATCACATAGGTACGGAGAAAGAATGCAGAACGCATGAGCCCACGGTGTACGTCTTAACGGCCCACTCACGTGGCGGGCATTATAACGCCCATGCAAGACACTGCCAATGTATCCATCACCATGGGTAACAAGTAGCTCCTCAGCGTAGGCCGTCTTTGTTGAGCAAAAGTAATATTTTTTGATAATTTATTTCAAATGAGACCATGTTATGATCCCTGTTACCCAAATGTTCCAGGACTTGAATATGTGCGATTGCTTCTACATGGTTTGATATGACCAAATCCAGAACTGCCCCTCTCCTGGTTGGTTCCTCAATAATTTGGGTCATATAATTGTCTTTCAGCACAAACATACACACAGAGATAAAGATAGATACACACGCACGCCGATACATACACAGACACAGATATATATATATATATACACATACACGTAGATACACACACAGATACATACACACGGAGAAACACACACACAGGCATCACAAAGGGCTACACACATGCAGACATCACAGAGATACACTGCAGCGTTACACACAGAGTGCACACAGATACTGTGTAATGCAATGTTGACGTGTATACACATGCACACGCACATATACATGCACACGCATACACACCAGTCGCTGTACTCACTGCATCATGTCCGAGGGGCGGCAGAGTATCAAAGTCTTCCAGCGTGGCCTGCGCGGCGTGCACCGCCTGCATACTGGAGTTTATTGTGCCCGTCAGCGCCTGTTGAGCGGACGTCTGAGGACAAACACGGGGAGAAAGGAATTACTGCACGGAGGGCCCCGTCTGTGTGTGTGTTGGTGCACGTGTATGGGTGTGTGCGTGCCTGCAAGTGTGTGTGTGTACACAGGCATGAGGACGGGTGTATCTGCGTGAGTGTGAGCATGCCTGTGTGTGAGTATGAGTAGGTGAGTGCGAGTCCTTACCAGTGGGAGTGTGCATGTGCACATAAGTGAGCACGTGTGAGTGTGTGTGTGCGTGTGTGCATGAGCGCACAAGTGTGTGTGCGTGTATGAATGAGTGTGAGAGTGCTGGTGCGTGTGTGAGTGCTGGAGCGTGCGTGTGCACGCCCTTACCAGTGGGGGCATGTGTCCCCAGTACGTGTGTGTGTGTGTGTGTGTGTGTGTGTGTGTGTGTGTGTGTGTGTGTGTGTGTGTGTGTGTGTGCGTGTGTGCG
Organism: Ascaphus truei; assembly: GCA_036426205.1. Taxonomy (NCBI): domain Eukaryota; kingdom Metazoa; phylum Chordata; class Amphibia; order Anura; family Ascaphidae; genus Ascaphus; species Ascaphus truei. The sequence goes on along the minus strand of CM071568.1, from coordinate 24,174,069 downwards.
TGCGCGCGCGCGCGCAAGTGTGTGTGCATGACTGTGTGTGTGAGTGCTGGTGCGTGCGTGTGCGAGTAAGTATGTTAGTGTAATTGTGTGTACGTGTGTGAGCGCGCATGTGTGTGTGCGTGTGCGCGCATGTGTGCGCGCCCTTACCAGTGGGGGCATGTGTCCCCAGTGCGTGCACATTTGTGTGGTGTGTGTTGGTGTGGCGCAATTGTGTGGCATGACTGGTGTGTTATGCGTTGGTGCGTGCGTGGTGCGAGTAAGTATGTGAGTGTATTGTGTGTACGTGTGTGAGCCGCGCATGTGTGTGTGGGCTCTGTGTGCGCCATGTGGTGCGCGCCCTTCACCATGTGGGGGCATGTGCTCGGGCAGGCATTGTGTGTGTGTGTGCTGTGCGCAAGTGTGTGGTGGCATACTGTGTGTGTGAGTCTTGTCTGTGCTAGTCGTGTCGAGTAAGTGGTGTAGATGTGCTGTACTGTGTGCGGATGTTAGTGTGTGTGTGCGTGGCGTGTTTGCGGCCCTTACCATTGGGTGCATTTGTCCCCCCAGTGCATCTGTGTGTGTGCCGTGTGTGACCGCATGTGTGGTTTGTGTGTGCGTGTTGCGCATGGTGTGTGGTCTGTGGCCAAAAGGGGGTGACATGGCCCATATTGGTGTGTGTTGTGTCCAGAGATTCAGAGGTTCTGGGTAAAGATTCAAACGTTGCTCTACGAGACAACGGGGATCCCTCTCCCCTGGACCCACTGTCCCTGGTGCTGAGTAAACCATTCGACGACCTACCCCCCACAATGAGTAGACTGGTTCCGGCAATTTTGACGGCGGCCAGGTGCTCAATAGCAGCAGCTGGAAGCAGGTCAAATCCCCGGCAAGAAAACACGGTTATAAGACGGGTAGACAGGTAAGTCAATGGAAAAACTAACCGCATGCTAAACAAAAAAAATGCCGCAGTTCTGGAAACACTGGGACCCATGGATAGACCCCTAAGGCTAGAAGAATGGGAGAATGCGAAAATGGAATGAGGAGAGAGTCCAGAAACCAAAGCGGCGGGAGGGTGGACGAGCTTAGGGAGACCCCCCCCCTCCGTTTGTCTATCCCCCCCGCCCCCCCCCCCCACATCCTCCCCTCTCTACCCTTAAATCTCAAAATAAATTGTTGGCCAGTATCCACTCAGTACAACCAAAGTTATACAGTTATATGTTGTTGACAAAAATGTACCTATATGTCTAAATGTCAATGCCAATAAAAAAGATTGATACAAAAAAAAAAGAGGAATAGAAGATAAACGTAATGCAAAGAGATCATTTAATGACTACACAAGTCAAAAGTATCCAACATTTCAGTGCGGTGCACCTTGTACCCTGATGAAGGTGCACCACACCGAAACCTTGGATACTTTTGACTTGACTAGGATTTTTTGCCTTTAGCACCCATCTTTTTCATCTTATTATTCCATTTGTCCTCACTACTTAGGCATCGCAAGTTGCTTTTACCTAATCCCTTTTTCTAATAGTACGTGTGGTGTGTGTGTGTGTGTGTGTATGGTGTGTGTGTGGTGTGGGTGGGTTGTGGTGTGTGTGTGGTGTGTGTGTGTGTGTGGTGTGTGGTGTGGTGGTTGTGTGTGTGTTGTGGGGTGTGTGTGTGTGTAATTTGGTTTACAATGTTTTATTAGGTTGCATTGAGATGTACAGCTTGCTTATACCCATGTTCAGAGTAGCACATTAGGAAGAAGAGTGCTAGAATAAATGCAATTATGTAATAAATTCTAATATAAATGTATCCATGCTGTAAAAATGGTATACAGTTCTCTCTCATGCTGGCAGAAAGCCTGGTAAGTTGCAGGGTTGCCAGTATCAATCATGGAGGTTTGCCCTCACACCCTGGTGAGGTGTCATATGTATTGAGGGGAGTGGTAACATGCTCTGAGTCCACCGTTAATGACATCAGAGATGTGCCTGTTCCTAGGTATATAAGACACAGCACTGCCCAAAGTTAGTTGCGTTCTACAAGGAGTTCTACATGTCTGTTCTACATGTCTATGTTCAGAGTTGAAGATCAAGGTGTTCACTAGTGTGTCAAATAGTGGCTCAGTTCTAGTTCAAGAGCAAGCAGCAGTAAGGCTGGCAGGGCCTACACTGTGTCCAGGGACCTGGCACAGGTGGTGATCTCCCTGATGGGAGAGGTGATCCAACTCCATTGGGAGGGCAGACCTTTTGAAGGGAGAGTGCTGAAGAAGATGAGCGGCTAAGCTGTCTGCTGCGAGGGGCAGTCTGCCTAACCATCAATAAAGATGCCCTTGTTCAACAACACCCTCATGTGTGAGTCTGGAATTACTCTACAGAGGAAGGCACCCCAGAGGAGTTCCTCATCAGAACCATCTCCTAGCGTACGCAGAGATCCTGATGAGGTGGAGGCGCTGCACTGTATGTAGGTAGGACTCGTACACACACTACCTCAGCTGCCTGTCTGGGTTGTCAATCCCCATACACCATCATGCGGGAGACTCAGGAGTCCTGTTGCCAACAGGTGCACCACCAGACACGACCATGTAATGGGGGCTGGTTAGACCACAGGGGCCAATATGAGATTGGGGGGGTCAGGCAGGTCCTGAAAATCCGTTACATAAAATAATGTGCAGTCTAGTTATTTAAAACTGTTTATTTTTCAAGCTAGCTCTTATTAATAATACATTGATTGTCTGTAAATTAATTTTTAGTTCTCTGTGTTTTATACACACAAACAAATTAACATAACGTACAAAGCTGTTTTGTATTCTTTTAAGATATTTTTCTTACAGATCTTTAGTGATTTCTTGCAAGTTCCATGTTATGCTTTATAATTTAAAAAAAAATATTATAAATGATAAAAGCGTCCTCATATGTTTTGAGGTCTATACAGGGGGCCATCTCTGGAACTGGACCATTTAATAGGAGTTCTTGGAAGGTAATGTCTGTAAGGCTGGCTGCATCAGAAATCGCTCTGAAGAGGTTGGAGATACAGCACACTGGCCACCAGGCTACTGTGTTCTTGTGCAGGGAGACGAGATAAGGCAGATTAAAGGGCGAGAGGGACTTTTATAAATAAATCAAGTTTTTTTTTGTTGCAGCGACTCCAACAGTAACAGGAACAGACAAGAACTTTATATCAAACAGTAGTTTCAGGGAAACAAACTTCACCCACTTGCACCCATGTGGAGGGTGTACTAGCTTTGGGATTACACAAGTGAAGTAATTCAGCCGAGCTTGGACAAGAATAAGTGTTTCTAAAATTGAGAGAATAGACAATCTCTTGTCAAACCCTAATTTACTCATTGTCAACCTGTTGTCTTTTCCACCCAATCTACAGCTAGTCTTCTGGGCAGCTTTCCATTTACCTCACAGGGATACTGCTCTTGGCTTTACTTTCGGAGGTTCATCACCCAGGATCTTAGACACTGCCAGAACTTTCTAACTCTCTAACTAAATAAATAATTCATTATTATACTATGGGAAAGAGCTTTTTGCAGGAATTGTTGCAAAGATAAATGTTTTCCCTGATGGTCTCCTTTCACAATTCAAAGTCTACCTCTAGCACCCCACTTCAAACATCAAATGTAGGCAATGCATGCAGACTTGAAGACAGGAGACTTGCTTTTGGTACATAAATGTAGGCTTTTATTTCGTCGCAAAATGCAGCAACAAAAAAACATAGGCTTTTCCTCAGCCAAGGTGCAGCAAAAGACAGGAAAATATAAAATATAAGGATATCCTAGGCCAAAGTTAAGCTGTCACAGTGTATCAAAGTGCATATCATCGTATCATAGGTTGAACTTGATGGACGTACGTCTTTTTTCAACCTTATCTACTACTTAACTATGTAACTATAAACAATAATAGACAGCACTCTAAACCAGAAAATATGATGAAAAATGATGAGGTGCACGAAGCGTAGTGGGCCCAAACAACCCCACTCAAAATCATGTAAATCCCAAAGTAGGCTCCAGCACACTATAATAGATGGAAACACGTAGATAGTTTCAGAATAAGTCACAAATTTAATAGCGTGAAAAATATAAATGTACAAAATTGGAACTGCTCACTGACTCATTTAGCAAAGTATACAGCTATAATTATCACACTTGGGTGGGGGTGGGGCGGGAGGAAGAGATACAAAGGAAAGGAAAGAACCCACCAGCTGCAGTTAGAGAGAAGAATAGTGCCTGAAGCCCTTGCTAGTTGCCTGTGAACACAGAGAATAAGGACGGTTTGCTTTAGCGTTATACTTACCTTTACTGAGCTAGATGATTGCATTACTCTGTGATTTTTGCTTAAGCTTTCATTCTTGTGTCTTAGAAGCTTTATGATTGCATTACTCTGTGATTTTTTGCTTAAGCTTTCATTCTTGTGTCCTAGAGGGGGGATAAGGGTCAAGGGAAGTACCTTGAGGTTCCTGTGAACCCAAGGGAATGGGCCAGAACAAAGGGTTCCTACCCTGAAACGTTGCCCCTCTTACTCTACCCAGTGTCTTTATATGTTTTTCTGTTCCCCATACCTTCATTTTTACCCCACACTTCCCTTTCCTTTGTATCTCTTCCCCCCCACCCCACCCTAGTGTGATAATTATAGCTGTATACTTTGCTAATGAGTCAGTGAGCAGTTCCAATTTTGTACATTTACATTTTTCACGCTATTAAATTTGTGACTTATTCTGAAACTATCTACGTGTTTCCATCTATTATAGTGTGCTGGAGCCTACTTTGGGATTTTTATGTAACTATATACATCTGTAACACATGTTCCTCCCCCTACCCCCCACCCCTCTCTGGGAGGTTTCACTGCTACACGGTTTGGTGCATACCTGCTGGCTCACAGTTGATCTGAGTCTCCTGCGGTGTTGTGGAGGAGGTCAGAACAGGCTTCTGGGGTAGTAACTGATTCGTACTCACGGTGACAGCGCCTCCATCTCTTGCAAGCCCCAGGGATGTGGAGACAATCCCTGCAGGAAAATGTACTTCCACTCCCCCTAATAGATTGCAGTCTCACACGTGTTGAAGGCCGTCTTCCACTCATCGCCTTGACGAATCCTCACTAAATTATATGCGCCGCGCAGGTGTAATTTAGAGAAGATGGTGTGCCTTGAAGGCGATCGAAAAATTCAGAAAGGGTAAAGGGTTTAAGGGGTAAAGGATAGCAATTCTTTAGTGTAATCTTATTCAGCCCTCTGTAGTCTATGCAAGGGCGAAGAGAGCTATCCTTTTTCTTGACAAAGAAGAAACCAGCTCTGGCTGGGGATGAAGAGTTTCATATGAAGCCTTTCTTCAAATATTCCTGCATGTATTCCGATAATGCTTTGGTCTCGGGTAAAGAAAGGGGATAAGATCTTCCTCTAGGAAGGACGGAGCCAGGTAAGAGATCAATCGGGCAGATGAAGGGACGATGGGGGGGAAGGACCTCGGACCGTACCTTGTTGAAACCATCCTTGAAGTCTGCGTATACTGTACCTCAGGTAATGCACTCTTATCCTCTTTGAGGGTGTTTACGCCGTAGATCTGTTGAATAGGACTCACACAGGTCTCCATACATCGAGTACTCCACTGAAAGGGCTCTATGTCAATCCAAAGCCCCCAAAGTGGGGATTGGGCTGTTGAAGCCATGGAAGACCCAATATTACCTCGACAGACGGTTTATGAATCACATCTAGGGAGATTTCCTCCTTACGGCCATCCTTCATCTGCAGAGTGAATTTGCTGGTCTCCAGGGAGATGGAAGCCAGTTGAAGTGGACGTCCATCAATGGCCTCCAACCTGACAGGCACAGATTTACGGATGAGAGGAATGGAGTTCTTTACAGCAAAACTGTGATCAATGAAGTTGCCCCCGGAACCTGATTCGACGAATGCCAAGGCGGTGATCTGGAAGTCATCTCCCTTGAGAGATACGGGAAGCATAATGTGGGTAGGCAAGAGTCTCGGGGTAATTGGGGAAGGAGAGATGGTACCCAATGTGATTCTCCTATACCTCATTGGGTGCTGGCTTTTCCAGGTTTGAGTGGGCAGAGAAGCACTTGATGTCCGGGATTGCTGCAGCACTGACAAAGTCCGGAAGCACGATGGTGTTGTCTCTCCGAAAAGGACTGTCTGGGACTTCCCAGCTGCATGAGTTCCAGATCGTCCGGACCTGGTGGATCTTTAGGGGGAAAGTGAAAAGCGGGTGATTTAGTCGAGAGTGGGCGAGAGCGAAAGCGTTCGGCCTTCCTCTCTTGAAGGCGCTCATCTATCCGGATAAGACAGTGATTAAACCCTCCAGGTCTGTAGGGCGTTCTTGAGCAGCAAGCTCGTCCTTCAGGGTTTCGGATAACCACTGCCAAAAGACTGCAACAAGGCCTAATTGTTCCAACCTGTCTTAGCTGCGATGGTGCGGAATTCTAGAGTGTATCTGGCCACAGGGCAATTCTGTTGGGAGAGATGGAACAAGGAAGAGGCAGCGCTTACCTTATGGCACGGAATGTCAAAGACTCTTCGAAACTCCTGAGTAAAGCATTTGAGGTCCTGGGTAAGGTCCTGCCTCTGTTCCCAGATGGGGGATCTAGGAAAACAACCGTGTACAAGCTCCAAGAGTAGTGGTTAGCAATGCCTGGTTGGCAATAATGAATGATGTATGTTCAAGGGAGTTGACGCCGGAACATGTGGGTTAAAGGGCTGTAAATTCAAAGCATAATGATGGGGGTAACAAAGAGGGCTAACCACAATGGGGACAATGGCATGTGAATATGACTCACTCAGTCTCCCTTGGCCCCGGCTGTGCCCAGTGTGTTGTACACTTTACTCACAGTAAGAACCGCTTTGCTCCCCTTCCTTCCAGCTACAGTCCTGACGCTGCTCGGAAGCGTCTCCCTTGTGTAGATATCCGGTGGTGAATGCTGATCCTCTCACATGACAACAGGAAAGGGTAAGGATCGGTTGTCATCCGCAATTCACCCAGATGGGGGAGGCCTATGCCAGAGCGTCGCCGGTAAGCAAAGCAATGATATATGCCACTTTGGATTTTGGGGAAGAAAAAAGAGATGGGGTTATTCGAATTGGATGAAGCACTGGTTGAGGAACCCACGACATTCAAGGGGGTCGCCGGAATAGCGTTTCGGAGTAGGTAGACGGGGTTCAGAAGAAAAGGGGTTGCCAAGTGGGGACTGGAAATGTGTGGTAGGTACAGAGGAAGTAGGTGGTTAGTCCTTGTGGATGAAAACCTCCTATGGCGCTGAGGGAAGAATGGACACTGATTCTCTTGCTGCAGATCTTTTCTTTGAGCTGAAAAACCTCAGATTAAAGGGAAGACAAAAGAGGAAGCAAAAAACACGCAATATGGTATTACCAGGGATATGCTAGTGAATTTTCAGCTCAAAGAAAAAGATCTGCAGGCAAGAGAATCAGTTGTCCATTCTTCCCTCAGCGCCATAGGAGGTTTTCATCCACACAGACTATATATCTGGTTAGGAGATACCAGATCAACCTCTCAGGCTGCTCAAGGACTACCTTAACATCTCAGTATCACAGGTTTTAATAATACTGTTTGTTGTATATTGTTTGTGTCACATACGGTTTACACTAGCGCTATTTACACTTTTTTCCATCACCAGGTGGTCAGTCCTGAAGCGTGAGGGCCCTGAATGTCTGTTGCAGTGTGGCAACCTGTTCCTCTAGTTGTGAACATCTGTTGCAAACTGAGAACAAGACGTGGCCCATCTCAGTGGGGTCCATGTTTGTGGGGCTGAGCATACTGTAACACTGTGCTCACCACAAACAAGGCGCCTAGTGCTGAGGTGGGAATGAGTATGAACGCCGCCCTCAGCCACGGGGGCACATCTGGACAGTGGATGGTTGCGATAGCTGGGTCGGGGATGAAGAGGTCAGGCTGGTCTTGATACTTGCCGAGGTCGGGATCGGAGATAATAGAATAGTCGAGGTCCGGGTGCCGTGATCAGGGTTGGAGAGATGCGGAGGGTCAGAGGTAAGCCAGGTCAATAAGCCAGAGGTACGGAATCAAGAGACAAGCCGGGTCGGTACACTGAGAAGAAAAACAAGGTGAGGCAAGGCTTGGCTAGGAACACCAGGAGGGGTGATACACAACGTAACATGAACTATGCTCAGCCAAAGTGCCAGTGGCACAGCTGAGCATAAATAGGGAGATGGACCAATGAGAGAGAGTGGGGTGGAGCGGAGGTGCGCCCCTACGGAGGCAGGGATAGGTGGAAAGGTGCAGGAGACAGGTGAGGGTGGTTGTAGGCAGATGAGCAGCTGGAGCGCATGGTAGACACGTCCACGTGTGCGAGCCATGCGACAGCAACACGCAGCACAGTCGGGAGGCGGGACCAGCTCCCACGGCGTCCGCTGATGCTATCAAAGCGAGTGCATGCGTCACGCGGTACGTGGCTCTGCACGAGGAGGCAGGTAAGGAAGGAGCGCTCCGTAGGGCATGCAAGCTGTACAGACCAAAGTCTCAGAATGCTTCTGTGCGATATCATCTAGGATGGCCCTCCGCCGACTTAAACTTAACATGACAAAAACAGAGCTCCTCATACTTCCTCCCAAACCTGGCCTTACTACCTCCTTCCATATTACTATTGGAAATACCATAATTCACCCAGTAGCCCAAGAACGCTGCCTAGGGGTCACGCTCGACTCCTCTCTCACATTCTCCTCTCACATTCAAAACGTCTCTAAAACTTGTCGCTTTTTCCTCCGCAATATTACAAAGATTCGCCCTTTCCTCTGTTGCTCGACTGCTAAAACTCTGACTCCGGCCCTCATTGTCACAGGAGCTTGTGCAGGGTTATAATATACACAAATTAACTGGGTTGAATTGAATGTGACTTAGATATAATAAAGAAAGTTTATTCCTTGAAAAAGGTGAACACACAAAATATACAATTAACACACAGAATATGGACACTTACTTAGGGTTTGGGCAATGAAGCAATCAGGATCTGGATTGGCAAGTCATTCAGCAATACAGGATACAAACGAAACACTGGGCATAGGGCTTACACTTATTTTATATGGGGTTTCAGCCCTATCCCTTAACATTGGGTGCCAGGTATTGGTTACCAATTACCTCCACCCAATTACCACCTGCCACATGACGTGGGAAGCAAGGTAACACCTGCCCACAGGGGTGGGCATTATTCTAATCAGGGGCTCATTTCCCTAGCCCCACTCCCAAAAGACTGGCGATTTGTAGTCTGCCTTTTGGGTCCCTAGACAGGAAAACCTTTGTCTGGAGGTGTGATTTCTAACACCTACAGAACTACTCAAGTCATGCTCTTCTCCGCCGTAGCATACATAATCAGGGTAGGGGAGCCTTTGGTCAGGGGGCCTTCTGTAGACATATAGGCGCCCCCTGAACATTAACATGCAGAGCCAGTATCTTTCCCGAGCTTTTATGCCAGACACCAAATACAGTATAGTTCTACAATTATATATATATTCAAATAATCCATTCGGCTGGGCCGAGCAGGCTACAAATTGCTAGATCCTCATGCAAAAGGGGATTCTACACGGTAGCCAATTTTCAGCTCACTGGGACCCACCGAACCAGAGTTATAGAAATAAACTTTAAGACAAGTCAGAAGCATTTAATATATCCCTCCCAAACACAACGTGGAAGCTTTTGCAGTCCAATTATACACATAAGTGGAGCACCACATACATCAAATACCTAGGTATAAGAATCTCGAGCTCCCATGGATCCCTCTATCAATACAACTACCCCCCACTATTTGACCAAATTAAAAAAGACTTAGAGTCGTTCAAAAAACACCAACTATCATGGTTCGGGAGAATAGTCTCCCTCAAAATGAATATTCTACCCCGGCTGTTGTACTACTTCCAAACACTCCCCGTAGTCATCCCGCTAACAGCCATGAAAAATGTACAGGCCCAAATGTTCCAATTTGTCTGGAATGACAAGAGACCGAGGGTCCCCAGATCGGTCATGTTATCATCCAAATTAAGAGGAGGTCTGGGGGTCCCCGATGTGGTCAGGTACTACCTCGCAGCCCAGCTAAAGCAAGCCATAGTTTGGAATTGCGATCCGGCAGCGGCCCGCTGGCTCGAGATAGAAACACATTACGCAGCCCCATCCCCACTTCAGCTACTCATGTGGTCCCAAGGAGGAAAAGAAGGAGGACCAAGGAGGTTTGAACTAGGAGCAATGAGATGCACGTGGGACTCATGGCTTAAAAGCAAAGGGAAGTATGGCCTGCTAAATACCCCTTCACAAATCACCCCTATCTTTGGGAACCCGAACTTCCCGCCCGGGTGCTCCAGAAAGCAATTTGCCCAATTTCAGGGGCTTGGAATAAGGCTGGTTGCAGACTTGCTGAAAAACGGAGAGATCCTAACCTTTAAAGAAGTACGAGACAAATACCAAGCACAACACCTCCACCTATTCAAATACCTACAAATTAGACATTTTCTGCTTTCACTCTCTCAGAACTCCAAATTTCCCTATCCACCAGATTCGAAACACTATGCAGTAAAGGCAGATATCAAAGAGGCCTAATCTCTGAGATTTATAGGGGGGTAGAGTCAGCATCAGAATCCCCAACCCATCACTATATGCAAAAATGGTCTGCGGACCTAAACATACAAATCGACAAAGAGGAGTGGGAGGATATCTGGGAGATGGCGGCAAAAACCTCAATCTGCAAAGTAACAAAAGAGAATATCTACAAAATTCTATTCCAATGGTACCTGACCCTGGCTAGACTGAGCCAGATCTTACCCGGCACCCCAGACCTGTGCTGGAGGGGATGTGGTCAAAAGGGAGACATGGCCATATTTGGTGGTCATGTCCGGAGATTCAGAGGTTCTGGGTTAAGATCCAGACGCTGCTCTACGAGACAACGGGAATTCCTCTCCCCCTGGATCCACTGTCCCTGGTGCTGAGTAAACCATTTGATGACCTACCCCCCACCCATGAGTAGACTGGTCTCTGCAATCTTGACTGCAGCTAGGTGCTCAATTGCAGCTGCCTGGAAGCAGGTCAAAGCCCCTGCAAGAAACACAGTCATAAGGCGGGTGGACGAGGTAATATCAATGGAAAAACTAACCGCTATGTTGCACAGAAAAATGCCACAGTTCTGGAACACATGGGACCCATGGATAGGCCCCCAGGACTTGAGATAAAGATATAAAGCGCAAACCGTATCGATGGGACGAGCCCAGAACCCAAAGGTGGGAGAAGTAGACGAGCCAAGGGGGACTTTCCCCCCCCATGCCCCCCTCCCTTTCCCCCTCTCCAGCCCCCTCTCCCTCCCCCCGCTGTTTGTCTACCCCCCTCCATCCCCAGCCCCATCCCCACACCTCCCCCTCCTCTACTCCTTTAACCCCAACTATCAAAAAAACAATGTTGGCCAGCATGCACTCAGTACAGTAAAACTTAAACAGTTTTATGTTATTGAAAACTATGTACTCATTCCTGTAAATGTCAATGCCAATAAAAAAGATTGATACAAAAAAGAAATACACTTTAAATGCACATTTACAGAAATTGCATTTCTCTGCCATTGAAGTCAATGGCAAAAACCCAAACTAAACAATTAACCTGACTCCGTTCTGTTGCTCAGAGAGGGTCGGAATTTGCCATGCAGTCATGCCGGAGCAGTAACTACATGCTGGCCAAATCCCAGCTCTCAAGTCCGTACAGAGCCGGAGTTATGGACTTCAGGTTTTTACAGTTTTTACTTAGCCGTTTACCTCGCGGCTTTTACCTCCATTGGGATTCAATGGGATCTCCGCTACCATTGGAGTCAATGGGCAACTCACACTTTTTCACAGTTAACCCTACTCTGTTCGGTTGAGGGGAGAGGGCTGGAAATTGCCATGCAGTCATGCTGAAGCAGTGACTACATCCTGGCCAAATCCCAGCCCTCTGGTCCTCACGGAACAGGAGTTATGGGTTTTCAGTTTACTCGGTTTTGGACTTAGTGTTTGAAAGCCACGCGGCTTTCTCCGCCATTGCGGACAATGGTAGGACCCTCATGGCCGGCGCAACCCTTTCTCGTCGCCATTAATTGTCGGACCCGGTTGGGGTTGAGTGAGGGGGTTCCTAGGGGCTAGGGGCAAAAATAATTTTATTTCTGGTTGCCCTAGAACAAAAGTTTCCCACGTCAATTGGTCGTGAACTTGACCGTAGCCTAGTTCCCACGCCAATTACGTGATCAAAGCTCTTTCATAGATATTGTATCCGTTTTGAGGTTTGCGGTTTGGCTGGCTGCCAACTCGTCTCCGGGGATCGGCCTCGAGGAATCCACATTGAAATGCATTACTCCATTCACTTTCAATGGGGAACCGCCACTCCTCCTCTCGGGCGCCACCTGCAGCTTCTGTGATATCGGGCCAAAATCACCGGAATCTCCATAGGATTACATGGAGCTCCAATGGCGACCTATGGAGATGCTGCAAAATGGAGACTGCAAAGGCGGGAAATGGGACAAAGGACAATAAACATGTAAATGCAATTAACCCTTTCCCTCCCGACCTGATCCCAGTGTATGTGGCTGGTGCATACACTGTAAAGGCGCAAACACCAATAATTGTACCAACATATACATCTAGCAAATAGAACACATTTAACCATGAGGCAGGGGAATAAAAATACATGAAATCCCTCTAAATGTGGGAATAGGATAACCAAGGGACATACCTTTTGGTTGTGAAGCAGGGGAACCTATGTATTATAGGTACATTTCTGGTTAACCCCTCACTTCTGAGACAGTGGAAGGGGGTGCCTAATGGGGGTGACCCCTTTAATACTCGCTTGGCACCCCTCCCCCGTCACACTCATTCTCTCCCGTCTCGACTACTGTAATCTCCTGCTGTCCGGTCTTCCTGCCTCTTACCTGTCTTCCCTACAATCTATCCTCAACACTGCAGCCAGAATCACTCTACTCTTTCCTAAATCTGTCTCAGCGTCTCCCCTGCTGAAATCACTCTCCTGGCTTCTTATCAAATCCCGTATTACACATGCAATTCTCCTCCTCACTTTTAAAGCTTTGCACTCTTCTGCCCCTCCTTACATCTCTGCCCTAATTTCTCGCTATGCACCATCCCGACCCTTGCGTTCTGCTCAAGGATGTCTTCTCTCTATCCCCTTTGAATCTAAAGCCCTCTCCCACCTTAAACCTTTCTCACTGACTGCCCCTCACCTCTGGAATGCCCTTCCCCTCAGTACCCGACTAGCACCCTCTCTATCCACCTTTAAGACCCACCTTAAGACACACTTGCTTAAAGAAGCATATGAGTAGCACCATAGATATTACTAGACACATGATACATAAAGCTTGGCCCACGGCAGAAACACTTGGCAAAATTCCCTCCTCCTGTCTCTGTACGTTCTTCCTACATACCAATTAGATTGTAAGCTCCTCGGAGGAGGGATTCCTCTTCCTAAATGTTACGTTTATTTCTGACGCACTTATTCCAATGACCTGTTATTTATATTATTTGTTATTTATATGATTACCATGTGTATTACTACTATGAAGCGCTATGTACATTAATGGTGCTATACAAATAAAGACATACAATACATACAATGTGATCAATATTGTAGAAATCACATGGCCTTGATCTATCCTCGCAATACCAGTGTAGCAGAGTCCTCCTCATTACCTTCGGTGAGGGGGAACTGCAGGGTTGCCCGCCGGAGCTCCGCTCTAGTTGGGAGTGATGGCGGCGTCTTTTCCGAACTGCCGAGCTTGCGCAGTTGCGATCAGAGTGGCAGCCATCTTGGAATGGCTTCAAAAGCCCATAAGAGACTACAATTCTCAAAAGGCTTTGCGGGAATAGCATGGCGGCCATCTTGGACTGGCTCCACATAACCTGAAGCGGGACTACGAGTCTCAGAATTCATGGGGGGAGGGAGATCAGGTGAGCTGTCCCAGCCAATGGGATTGCAGCATCCTGAAAGAGACAGGATATCCTTTGGGACAAGGAGCCAGCATGCTCAGTTGAGACAGAGGCAGCAACCTAAACATGGCAGCAGTGCTCCCATGGTTTAGGCCTAGATCATGCCCCCTAGGCTCTAAGCCACCCCAGCGGAGTGTTGAAAGGAAGGCCCCAGATAGGGACTCTACCCCTTTAGTACCAAGTAGTACTGCTGTGCTAGTGACTGGACAGCCACGCAGCGTACTGCAGCCTGGGACCAGGCCACAGCACCTTTATACATTGTGTGAGACCCTCCGTCTGGAGCTCACACTGAGAGGAGGATCAGGACCCCTAGGAGAGAGGGGATTTGTGTTGGAGGCCCCACTACATGGGATTCCCTCCAACCCATCGCGCCAAGCACCATTTGGGTACTGGAGTACCCAGGCAGGTACTCAACGTGCACCTACATCTACAGGGGGTAGCGCTTCCTCACATGGGATGGATTGCTGGGACAGGACACAAGGGGTTATTGGTTCCACGGCACCCTCAGTACTTTGGGGGAACCACCACGTGTTGGGTCACTGTGTTATATTGTGGGTACCATTTATTGTGCTATCTGTGTTTAGTGTGTGTACAGTAAAGCACAGTTTTATACATATGTGTGGTGTATTACTCATTACTGTATATTTGTTCCTGTGAGGAGTTATCCTGCCAACGCTGGGATCCCTCATAGGTGGAGGCGCTCACGCAAGGAGAAAGGGCTCACCCCAGGCTCCCAGAGGCGGAGGCTTAGGCCTCTTTTAAACAACAGGTTCAGCAGCACGTGTAGTTCCCTTAGGCATAGGGAAAGTGGGCTACACAAGGAATGCAAGAGGAAGTCTGCTTCAAGAGCTGAAGCAGAGATAAGCCCAAGACATGACTATTTACATTAAGAGAACTCTTTAAGGGCCAAATTTGTCAGCTCGAGTTATGTTCCATAAATCTACATGTGCACTGAAAAGGTTGACGTTATTTCTTAAGTGAAAGAGGAAACAAAAATATCACTACCAGGATTACCCATAACGTGTCATCTCTATGGGATGAATATATCTGATTGGCATTGAACATGTCAAATCCCATGAAGGAGACAATATGATAAATAAGGATGCTAATTACTATACAGTAGGTATAGGTTAGTTCCTAATACTGTTAATCAAATGGATTAAATGATTATTTCAGTTTGCCCTGTTACTCCTGACTGCTGAAGAAATCCACTCACCCGTTTCGTTTTAAAATGTTCAAAACGTATACATTACTGTGAAATAGTTTTTTTTTTTTTAAGTTCTCTTTTTGTAAATGATTACTCATTGGATAATGATTATTACGTACATTTTTTACCCTCAGTGAAGAATGATTAGTATTTTTGATAATGGATGCAGTTTCTTGTATATTTGTTTTTATATAAGCAGTATCAAGCTTCTTTATTGGTAGTTTGCTTTAATATTCATGATGCTGGTATCTGCATGTCACTGAAAATGGGTTTAGAAAATAAATATTTAATTGATTCTGCTTGAAAGGCTGGTACAGTTCCTGTTTTAACCAACATATAATATATTTGTTTTGCATAAACTTTGGTGACTCATTGAAAACGTTTATGTTGAATAGGGTGTAGGGGTGTTTAAAGGATTTAGATGCCATTTCAAAGCAGTAGGGCAAATACATTTGTTTGCAAATTCATACCAGTAGTGTTATGTTGTCTGTGGAGAAATGCAGAAAAAACGCTTTTAAAACACAAATTATTTCATGGATCAACAGTGCATTGTACAAGCAATCTTCACAGTAAATGCTGATTCTGTGAGGAGGTAAGTGCATTTTTTCAGTCATGCCTATAATATTGCTTGTCAGTTTAAAAGATCCTTTGTTAATTTAGACCATAAAAATATACAATAGTAGACAGAAAGATTAGGATGAAAATATTTAGTAGTATTTAATTACATGATACTGTTTATTTTTTAAGAAAAAACCTGTGAAGTTTTGAAAGCTCTTATGTAGGTCCCCTAAAAAGGTGTCGATGTTTGCAAACTCACAAACAAGGGTTCGTTGATAATGAGTAGTTTAATACATGCCCGTACAGCACAGAGCACGATCGTACACGAAAGTTGTCCATTAGATACTCTGCCAGGGGAGGGCCCAAGCTGGCTTTCAGTACATTTTAGATTCATTTGTTTAACATAGGTTACTAGGCAGAATATAATGACATCACATCACATCATTCCCTGTACACGAGTGGATAATCCTCTTCTATCTATCCCAGACTAACTCCAAAGATAAATTCAGCTACCCAAAACTGGTTCCTTTCAGCTGACCAAAACACTTGAGTATTTGAGTAACAAAGCACAGTCCATATCCCCCCCTCTGGAGCAAAGTTCATTCTTGCATCAACACGCATAGTGACATACTGTATAACACACACAAAGAGAAGATGGATTCCGCATACTGCTAACAATTTTCTCTCCATAAACTCCCCCAGTCCTTTTCAGTAAATTCAACAGTATATTAATTTCAGCAATATTACTTTGTCAAAGGTATCACAAACACCCATGAATCTACACTTCTCCAGGACCAATACAACTAGTAATCTATATTAATTATATGAAATAATATATATGATGTGATGGACAGTAATCTGAAAATATGACTTAAATATATGGACATGTAAGGCCTGTCGGGCTTCTAGGGAGATTACATCAGGTATATTATATGGCTACTCCGCATGGGTTATCTTGACTCAGGGGCTGGATTCAGGTGGCTGGGCGATGAGGTGGCAAAGTTGTAGAATAATGGGCGCAGGAAACTTTTCTAGTACAACAGTCATTTATTGTTGTCCCCATGGACAGGGACTGCTCGTACACTTATTAACAATGTTGTACTGGATTTTATAATAGACAAACATTAATCCAGTTCTTCCATCAGTGCCCACTCGTGACCCTCAAATGCAGGTACTTTGACGTAGTTGCTATGAGTAAATATGGGACCCAGACCCCCTGGTTGCTTCGGAACCATCATCGGTATTGATCCGATTGCTCTGGACCCATACGGAAATCCTGATGGGTCTTTCTTACTTGACCCAATACCTGCCTAAAAGGGGGGAAGCATATGATACCGGATTGGCTGGCTTCCCTCACTTTAAGATGACATCACATCATTCAAAAAAAATGGGAGTCATCAAATGGTACATCCACCAATTGGATTTGTCGTCAAATTTGACGTCACAGGCCTTACCTTATATTATATTTTCGAAAATGCACAACAAAAGAAAAAGAAACCCCTATAACGAGAGCACTCTAAACAGGTTCATCCACTGATATCACCCGAGGAATCAAGTATTGTAATGAATTGATGATTAATTTAAAATAATCTTTAATGGGAGATACCTCAAAATAAAAATAATGCAGGTAAGTGAACCTATGCCTCCTCTGAGGCTTGCCTATAATCTAAAGTGCGAATTAAGCCTTTTGCAGCCTTGACAAAGCCAGTAGCGAAACGTACGTCAGCAATTGGACGTACTGACGTCACTGGGAGAGGTTACATTGACTGCCTGTCCTCTACCCATAGCACTGCTGTAACTTCTATATGATTTTTGCTCCGCTTTTGAGTACAGACGTTTTTCAAAGTACTAACACTTCTATTTTTTATCTTAGGAAGGGGGTATAACTGATTCTGGGATCTATGCTTACATATGTTGCTTTAAGAGTTCGTTGTTATACCACAGTTACCACCGTGACAAGGAGACACTGCGTCAGACATTACCAGTCTGTCACTCTGTCCAGTCACACATTGTTTGTAAGCTACAGTACCAAGTTTGTGCAGCAATCTAGAGCCTTTATCTGGATATATTTACTATATGGGCTAACTAAGAGACATTTTGTCAGACATACTAAGCCTGTCATTCTGTCCAGTTACCTAGCTCTGAGACTGACACGACTGAAAAGTCTAGACACGTGTGCTGCTTTAAAAGCACAATGCTATATGCCTGTGAGGTTTATTGTATGATATCTCACAATTCTATCCAGTTCGTTGTTATACCACAGTTACAAGGAGACACTGCGTCAGACATTACCAGTCTGTCACTCTATCCAGTCACACATTTTTTGTAAGCTACCAAGTTTGTGCAGCAATCTAGAGCTTTTATCTGGATATATCTATTATATGGGCTAACTAAGAGACATTTTGTCAGACATACTAAGCCTGTCATTCTGTCCAGTTACCTAGCTCTGAGACTGATAAGACTGAATAGTCTGGACACGTGTGGTGCTTTAAAAGCACAATGCTATATGCCTGTGAGGTTTATTGTATGATACCTCTCATTTTTATCGGGCGTAAGACGTTGTCAGCAGTGACATTCTGTCAAACATTAACTGTTTGACAATCTGTCCAGACTGGCAGCCTATTGTATACCATTGTAACACGGCCTAATATAGGTGCAGCATTTCCTCTATGCATATAGCCGTGGGCATAATATGTGTTCACATGATGTTTATACTGCACAGGAGCTACAATGTGTAACTTTTGGTTTGACCATATATGTGGTTAACTACAACAAACATTTACACTATGAGTGATATTAACGCTCCTACATAAATGTTTATCTAACAAGGATCTAGGTGTTTACCACAGTGTACACTGATGTGTTCACACTACACTGCACTGATAGTTACGACGGAGGCCAGAGATGTTATGAGTGTTACATATTGACACTCACATACATTTGGCTACAGGCATTGTAACCCCACAGTACAGTACGCATTGAGACTTTTTGTGACAGTAGATCCTTACAATACTCTGTACAGGTCACTTATTAACCATTCAGAGTCTGGTGATTAGCTACACTGATTCAGATGTGCTTCTGCATTTATACATGATGGCTTTATAGTCCCACCTATACGATATTGGGGCTCTATACCCCAGTTTTTACCCACTTCATTTTAATTTGCACTTTAGATTATAGGCATAGGTTCACTTACCTGCATTATTTTAATTTTTGAGGTATCTCCCATTAAAGATTATTTTAAATTAATCATCAATTCATTACAATACTTGATTCCTCAGGTGATATCAGTGGATTAATCTGTTTAGAGTGCTCTCGTTATAGGGGTTTCTTTTTCTTTTGTTGTGCATCTTACATTGCCCCTTATTGTAGTACCTCCAGCCAGGCTGTAGCGAGGGTTAACCTTTCCCTTCCCCCCAACCCTCCCTTCCCTTAAGTGTTTATTATATTTTCTAATCAAGAATTGCATTAATTGGTTCGGTTCCTATGCTATTTTCAGAATGCTTTAAGAACTGTGTACAATATACTATTTAATCTTCAAGATTAAAGAACTAAGAACTGTGTACAAGATTAAGAACTGTGTACAATATACTATTTCATCTTCAAGATTAAAGAGTATTCAACAGAGCACCGAACTTGGTTAAGTAGTATTTTATAAAATATTTTTTTACAAAGAAAAAGTAGCCATTAATACAAAGAGGGAAGTAAACATCATGGAGCATGGCTGGCTGGGAGACATCACGGTACCTCTATGCATTCTATGGATACAAGTGATGTTTAGGCAGTGTGCTATCCCAATGTATTTCATTCCACTATGACTTCTTAGAAGATAATTACGACCAGATGATACCACAATTAAGGCAACTAATATTTGTAAATAGCTTTGCTTATTTCCTATTTTGATTGACATTTTGTTTTGTTTTTAGGTTCACATGAATGGAATGGGAAGCATTATTCTGAAACTAATGAGTTATGACAAACAGTATTTTCAACTTGATGATTATTTACGGTAATCTTTTTTTATCCAGATAAAATGAAGCCAAATCATTTACTCCCTCTAACTAGGATTTATGTTCTGCTTGTTTCCGCACAATGTTGGTACTTTAAATGAAGTTCCTAAATAGACTTATGACTTTCATTTGTTCTGCAAGAATAAGATTACAACAAACTATGATGTTAAAATATAATTCCCTTCTAAATACAAAAACAAATCAGGGCTAGTGCTGAGAAAGAAGAGACCTTCTTGCACCAAGACTTCACTTAGGAGCACATTGAGAGGCTGGCGGTGTGGCCCCCCTGTGTAGAAAAAAATTGAAGGGACTTACCGTGTCAAGCAGCCCTCCTCCGGCAGCAACTTGGTGTCGTGACGCCATGACGTTATACGACATCACTTTGCCAGGGCAACGTGTCGTCATATGACGTTGTGGCGTCATTTGATGTTGGTTACCATGGCAACGCGATGCTACAGGACGTGACCACGCTCCGGGAAAGATCCCACACACCACCCCCTCCCTCTCCCTTCCCCTCCCTCATACATCTCTGCCAGTTCGGGGGGCCCACGCTCCCTCCTCGCGTCACCGCCGGGATCCTTCTGACCGGAGGCAGTAGCTGGGGGCCCCACAATCCTTCCTGCTCCCCCCCTCTAGTCGGGTGAAAGTTGAATCCCAGCTCCAATGAGAGGAGGGAGGGCCCAAAAGCGCAGGGCCCAAGGCGGCCACCTTGCTTGCCTTGCTCTAAGGACGGCAATAGTGCATAAACATAACACAATCAAGAAAATTAACAGAAGCCGACATGCAGTGAACTGAATAAGGTGTTAGTTGAAACTCAGTAGATGGTATACACTTTTTAACCTCCCCAAGGTTAGTCTACAAAATAGACACAGGTATTGCTGAATGAGCTACAGATATTGTGATAGTGGAGAAGTTGAAGTGTTCTTTTTAACGCACTATTTATATCATCCTCATAGGTATTTTATAAAACATACAGAACACCTACAAGCTCAAATTGAACCCCCAAAATACCCACAACATATATATAAGCATATAAGTTTCACAGAGGAGTGCTACTGAGCATGGCAATATATATTTAAAACCAGAGACATAACATAAAACACAGACAAAGCTCAGTGCACATCCAGAAAAACTTATATACGGTACAGTGCCTAAATATACATGTATAAATAACTAATAAATAAAATGGGGGGAACTTGCCTGCATGCAGTGTGATTGTGACAAATCTATTACAGAGTGCTTTTCCTGGTAATGTACAGGTTAATAAAAGCTTCAATCAGACTTAGAACTTTTGCAACTTATATTGACAGATTTATTATAAATCATTCTTCCTGGCAATGCACAGGTTATTAAGAATCTATATTAGTGTAGGGACCCTTGAAACGTGGTCTGCCGTGAAGTTTGGCTCAAGGGCTTACAACATTTGGCCAAAATGTTAAACTAAAAGACCATTTTATTTATTAGTTATTTATACATGTATATTTAGGCACTGTACCGTATATAAGTTTTTCTGGATGTGCACTGAGCTTTGTCTGTGTTTTATGTTATGTCTCTGGTTTTAAATCATAGGTATTTTAACCTGTCTCGCCATCTGACCCAAGGGAATAGATACTCTGTGATTAGATATTTAGCTGAAGGTTTATACAACAGAGATCAGAGAGGGTAAATATAACTTCCTGGTTGAATGCTCATTAGCTTAGATAATTTTCTCAGAAATATGCAGATATGTGTGCTGCCTATGTGATTCAATTGCTCATTATAGGCATTCTTTGGATCTTTCCAAATTGTACTTTTAATAGTATTCAAATCATTTACCTAATCTCTTCTTGTGTCCGAGCATATTAGCATACTGTTGATATAATTCATAATTGTCATAATCCATAAACAGACTATGCTCGATAGATAATATTTTCTTAGTTTAAATTTCAATGAGGTCGAGGTACTGGCAGATAATGGAGTATACACTACCGACACACTTTATCCTAGCAGGGCTAGTTCCGCAAGCCGGGGGATGCCCCGGCTTGCTAGCCCCACTCCCTCGGCGTGCCGCGCGTCACCGATGCGGTCACGCGTCATCGGGTGTCAGCGCCCCCTGCACGCACGTCCAGGGCTCCCCGAGCGATCGCGGGACGGCGGCAGGGGGTTCCGGGGTACCCGGCGGACCCGGCAGCGGTAGGGAGAGCGCCCCGATCGGAGGGCGCTCTTCCGCTGCTTTGGCGCGCGCCCGGCACCCTCCGGCACGCGCCAGGTTACTGCTGCGGCCGAGAACGGGCAAATGCTCGAATAAACTCGGCCGCAGCAGTAGAACACTAGTACAACGGTTTTACCCCTTTCCCCCCCACTAAATACAATCATGATGTGTGTGCTAAATACTACTAATCACAAATTAACATTTTGCTGCACTTGATCTCTCATTAAGTCAATAACAGAGCTTTGTGGATCTGAGCCTCATTGTAAAATAAACTACCGTATTAAAATGTGGATTTATTTGACTCAAAGAGAAAAGGAATAACCGACCAGTTTTGATTTACTACATCTAATTTTTTGTGAAAGACCCCCTACCCTAAAAAATGGCAACATTCGCAAATACATTTACAAGCGTTACTGTGGACGGACATGTGACCCATATACTGCTATAATGACATTGTTTAAATTTTCCGGAGCAATGTGGAGTTTTCGCGGAAAACCTGAAATTGAAGATAAAACTGAAACATTTTACAAAGCAAATTTAAAGACTATCGTACTTCTCTACCTATAATCCTCCTGTGGGGAGATACCACCGTTTTTTTGTACATGACCTAATAAATAGCTTTATTTTAATGGGAACACACTGTTTTTTTCTGGTTGTTGCGCTCTGTTTTTCTCCATTTTTCTTTCTATAATCCTCCTTAGTCTGCTCTCTTTAGCATGAGTCTTCATATCGGTAGTGCTACATCATTTGATGGCATGCAATCAATGTGCTGCCTAATGAATAAACACTTTATTTTAACACTTTGTTTGCCTATGTAGCCATGTGTAAAATTGGTGTTACATATCTCTCTCATTCTGAGCAGTAACTCCTGTTAAAAGTGCAGGGTTGCCAGAAGTCATCATGGAGGTTTGCCCTCAACCCCTGTGATGTGTGACATGTAGCAAAGGAAGTGACAGCATGCTCTGTGTCCACTGTTAGTGACTCAGAGGTGGGTCTTTCTGGAACCTACATATTACGCATCACTTAGTAAAATTAGTAGTTCAACTCTGCAGTTCTAGTAGATGGTCTGCAGAGTGCAAGGCTGAGTCAAGTGCAGTGAGTTGCAGAGAGTGACAAGCTGGTCCATGGCTCTGGCACAGCTGGTATTCTCCCTTAGGGGAGGGGTGGCAGAATATACCTGGCTGAATAAAGAGTCAGGAGGAACCTTACTAATGAAGTGCAACATGAAGATGTACGGCTAAGTGTCGGCCACTATGATGGGCAGTCTGCCATGTCTGATACAATTAAAGATGCCCTTGCTCAAGAGACCCTTCTTGTCTGAGACTGGAGTTATTCAGCAAGAAGATGCACCCAGGAGTTCTCTTCCAGAAACTCCTCCCTGCTATCGTGTGGATCTGGAAGGGATGGAGCCGCTGTACCAACTGTGAGTAGAACTCAGCACTACCTCATACGCCTGTCATGGTGAAATCCCCACTACCAACGAGCGGGAGACTCAGGAGTCCTGTAAGCCAGCAGGTGCACCACACTACACTGACAAGTAACTGGGGCAGTTTCTCACATAGGGGTCAGGATCCGAAGGGCCCTGAGGGAAACACTGTTACACCTACTTATGCACACTAGAATCCGTTATATTGTCACAGAGATGCAAAATTATTTAGAAGTACTTCCACCCTGAGACAAAGAATCTGATTTGACCACTTATGCGGTATCTCACAATCTCAAGTGTTTATTATAGATATTTGCATGGTTACATAGTAGCATATCCCCACACTCGTTCACAGCTTGTAGCGTGATGGGAAATGTTTCAGGGACCTCTACAGTATATTGGCATGTTTTCTCATTTGTTACTATAAATTACAGAACACTGCAGTATCTTTGCAACGTACATCTCAAAGACAATGCCAGAGCAAGCTTTCTTAGGAGGCATTTTTATTTCTTGAAGAGACTCAAAATATTTGATCAGATGGAGAACATCACAGTCACACTGGCCAACATGTGAAAGCTTATTTCATGGTGACTTGGGATACAAATCCAGGACATTTCTAAAACATCTATTAACATAAATTGAGACAAGTTAAATATTTTCAGAGACTACTGTATGTATAAAAATGATATATGTGTCAGCTAGAACTCATAAATAGGGAAAGATTGTAAATATGGTGACAGTCATGGTACGCTGCCTACTGCCAAGGGACTTACAGATGTAGCCCAACTTGCCTTCCACAGAGCCTCACGAAAATCCACAGCTACTGGCAGTTGCTGCAGCTCCATGTTTGTCTACTTTCCGAAAAGCCAGGGATTACTCCAGTCTGTTCCCCTTGTAAAATTCAGGATGCGGAAATTATAAGGGGATTACAGTGGAATGCATACAAGAACAAGAATAATAGAGGGAGGAGCAGCTCAGTGAGTAAAGACACTGACTCAGTTAACAATGACACTGGATGTGAAGCAGAGGAACCTGGTTCAATTCCTGGTGTCAGTTCCTTGTGACCTTGGGTAAATCACTTTATCTTAGTGTAGCCAGGTCACCTGATGGCTACTATTCTGCCCTTGTACTGGCAGTAAGCCCTGGTACAATCAGGTTGCCAGTAGTTGTTATTGGGTATTGCGGGTGCCCTTGGCCTGTAGTGAAGGTCCAGAGACCATCCTTCAGTGGTAGTTGAGACTGCATCAGGCAGAACTCTGCCTTATTACTGTGAAGACAATAAACAATTCCTGTTGTTATATATCCTGCCTAGTATGAGATCACCTTCAGTTCCCTGGAGCATGCAATGCTGGAGACGCTGCACTGCTAAAGAATATGTAGGGTATGAACCTCAGAAGCCTAGTCCTGTGTCCCCACTACCATCGGCCGATGACTCAGCCATCCTGTTACCAGCAGGTATATGCACCATACACCGTAGTAATGGCCAAATCTCCCACTGGGTAGGGAAGACACCGTTACATTTGGAGATGCTGCTGAGATCTGTAACAGGACAGGCTTTCAGTGAAACAAGGCTGGAAGTAACAAGGTACGCTTACAGAACAAGTGCTAATGAAGGAGGGAGGCTAGGTGTAGTGTACAGGGGGATATTGCTCCTCGCAAGGACTATGGCCTAGACTGCCCTATCGGGTGAATGATCTGTAGACACAAAGGCTATTGCTGTTCTAAGTCACCCTGAGATGGGTAGTCGGGATGACTAAAGGGGGTTCTCTGGTTAACTGAGTCCCAGGGACCTCTGGAGAGATACTGGCAGCCTAGAGGGGCGGCATAAGGGTATTGGATAGTGAGTATCCTAGGAGTGGTGCCTGACATACAAGGTGCTGAGACCTCTCTGTTAGAAGAAGCCCAGAGTACCACTAGCCGAAGCCAGATCATGGAACCACAGAGTGCTTGTAATGGACTTTAATCGTGTACAGCGTATCGAGATGGAGCTTTGCTAGCCTGGGTCACATCCTACTCTTGGTAGACTGCTAATCTATGTGCTGTAAGGACCCATGAGGAACGGATTCCTGTCTGTGGAGGGATTGGGCTCAAAATTGAGGCTCCCCTGTCTGGGAATACGCCACATGAGTTACATGAGTTAAAATGGCGTCTCCTGCCAAGGCTGGAGAGCGCACGTGTTGCCTGCAAACAGGCTGCATGTGAACTTTTTGTAAAGTTCTGCAAGGGTCTGGCGCGAAAGCCAGAACCCCACCCAAGTGATGGGACTGGCTCAGACAGGAGTCAGAGTCACGCCCCATCCATTTCACTGAGTGCCCCATCTCTAATCTCCACCAGAGGGAGGGGACACGCCAACAGCCAATGCCTAAAGACTTTGGAGAACAAGGGAGGTACCGGATGTAGCGAACCTCACCTTCAGTTCTTTGGAGCCTGGTGAGCAAAATGAGTGACCTACCCGTTGCTCTTGTGCTTACAGAAAACACAGAAAACGGGGGAGTAAGGGTGTGATCAAACTAAACCATACTAAATGTGTGGACGCGTGTTTGATGATGTCAGCCCCCTTCATGGGGTTGTTTTAATACAGTACTAGTCAGCCATTCATTAGATTAGCCATCTATATAAAAATTAGGGCAGTGGCCAGGTGGGACTTGCTATATTAGTTAAGGTCCTGTTCAAGTGTTCATGCCAATAACCCTCATGATGTTCATTATCCATTAGGCTGATCAATGAAGTAGTGGGCTTTTTTGCTCACTCCGGCTGTTTGCAATCTAGCAGTCTCCCATCTTCCAGCTTTGTGAATATACTCAGACATTTCAACATCAGAGACTGCCTAGTTGCACTAGTTATTTATTTATTTTATTTATTTTTACACGTTATCACATTTACAAATTGGTAATATATGTTTTAAGGATTGACTATTAAAGGTTACATTTTAAATATTGGGTAGTGTGCATTTAAGTGAATTTCTTTTGGTGTACAAACCATTGTACCCCTCACTTTTTCTGCTTACAGAAAAGACTGACCATTTCAAGCATGATGGAATTTACCCACTATTGGCTACCCGGAGGGCTCCTGTGAAGGTGGAGGGGAAGAGGTACCTCAGATGCCTATGCCCCAAATGTGACTTCCCAGGCGGTGACCTGGTTTGGGGAGCCAAGTGTGCCCGGTGCAAAGCACGTTTCCTGAAGCCCAGGCTGCTGCGGCCTACGGAATTCGCAGACAAACATGCGACCGACCCACCTACTTGGGCGGTCGATGCTGCTAAAGCAAAGTCTACCTCAACTATGGAGACCTCGGAGGGCCTGTGTGCCTCAGTAGAGGATTCAGGGGATACGAGTACCCGATGACTACAGAGCAGGCTGAGATGGTTCCAGACTCGGTACCCGCAGAGGAACAAGAGATGGTCGGAGAATCGGGACCAGCCCACAAGCACCCGGGTAAGGTGACTGCCTGGGGTGAGGAGACACCGTTGTTCTTAGAGGTGCATGAACAGGGACCGGATCTGCTGATTGCCGCTGGTGACTTGGAAATTATCCGGTGTCTTTCCCCTACGGCGGTGTCCCTGCCTTCCTCCTGTGCCAGTAGCAGACTGTCTTCCGTGGTGTTCCGAACGCTGTCGAATCCGCCGACCGATGCTGTGGAGGAACCGAACAGTTCTTGAGTCTCCGAGAGATGGAGGAGCCCGGCAACAGTAACTGCGACCGTGAGACCTGAAAGGCGGATGAGCCTAGCTCTCGTGGAGGTATCCGGAAGCCGATCCAGGGATTCTCCAGTACAGATGGAGGTACCTTCTGGTGTCGACGTCCATGCGGCGGAAGCTGACAAAGGCAACGACCGGATGTCAATGCCCTTCCGGTGCGGGATCTATACATGCACCAGGACCCCGTTCAACTTACCAGAGATGACGCCGTGATGCTAGCGACCACTGGGGCAGAGGAGATGACTCCGATTCCCGCTCCAGTGAGTATCACTCCCACTGCTAAAGAATATGTAGGATATGAACCCCAGAAGCCTAGTCCTATGTCCCCACTACCACGAGGCGGACGACTCAGCCCACCTGTTACCAGCAGGTACATGCACCATACACCATAGTAATGGCCAAATTTCCCACCTGGTGGGGGAAACACTGTTACATTAGATTGTAAACTTAGCTGGTAAGGGACTGTTTCTGTAAAATTCTAATGTGCAGCGTAATGCGTACAATATGGTGAAGTGTGTTTTTTGTCCAATTGGGGGAAAAGCGCTATTTGAAATAAGGTTGTTATTATTATAGTAGTTATGGGGTTAAAATCAAATGTAGTTTCATTCTTAAGCTTCTTGATACCAGTAGAGATATGCATATTTGCTCTTCTTTCACTTTCATGTTCTAACATCTTATTTTTATTAAGAAAATGTCTGCTGAACATGGTGTTGTTGTTTAGCTCAAGAATAGCTGCTAACGTTTGCAAAACTCTCGAAGGTCACACACACAACTGCGATGGTCACCTAAAACCATTTTAATGGGAGATACTGTATGCTGCTGCATGGCATCAAATCAGTTGTGCCCTATCTCTTTATCTACCTGTGAATATGTGCCCAGGGAACATTTTCTTGCGCTTGCAATTATTTTACTTTCTAGATACTTCTAAAATAAGGGAAGCTGGGTTTCCAAATGCTAATGGCGTATAGAGTATCTTAAAAGACAATAAAAAATATATACTATTACCCTTTTTATTGGTTTATTTTATATCAGCTGATCAAACTGTTTTCTGCCAAAATTCCCTATTGAAGTCAGCCCGATTGGACACTTTGGGGCCTATGCTATAAGCGTTCACAAAAAAATAATAATTGCTGGGCCATTTAAATCGCCATTTTTTTTAGCGTTGCTATCACGGTATTCAGAAAGCCTCGATTATCTGTGATAGCAAAATTACCAAAACGGGCAAGTAGCCTATGGCAAAATATTTATTTGCTAACATTTAAATAAATACACCCCCCTTCCCCACTCCAATACATACAGTACAGTAATGGGCAAAATAACTATTATCCAGATATGGATAATAGCTCATTTGCCAATTATTAAATTAAACATTAGCCAGCCAGCATAAATAAAGTAAATACACCTTTCTGCTTACCCCTGCCATCATGAAGGGCATTCTCGTCAGTATAGTGCAGGTCCATGTCCTCCAATGCCAGCAAGAATTCATGACAAAATACAATCTAATGGCCCCTAACCCCTTAATCACCTTAACGGTTAATAACCGCTATCTTAATTAAGGGGTTATCCCACCCTCCCCCACTACCCAACAAGGAGGCCTAACCACCCACCCCGGGATCACTATACCCACCCTGTACCCATTGATTGGCATAGTGGTACATCATACCCATATAATATGGGTATGATAAGCACTATATCAGTCAATGGTCACCCAAATAAAAAAGTATGAAGGCCAAAAATACACAATAATAAAAGATATACACAAGCATCTAAACACCCCAATTAAATAAATAAAAGCACTAGCCAACCAGTCAATTAAATAAATAAAAGTACTAGCCAACCAATCAATTAAATAAATAAAAGCACTAACCAACAAAACAATTAATTAATTTTAAACAGCCAACAAAACAATTAATGAATTTAAACCACAGCCAACAAATCAATTAATTAATAAAAACACTACATCAATTAAAACCAGTTGCCAACAAAATAAATAATTAAATAAAAACGTCTAAAGAATCAGAATAAATAAATAAAAACAAGCCATCCAAATTACAAACAATTTAAGCCAAACAATATAGAGAAAAAGAAAAAACAACAATCAATAGATAAAAAAACATTTGCCAAAAAATGCATTATCTGTCACTGTGTCACACTTGTGCTCTCCTCACAAGCGCAGGGAAAGGGAAGGGACCCAATAGCGAGGTGGGGAGGCCGCAGGGGATACAAAGGGAGTAAGTTGCCGCGCAGTTGGGGATCGGCGCACGTAGTCACGTGACCGCACCGCGCGCATGAGAATGCGCGACGCGTCCGGAGGTGCGGTGCCTGGCTCAGAGACACGAGTGATCCAACTGCATGTGCGCGCATGCTCTGTCAGCAGAGCGGGAGTGCGCGCGTTCTCAGGCACCAACGCGGGGGTTGCGGGAAGCCAACGCTTCAGCACGGGAGTCTGGAACGGGAGCCAGGAACTAGAAACATGGACATGGAAGGAGCCGAGGCGGTAGAGTCCAGAGCACAAGGTAACATCCACAAGGGAATTGCTTCTTGGAGGACGTCCAGCCTCCTTAAAGGCACAGTGCCAGAAACAGCAAGGTGCAGTGAAACTAAATATAACATAAGGGTTCTTAGTCTAATCCATTGGCCAAGGAATTATAAGCCTGCAACCACGTCAAGGTGAACCCTACTAAGCAGGTACCTACACTACCCGACGGTAAACAAACCTTAGTAGTATACTGTATGAGTGAATGTCCCAGTCTTCCGGAATCCAAAGGAGATGAGTAAAGATCCCAAGGCGGTCCAGGCAGGAACAGCATGCAATGATGGTAGTACTTGCAGGAACCCAGATAGGTTGCCACTGAGTACTATTTAAAGGAAGCAGCAGCTGTAAGCAATGAGAAAGTCAGAGAGAGGCTTACTTCCTGTCAGGAGGAGGAGGGCAGGATTTGCCAGGAAGAAAGATGGCGTTGTTTGCTTCAGAATCCTTAAAGACACAGGATCTTGACTCGCAGCTAGAGGGCGGCGATCAGAAGGAAACAGGTAAGGAAGGAACACGCCGCAGGGGGCGTGTTCCACGCATCGTTACACACTGTATTTATCTGTACCTAAACAGGCACAGATTAATACATTATCAGTCATTGGTCAATGAAAAACATAAAAATAAAAAAATTCAATTAAAAAACCTGTAAAAATACAATTACATACATTCAATATTTTTCTTATCTTTAGAAGCGTTGACCCTCCGAATCCCGGCGTTTCAGGAAGCTCTTGTACCACGACGTCATCAAAGTCAATCCAACACAGCTACCTACCTGAGAGGTCTAACCACAAGCCCCGGGGCAATTACCTTCACCTACCCCCTCTACCCTCACAACAAAGGACTGGGCAAATGCCTAGTAGCCAAATATGGCTACTAGCACTTTTGCCCATTCAAATATACAGTAAAATACAAATTAGATTAATAAATGTTTAACTTACCCCTGCCAGGATGAAGGCGTCATCCCCCTCCTCCTCCTCTTCCTCACCAACATGAAAGATAGGGCTGATGTCCAACCATTAAAACACCAGAAACCCCTTAATTACATTAGCAGTTACTATCACTAAGGTAATTAAGGGGTTACTGATGTTTTAATGGAGTGGGTGAAGGGTGTACTGTAGTTGAACTAGGGTGGGGGTTTAGGCATCCCAGGAGGGTTGCCGGACTTGTTAACCCCTTAATTACTGTAGCGGTTTAACTGCTATGGTAAATAAAAGGTTAACCCCTCCCAGGAGGCCTAACCACCTGCCCTGAAGCAACTATCCCATCCCCCACCCCCTCTACCGTCATCACTACACACACACATGAGAAAGAGCATTAGTAGTTAAATGGGTAATAGTGCTTTTGCCCATTTGTGTAGCATTTTTTTTAATACACAATACAATTAAATTAGCATTGCAATACTGTACATTAAAATAAGTAGTAGCAATAAACCCATTGATTGCCAGTGTGGTTACCTATTCCCTCAACAGGGGCACAGATAACCACATTGGCAATTAAAGGGCACCCTACTATTCACCCCTTCTACCCCCAACAACCCTGCCTTCGCCTCCCCTCCAACACATACAATAATGGGCTAAAGCTTTATTATCCAGTCTGGATAATAGCACATTTTCCCATTAAAGATAAAACATTAGCAAGCCAACACATAGTAAATAAAAGTTATACCTACCCCTGCTAGGATAAAGGTCATCTTCATCTTCACTCTCCTCATCCTCCTCCTCCTCCTCATCCGTGGCACCAATAGTAAAATAAAAAAAAACTATGGGAACTGTGTAAACCAATACACAGTGCTCTGCATTAAATTAACAACATCAGATTTCCGTGCGGTTTGTAAAACAAATATGATATATGTTAGACACAAACTAGTTATCTTTGGTTAGCAATATAGCTTTACTTTTTCAAAAATCAAAACTACTTTGGTTTAAACTCACTGAATTTCCACTAACTTCTCTAGTGACAAGATTATTTCTCTGGTTATTTTTTGTTGCTTCTAAATTAATCTTATCAAATCTTGTCATTGCATTAAATGTATTACATGCGACAAGACAGATTAGTATTTCAAACAAATCTGGTTTGAAAGTTTGCACTAGTGGGAATTTCTGTCTGACAACCTTAACAGCGTCTTTTAAGGTTTTACTGCATAAGTAGAAGGCTCCCCTCTCTTGGTTCTTTGTGATGTTTGGAGAATGAGAACAGGGAGTTTTATCTATGGAGTGAGGGGGAATGCGGGTTCTGCCATGCAAGTGTAGTAGATGGCAGTGCTCAGCCTTCATTGCTTGACTCAACTGTGAGGTACTGTAGGGCAGCAACTAAAACTCTGGTCTAAGGGTATTTGCAGTCCGAAGTGAAATGGTGCTCAGACCACAAATGTGCTCTAGAAAGTCTTTCCGAGGCCATGTCAAGTGATGTCCGGATTGCCTTAGATTATCCAAGTATAAAGTCCAGATATCAATGTGCTAAGGAGGAATAAGCGCCTGAGGTGTCCACAAATAGCAGCGCAAGAACTAACTTCCCTTCAGTATATATAGATGCAGCGGCCGTTATTGAAACACTTCATGCGGTGTATACCTCGGAATACCCATGTCACAGCGCGGGATTGCTTCCAACCGCACCACCTTAAGACACGAGTGCAGGCGAGTGCAGAAAATTGCATTTTAGTGTTCTGGCTTTTAAACACCTGAAATTGACACAGTAGCACAGTAGCACAGTACTGTACACATTACAATTCATTAGTTTCCTTGCATTTAATTGCACACAATCCATGAAATTCAAACAAAGCAACACGTGTGCCTGGGGGGATTGGCGGCGTTAATGCCACATGGAGTACAGCAGCGCATATGAAAACGGCTGCATCTGTATTCAAGTTAATGTGTAGAGGGGCAACTCTAGTGAAGGCTATTACCTATTACCTGTTGTACACCCTCTCTGTGGTCCGGCAAATCCATGGTATGCAGCATCCGTTGTGGGTAAGAATCCAAGGTGCATCTGAGTGAAAATGGAGCACAACCAGAACTGGGGGACAAAATGATGAGAGGGTAACTCCCATAAAAGAATTTATTTAGCTTTACAGGTAAAAAAAAACAGCACCTACGCGTTTCACACTCAAGCGCTTGATAAAGATACCAATAAGCTATCGATGTGAGCTAATACATTCTTTTTATGGGAGTTACTTGCACCACACAGGATCCCACCCGTACTCAGAGCCACATAAAAAGCAAAAGGCACTTTTATTCTTTTATTATACTGTACCTTCAAACTTGAAAGGGAAGGAAGACTAAATGTAAATTATATTCAATACAGAAATAAAACAAACTCAACAGCAAAAATCGTAGTTCCTCACTATACTATACCACCCCTGGTTTGCCATGTAGCCCAGGCTGTTCGCACAATGCAGGACCTACCTAATAACAAACAGCTACTGATGACAGGGACACATACTTTGCCTGGTAGTCCTTCTCTATAACAGAGCATGAGGATGAGGCAATGCTGTGTCCTTCACTTTTCTGTGACTTTCCAAAAGTCTGTTTAGACAGTGTGGGACCCCGATCTATGCTGGAGAGGGTGCGGTGTTAGAGGAGATATGGCCCATATCTGGTGAACATGCCCGGTTATGCAGAATTTTTGGACTATGGATCAAAGCATAATTTCGGACGTCACAGAAATAAGAATACTCCTAGACCCACTGATCTTTGTATTGGCTAAACCAATCGAAAATCTTCCCCCGTCCATGAAGCGGCTAATCTCCTTCATCTTGACAGCAGCAAGATGATCCATAGCCACGGCTTGGAAAAAAATTAACACACCCTCCAGAAGAACTGTAACTAAAAAATAAATTAAGTTATGTTCATGGAAAAATTAACAGCCCCGATGAAACAAGCTACTGAAGAGTTCTACAAGACGTGGGAACCATGGATTCAGAGTTAGAAAAATATACAAAAATAAAAAACGACAAAAACCCTTATGTAATAAATAAAAGATGAGGATCCATAGTTGTCAATGTACGATCCGTTGGGGGGCTGGGCCGGAGGAAGGAAACACCCTCTCACCCTTTTCCTCCTCCCCCCCTCTGTCTTCCCCCCTCCCCAAAACTCCGTGCCTCCCCCCTGCACCTCTCCCCCCTCTCACCACTCTCACCCCGTCCCTCTATCTCTGCTTGTTCCTGTCATCTTAACCTTCTCTTTCTCTGTCCACTCTCAATCTCTCTCAGAGGCTGCAGATACTGTGATCCTCACAATAAAACTAAGGAGCAAACGGGTTCATAGCCCGTCGGATCGCACGTTTATACAAGATGTTACATTTATGCTAAATGTCAATGATGGATGATTGTCTCCCCCATTGGATTGGGACAAGACAATACTATATAAACTGTGCTTCGTTCCTAAGGTATTGCTCCCATTGTTACGTTGTAATCTGTATACCTCTGAAAAAATTAAATAAAAAAAGATTGAAACAAAAAAGAAAGCGTGGGCCTGTGTCTTAAGTGTGTCTTGTGTAATAGCTCAACTAACTTACAGTACCTTCTCTAGCACAAGAAGCTGGCCTCAGCACCAAAGGGATCTCTGCTTGGACACAGACTTTCTCAGAAGGTTTGGCATACCTCTACACTCATATAGGATGTACAGTATATGCAGACGCAGGTCATGGAACACAGTCTTTATGGGAATTCTGAGGGAGCTGCCTTTCTAGTTTCTTTGTCCGGGTGTGAGTTATTATCCATGCTGAAGTATACATATACTATACACTTATTAAACTCAGGCACCTTTTTATCCTGTTAAAATCAAGGACAGAACATAGAACACAGACAGAGCTCAATGCTTCTTCCAATGACAACAGATCCACGATAAAGTAACCTATGATATAAGTCATCTATATAATATATTATATATCTATATCTACTATATCATTTATCATCATCATTATCTATACTCTCTATATATAAAGGGGAAAGAAAGCAGCGCCTGTGCTGATTCTAGGCAATAATATAATATCCCTAAACCCAGCTGTGTAAATAATAATGATCTACACACTTAAATAGTGAAATACTAGATAATTCTAACACAGATATTAATCAACCTACAACCTAAAACAAATGATCTATTGAATATATATAAGAAAATAAAAAAATTACAAAAGGAAAAAAGAAGTATGAACACCAGTCCTCAGATAGTCCAATGATGATGTGGATCCTGGTATGAAGGGTCTCCTGCTGCTCTCCAAAATGGACAAACCAGTCCACAGGGTATCTATAAACAGGAAGGGAAGAGAGAGCGCACACCCATAGCGTAAAATAGTCAATTTAATGAGGGGAAGGGAGGGAAGGGGTTAAGAAATGCTCTTACAAGAAAGCAATAAAATCAAGCATTGTGTGATATAATCACCACCATCCGGTTTGTATCTGCAGTATCTTGGGGCAGTCCCGATCTTGCAGTAGTAGGATCAGTGTCCAAGCAAATGTCCAGGGCTGGTATAATCCTTATACACATGTTAGAGTCCTGGAAAGATGGCTCCTCGTAAGTCAAGCCTCTGCAGCAGTCGCGCGGTCCAATCAGTTCCGGCGCGCGGTGATGACGTCAATGCCCATGCGTCTAACGTTATCTAACGTATATCTAAACTTAAAACATATGGTCATTTAGTTATATTCTTTGGCCAAAGTATCTTAAGCCTGCACACCAAACGCCAAGGTAGACCAAATCTGTGCAGGTCCTAACACTAATCAAATTCTTAATAACCTGTATAATACCAGGAAGAAAACTTTATAATAAAGCTGTTGTGATTAGCTGCATAGTTCTTTTTATCCTCAGCAGATGATCACTACACACATACACAACACAATCCCCAAATAGCGCTGTGCAGGTGTGTGTCGGGGTCAGTGTTGTAGTAACCAACCAATCCTGGGTATGTTGGCTTATGATGGTGTCGGCACACCATGGAAGCTCGTGTTGTAAGCCTGTTCTTCAAAAAGGTGCTTCGGTACTGCTGTGTCTTTATAGCCATTGAGAGTCCTCTCCAGCGGTGCGTGATCTCTTTTCCACTCTGAAACTGTAGATCTCCACTCCGGTCACCCCTCATGCAGTTTCTCTGCAGACCTCGAACGAGCCTGCTGTGCTTAGGTCCATGCAGATCTAATCTAACATGGTTTCCTTTCCCTTTTTTAAAGGCTCTTCTTTGGCCGACCCAAATCCTCCATGCACGCGCAGACCGTTTATTGCGACCGCAACAATCAGAGAACAGTTACTTTGTTGCGGAGCTCTGCGCTCGGGCACTACCTTGCAATACCCGCATTTCTGCTGGGACGATTTAGCCAAGCAGAGTGCTCTGATACTGGGGATTGTATGTCCCTCTGACCCTGCAGATTTAAGTTTTAACTATCTGAAGCTTTCATAGTGTATTTAACGGAGTTGGGGAGATCCCTACACCTCTTCGGTTGATGCAAGCCCTCCTCTGCGATCATCGGCACTGAATATATTCTCACAATCAGTGGCAATGCAGGGATTGTGGCAATTACTACTAGCTCCTGGCTACTTGTGCAGTTTATACATTATTACCATGCTAGTCCATGCATAATCATTTCCGATACACCACCGATGATCGGTATATGATTTAGGACTGACCAGTTTGTACATGTTACCTATGGTATTTCTTGCTGCATACTCCCAAAGGGCATTTTATATACAGTATCTCTAAAACGTCATAGGGGTAGGTTTATTGGCTCACCTGCTTTACATAGCAGTTACTAAGCCCCTACCAATTTTCCAATTAGTGCAGGTATAATACACCCCAGTGTCAGTCTGGACATCACCTTCTATTGAATGGTAGGTGAATGTTTAAGGCTGACAGAGGGAAAAATATGTGTAAGTTTTATTATATTCACACCAGGGAATTTGTGCACCCAGTTTGCCTCTTTAGTAAGATAAGTATGATACTTTCTTTAGCCAGATTTTAATTGCACTACTCACATAAGCTCATGCTTTATTTACCTCCCTCAGGGATTTCACACTTTTTTCACCAGTCCGTAGGACAACTATTTTATATATATATCCCAGCCTCTGTCTAAAAGCTGTGTTAAAACAGTATGCATTGGCTTGAGGATTTGCTTGTGTAATACGAGCTTGAGACAAAAGGTGACAATGTGTGCTCATTTGCATGTCATTTCCCAGAATCCCTTGCGGCAGTGGAAACGATGTGTGCTGGGCGATAATGGGGAAAGACAGGGTTGCAGACCTGTCTAAGACATGCAAATGAAAATACAGTAATATTTACAGTTGCTATATACTTTACTGTGAAGGGTTTTTGTCACTTTTTTTACCCACCATAACCTTAATAATTGTGGTGAATACCTAGTCTAGTCTCAAACCAGCTTAGCCAGCAACCAACCTCACACTGATAATACCCATCAAGGTTGAAACATGTCTGTGAGTGGGTTTACTGGCTTTGCATCTCATCCGAGCCTCTGTCTAAAAGCTGTGTTAAAACAGTATGCATTGGCTT
The DNA here is from genome assembly GCA_036426205.1 of Ascaphus truei. Classification (NCBI taxonomy): domain Eukaryota; kingdom Metazoa; phylum Chordata; class Amphibia; order Anura; family Ascaphidae; genus Ascaphus; species Ascaphus truei. The sequence continues at coordinate 24,137,021 of CM071568.1, read as the reverse complement.
GAGGATTTGCTTGTGTAATATGAGCTTGAGACAAAAGGTGACACTGTTTGCTCATTTGCATTTCCTTTCCCAGAATCCCTTGCGGCAGTGGAAACGCTGTGTGCTGGGCGATAATGGGGAAAGACAGGGTTGCAGACCTGTCGAAGACATGCAAATGAACATACAGTAATATTTACAGTTGTTATATGCTTTACTGTGGAGGGTTTTGTCACTTTTTTTACCCACCATAACCTTAATAAGTGGGAGTAAATATATATATAAAAATATATATAATATATACATATATATAATATATATATATATACATATATATATATATATAATATATATATATATCAGTACCGTGTTAGCCGAGCTTCAATAATCAAAAATAAATAAACGATACCTTTTCTGTGGCTAACGAAATGCTTTTATTTGTGCGAGCTTTCGAGATACACTTGATCTCTTCTTCGGCGATGTTACAATGGATGAAGCAAGCAAAGGGAATACTTAAAAACAGTGTCTTTTGGAATGTTATCTGTGCTCCCCTCTGCCGTGTGTGGATGTGATTTATGGCTAGAGGTATTAAATGGTTCCTGAAAGTAAGTGATGTAGGAGTGTGTGGTGTTATCTGTGTGGAATATAAATGGGAGAGCCCACAGTGATACAGTGCTCTCCACACACACACTCCTACTATATATATATATAGTGTACAGTAGGTACCTGCTTTTCGGGTATGCCATGACGTAGCATGCAGGTATAAATGCTTTGGCCAAAGGGTTTAACAAATACCCTTTTTCATGAGAATATTATTATCTTAGCCTAATTGGTAGGAGCGCAGGAATCGTTCTTTTTGTTTTACTATATGTACGGCCTATCTTTTTACCGCAGCAAACTTCTATAGGAGGAGTGTGTATTATACAGTGAACCGCTCACGTGACCTGGCGTGCGTGCGTGACAGAAACAAATTTATTTGTCTGCCTCCTGGATCGCGAGCGTCGTCGCTTCTCGTCGCTCGCTCAATGGCCTGCTCATAGAGGAACAGCATTTTGATCACGCGCGCGGTCGCGCTCACCATGGAAGCGGCCTTAGTCTTTCTCGTGGCGTGGTGCTCCACAGGTGTTGCGCCAGTGCGACACTATGCCTTTCTAGAAAGCGCCGCTTTACCCAGGGAACCTGTTACTATTTGGAATATCACCCTGTGTACAAGGCAGACATCCTAGTAATATTGGACATACAGTTAGATGTCAATTATTGTGATGCAAATGGTCTCTGTAACAACACAGTAGCATTGCCAAGAAGGAAATACAAAGGGGCCAGGAATTAAAGTGGAGGTGTGTGAGGCGGCCAGGCTATTCATTGAGTGCAGGAAGTGTTTGCACTGGGATAAACATCTCATTGCATAACACATTGTATTGAAGTAAACAATGTATATAGAAAATAATGGATAATGGAGTCCTGCGAAAAAAAAACCCACTATACTCAGTCAAGTAATTTAAAAAGGTATATGGGAGCTGAATCCAAGATCCATTGTCAATATCACATAAAAGCAAAGAGGGTAAGCACACACGCAGCTGTTAATTTCTGTATTCAATGTATCAAATGTTGTATCATTTCAATATCAACATTTAGAAGTCACATAAAAAGAACATATTCAAGGAATATAGACATATTATACCACTGAGATTCCCACAAGTAGTTAATGTCAACATAGATTGTGAAGTTCTTACTAAAAAATGACTTTGGCTGGTACATTGCATCTTAATCTCGGCCATATGTTGCAAACCTGAGCAGAATATGAATGTCCTGCTTCCTGAGTACTGAAAACCCGGTAGCAGAAATTTTATAAAGAGTTTAGCAGTCCATTATTCTTTATATTGGTTGTTGCTTATTTTAATCATTCGGCACACAGCCATGCAACGGGCACATACAGCTCTACCGTTTTTTTCCAGTGTGGCTTTGTTGTAATCAATTTGGATCTGAAACAAAATCTGCTTTGTAAAAAAACCTACGGGGAAATCTTGCTGTAAGATGTCTGTGTGACAGAAAAGAAGAAAGTGTGTGAACTTCAAGATAACTCACAATAATTGGAAAAAAATAAAAGTAACATGCCTCTTCTGTGTAATCATAACTAGTTAAATCAGCTCTAGAAGACCATCAGTCATGCAAGGTTTAACAGCGTATGCTTTGGTGTATTTGGAGAGAACAGAAGAAGAAATGTATCACAGTGAAATACTATGGATTAATATAACATCCCAGGAGTTTGACAGTTTACCAGACAGAAACACTGAGAAACTACAGTACTATTTCCCTGGCTGGTAACAGAAATGAAAATGAAAATATCCATGCAAGTACCAGCCCTAACTACCAAAGATTTAGAGCACAAACTGAAATAATATTAGCATTACCCATTAGTTTGTGGCAATATGACATTATGGGTTACTTGGAGTGAAATAATTAAACTATTGGACATCAACAGGAATAAAATGTAGCAAAACTTGTATGACACACAAGTAATGTAACTTCTGTACGTAGTTACACATGGCAGTTATATGTCAAAATAATCCTGAGCAAGGCAAACATAATTGTCAATAACAAGCTGCATGGGAAACTAATACATACAGATCTATTCATTTTGCAATCCATGCAGAACATATTTTCAGTACATTAAATAGACAGTTTAAGCCTTAAAGCAAGATTTTATTGCCGGAATTTATGCACCAATTTGTAGTGGAGGTAAGTGCAAAAAAAGAGCTGATAATAGAATTGCTTATATTTAACAAACACAACCATGGACCCTGTAAAGTCAGAACTCAATCCCACCACACAATATTATTTGTGTCCAAGGAAAACCACGGGTTGTAACTTCATGTACTAACAAAGGACACAACACGCCCCAGTGCTATATCTATATGACAAATTATATACTGTAGTTAAATACTTAACTTTTTTATTTTCATAAATTAGGGTCATTTAGTCAAATTTCTTTGGCCCAAAGCATAAGCCTGCAAACCACACCAAGGTATCCCCTCCTTTGCAAGCCTAACAATGCTGTACCTAAAAAGCTTCCTAACCTCTCTTAGGCGTGATTATAGCGGCTGCGAGCGCGCGTCAATGCACGCCGCGAGTACAAATGTGTATTCCTCAGTGAGGCTGCCTGTAGTGCACCGCGAGCGCTGCGAGTGACAACGCGGGTGTTGATTGTTGAAAATAAAATTAATTTGACTGTTTTTTACGCAACGGCCGCGACACGTGAGCTGTTAGACAATGAGGGCGAACAAGCCTGGTGACGCGTCCGCACGCCTCCACCACGCTTTCCTTTCACTTCCAGGCCTCAGTGCATGTTTCACGTGAGCGACAGACCCGCGTGATGTCATGCGCACTCGTGGTGCGGCAAACTACAATCGGGTCTAATGGAGGGAGAACTTTCTTAATAGACTGGTCATCACAGGTGCATAGACAAGAACGGCAAATAAAAGTGGAGAGTGAGCTTAAAACCGGGAGGAGGGTTTGTTGTTGCTTATATTTAACGTGATCTTGGGGTCATGGTTAATGCAACGTGGATGGATTTATGTGATGCAAAGAGAACCAGCTACACATACAGAGGCAAACTATTATAGTATAGCACCAAGTAATTCCTCTTCTAGCCCAACCTATAAATAATGTATATCCCAAATCACTATTTGATGTGAGTAATGCAACTCAAGTGAGGCTTTATAAATTAATGCAAAAGTAATTCATTTGTAACTGTTCTCAATGCACCAGGAAATGACTGCAGTTTATTAAAAGTTAATCATTTCCTTAACTGTAACTTTGGTTTAATGCTAATTCTATGTAGCATTTAGAACGTTTATTTTGTCTGTTTAATTATTTATCCTCCTTACTAATGTTACTAAATTAATGTGTATACAACTAACATGTCAGTTTAATTTATTGACACTTTTTGCAAATAGATTTTTACTCGATGATCTACATTATATTCAGTTAATTTGATATGTATGTATAATATTGTCAAAGTGACATACGTGTAATTTACGTGGTCTTTTGCGTTGACTTAATTATGTTTGTGAACAATAAGAAAATGTAATTACTGTATATAGTTTAAAGGTACACTGTTAATGAATCAGAAATCCGGTTCTGACTCAGCACATGTATACAGTATGTAATTTTTATGTATATATAGCTCTAAGAATGTGCGCAGCGCTTTTCAATACAATACAGGGAATGTAATAAAAGGATTCAACAAACATAAAATCAGATAATAGAAAAGGCAATCCCGTCCCTGTTCCAGGAGGTTAGAAACTAAAGTACTAGATACACATGCTAATTAAGTGAATATCAGTTACATAACATTAACCTAACGTTACATCAAGCCTTACTGCATCTTTAAGGCTTATACTGTAACAGTGTTGTAGGTAACGTCTCATTGAGAGTCCTGATTTGACTGAGTTTGTGGATCTGGCCATATTGGTATGTTTGAAGGTATATATGACTGTAGCCTTATGGTTGTTGCAATGCCCTCACGAAATTCACCATGTCAACGTCTGAGCTTGCGGAGTCCTAGTAAGGAGACTAATGGCTGATCAGGATTAACCAGGCCAGAGGTGCCTGCTTCTGAATGGGACTCCCCCTGTGTGAATCCTTACCGGGCTGTAAGAGATGCGCAGTAAGAGTGATGACGGAATTTTGTGACAAAGTACAACACCCTACGAGCCTACCACGCGCGCGCTGCTACACAGGCGGAGATCGTGCAGACAGAGCACTAAGTTAACTTGTGTTATTTTTATAATAGTATCACACAGCCATATTGGGGATTAGGGGCCTCTCTGGGGAGCTGAGACGCACGACGTAATTTGTTCTCCTAGTCCCGACAGATAAACCACACGGTATCGTTTATTTATTTTTTTTGATATGAAGCTGCTGACTAACACGGTACTGATATATTATATATATATATATATATATATGTATATATATTATATATTATATATTGTATATATATATATTATATTATATATATTTATATAATCTCCCACTTATTAAGGTTATGGTGGTAAAAAAAGTGACAAAAACCCTCCACAGTAAGCATATAACAACTGTAAATATTACGTATGTTCATTGCATGTCTTCGACAGGCTGCAAACCCTGTCTTTCCCCTTATCGCCCAGCACACAGCGTTTCCACTGCCGCAAGGATTCTGGAAGGAAATGCAAATGAGCAAACAGTGTCACCTTTTGTCTCAAGCTCATATTACACAAGCAAATCCTCAAGCCAATGCATACTGTTTTAAAACAGCTTTTAGACAGAGGCCTCGGATGAGATGCAAAGCCAGTAAACCCACTCACAGACTGTTTCAACCTTGATGGGTATTATCGTGTGAGGTTGGTTGCTGGCTAAGCTGGTTTGAGACTAACTATGTATTCACCACAATTATTAAGGTTTATGGTGGGTAAAAAAAGTGACAAAAACCCTTCACAGTAAAGTATATAGCAACTGTAATATTACTGTATTTTCATTTGCATGTCTTAGCAGGTCTGCAACCTGTCTTTCCCCATTATCGCCCAGCACACATCGTTTCCACTGCCGCAAGGGATTCTGGGAAATGACATGCAAATGAGCACACATTTCACCTTTTGTCTCAAGCTCGTATTACACAACAAATCCTCAAGCCAATGCATACTGTTTTAACACGCTTTTAGACAGAGGCTGGGATATATATATAAAATAGTTGTCCTACTCCTGGTGAAAAAAGTGTGAAATCTCCCTGAGGGAGGTAAATAAAGCATAGCTTATGTGAGTAGTGCAATTAAATCTGGCTAAAGAAAGTATCAACTTATCTTACTAAAGAGGCAACTGGGTGCACAAATTCCCTGGTGTGAATATAATAAAACTTACACATATTTTTCCCTCTGTCAGCCTTAAACATTCACTACCATTCAATAGAAGGTGATGTCCAACTGACACTGGGGTATTATTATCCTGCACTAATTGGAAAATTGGTAGGGGCTTAGTAACTGCTATGTAAGCAGGTGAGCCAATAAACCTACCCTATGACGTTTTAGAACTTGTATATAAAATGCCCTTTGGGAGTATGCAGCAAGAAATACCATAGGTACATGTACAAACTGGTCAGTCCTAAATCATATACCTCCGATCATCGGTGGTGTATCGGAAATGATTATGCATGGACTAGCATGGTAATAATGTAAAACGCACAAGTAGCCAGGAGCTATAGTAATTGCCACATCCCTGCATTGCCACTGATTGTGAGAATATATCAGTGCGATGATCGCAGAGGAGGGCTTGCATCAACCGAAGAGTGTAGGGATCATCCCCAACTCCGTTAAATACACTATGAAAGCTTCAGATAGTTAAAACTTAACTTGCAGTCAGAGGGACATACAACCCCCAGTTATCAGAGCACTCTCTCTGGCTAATCGTCCCAGCAGAAATGCGGGTATTGCAAGGTAGTGCCCGAGCGCAGAGCTCCGCAACAAAGTAACTGTTCTCTGATTGTTGCGGTCGCAATAAACGGTCTGCGCGTGCATGGAGGTTTGGGTCGGCCAAAGAAGAGCCTTTAAAAAGGGAAAGGAAACCATTGTTAGATTAGATCTGCATGGACCTAAGCACAGCAGGCTCGTTCGAGTCTGCAGAGAAACTGCTAGGGGTGTAACCGTAGTGGAAGAAGGGATTCTGTGGCTAACGAAATGCTTTTATTTGTGCGAGCTTTCGAGATACACTGATCTCTTCTTCCGGCGATGTTACAATGGATGAAGCAAGCAAAGGGAATACTTAAAAACAGTGTCTTTTGGAATGTTATCTGTGCTCCTCCCTCTGCCGTGTGTGGATGTGATTTATGGCTAGAGGTATTAAATGGTTCCTGAAAGTAAGTGATGTAGGAGTGTGTGTGTTTATCTGTGTGAATATAAATGAATGGAGAGCCCACAGTGTATACAGTGCTCTCCACACACACACTCCTACTATATATATATATATAGTGTACAGTAGGTACCTGCTTTTCGGGTATGCCATGACGTAGCATGCAGGCTTATAAATGCTTTGGCCAAAGGGTTTAACAAAATACCCTTTTTCATGAGAATATTATTTTATCTTAGCCTAATTGGTAGGAGCGCAGGAATCGTTCTTTTTGTTTTACTATATGTACGGCCTATCTTTTTACCTGCAGCAAACTTCTATAGGGAGGAGTGTGGTATTATACAGTGAACCGCTCACGTGACCTGGCCGTCGCGTGACAGAAACAAATTTATTTGTCTGCTCCTGGATCGCGAGCGTCGTCGCTTCTCGTCGCTCGCTCAATGGCCTGCCTCATAGAGGAACAGCATTTTGATCACGCCGCGCGGTCGCGCTCACCATGGAAGCGGCCTTAGTCTTTCTCGTGGCGTGGTGCTCCACAGGTGTTGCGCCATGTGCGACACTATGCCTTTCTAGAAACGCGCCGCTTATACCCAGGGAACCTGTTACTATTTGGAATATCACCCCTGTGTACAAGGCAGACATCCTAGTAATATTGGACATACAGTATAGATGTCAATTATTGTGATGCAAATGGTCTCTGTAACACACAGTAGCATTGCCAAGAAGGAAATACAAAGGGGCCAGGAATTAAAGTGGAGGTGTGTGAGGCGGCCAGGCTATTCATTGAGTGCAGGAAGTGTTTGCACTGGGATAATACATCTCATTGCATAACACATTTGTATTGAAGTAAACAATGTATTTATAGAAAATAATTGGATAATGGAGTCCTGCGAAAAAAAACCCCACTATACTCAGTCAAGTAATTTAAAAAGGTATATGGGAGCTGAATCCAAGATCTCCATTGTCAATATCACATAAAAGCAAAGAGGGTAAGCACACACGCAGCTGTTAATTTCTGTATTCAATGTATCAAATGTTTGTATCATTTCAATATCAACATTTAGAAGTCACATAAAAAGAACATATTCAAGGAATATAGACATATTATTACCACTGCAGATTCCCACAAGTAGTTAATGTCAACATAGATTGTGAAGTTCTTACTAAAAAATGACTTTGGCTGGTACATTGCATCTTAATCTCGGCCATATGTTGCAAACCTGAGCAGAATATGAATGTCCTGCTTCCTGAGTACTGAAAACCCGGTAGCAGAAATTTTTATAAAGAGTTTAGCAGTCCATTATTTCTTTTATATTGGTGTTTGCTTATTTTAATCATTCGGCACACAGCCATGCAACGGGCACATACAGCTCTACCGTTTTTTCCAGTGTGGCTTTGTTGTAAATCAATTTGGATCTGATTAACAAAATCTGCTTTGTAAAAAAAACCTACGGGGAAATCTTGCTGTAAGATGTCTGTGTGTACAGAAAAGAAGAAAGTGTGTGAACTTCAAGTAACTCACAATAATTGGAAAAAAATAAAAAGTAACATGCCTCTTTCTTGTTAATCATAACTAGTATAAATCAGCTCTAGAAGACCATCAGTCATGCAAGGTTTAACAGCGTATGCTTTGGTGTATTTGGAGAGAACAGAAGAAGAAATGTATCACAGTGAAATACTATGGATTCCATATATAACATCCCAGGAGTTTGACAGTTTACCAGACAGAAACACTGAGAAACTACAGTACTATTTCCCTGGCTGGGTAACAGAAATGAAAATGAAAATATCCATGCAAGTACCAGCCCTAACTACCAAAGAATTAGAGCACAATTACTGAAATAATATTAGCATTACCCATTAGTTTGTGGCAATATGACATTATGGGTTACAATTTGGAGTGAAATAATTAAACTATTGGGACATCAACAGGAATAAAATGTAGCAAAACTTGTATGACACACAAGTAAATGTAACTTCTGTAGTTACACATGGCAGTTATATGTCAAAATAATCCTGAGCAAGGCAAACATAATTGTCAATAACAAGCTGCATGGGAAAACTATTATACATACAGATTCTATTCATTTTGCAAATCCATGCAGAACATATTTTCAGTACATTAAATAGACAGTTTAAGCCTTAAAGCAAGATTTTATTGCCGGAATTTATGCACCAATTTGTAGTGGAGGTAAGTGCAAAAAAAGAGCTGATAATAGAATTGCTTATATTTAACAAACACACACATGGACCCTGTAAAGTCAGAACTCAATCCCACCACACAATATATATTTGTGTCCAAAGGAATACCACTGGGATTGTAACTTCATGTATCTAACAAAGGACAACACGCCCCAGTGCTATATCTAATATGACAAATTATATACTGTAGTTAAATACTTAACTTTTTTTATTTTCATAAATTAGGGTCATTTAGTCAAATTCTTTGGCCAAAGCATTTTAAGCCTGCAAACCACACCAAGGTATCCCCTCCTTTGCAAGCCCTAACAATGCTGTACCTATAAAAAGCTCTCCTAACCTCTCTTAGGCCGTGATTATAGCGGCTGCGAGCGCGCGTCAATGCACGCCGCGAGTACAAATGTGTATTCCTCAGTGAGGCTGCCTGTAGTGCACGCGAGCGCTGCAGAGTGACAACGCGGGTTGATTTGTGAAAATACAAATTAATTTGACTGTTTTTACGCAACGGCCGCGACACGTGAGCTGTTAAGACAATGAGGGCGAACAAGCCTGGTGACGCGTCCGCCACGCCTCCACCACGCTTTCCTTTCACTTCCAGCCTCAGTGCATGTTTCACGTGAGCGACAGACCCGCGTGATGTCATGCGCTACATCGTGCGTGCGGCAACTACAATCGCGGTCTAATGGAGGGAGAACTTTCTTAATAGACTGGTCATTCACAGGTGCATAGCAAGAACGGCAAATTAAAAGTGGGATGAGTGAGCTTAAAACCAGGGAGGAGGGTTTGTTTGTTGCTTATATTTAACCGTGATCTTGGGTGTCATGGTTAATGCAACGTGGATGGATTTATGTGATGCAAAGAGAACCAGCTACACATACAGAGGCAAACTATTATAGTATAGCACCAAGTAATTCCTCTTCTAGCCCAACCTATAAATACTGTATTCCCAAATCACTATTTGATGTGAGTAATGCTAACTCAAGTGAAGGCTTTATAAATTAATGCCAAGAAGTAATTCATTTGTAACTGTTCTCAATGCACCAGTGGAAATGACTGCAGTTTATTAAAAGTTAATCATTTCCTTAACTGTAACTTTGGTTTAATGCTAATTCTATGTAGCATTTAGAACGTTTATTTTGTCTGTTTAATTATTTATCCTCCTTTACTAATGTTACTAAATTAATGTGTATACAACTAACATGTCAGTTTAATTTATTGACACTTTTTGCAAATAGATTTTTACTCGATGATCTACATTAATATTCATTTAATTTGATATGTAATGTATAATATTGTCAAAGTGACATACGTGTAATTTACGTGGTCTTTTGCTTGACTTAATTATGTTTGTGTAACAATAAGAAAATGTAATTACTGTATATAGTTTAAAGGTATGCACTGTTAATGAATCAGAAATCCGGTTCTGACTCAGCACATGTATACAGTATGTATATTTTTATGTATATATAGCTCTAAGAATGTGCGCAGCGCTTTACAATACAATACAGGGAATTGTAATAAAAGGATTCAACAAACATAAAATCAGATAATAGAAAAGGCAATCCCGTCCCTGTTCCAGAGAGGTTAGAAACTAAAGTACTAGATACACAATGCTCAATTAAGTGAAATACAGTTACATAACATTAACCTAACGTTACATCAAGCCTTACTGCATCTTTAAAGGCTTATACTGTAACAGTGTTGTAGGTAACGTCTCATTGAGAGTCCTGATTTGACTGAGTTTGTGGATCTGGCCATTATTGGTATGTTTGAAGGTATATATGACTGTAGCCTTATGGTTGTTGCAATGCCCTCACGAAATTCACCATGTCAACGTCTGAGCTTGCGGAGTCCTAGTAAGGAGACTAATGGCTGATCAGGATTAACCCAGCAGAGGTGCCTGCTTCTGAATGGGACTCCCCCTGTGTGAATCCTACCGGGCTGTAAGAGATGCGCAGTAAGAGTGAGACGGAATCAGTCACTCCCTCTCTGCGCGCCTCTAACAGGCGATCGTGCAGGTTTTATTTTATTTTAATAACACAGTATTGGGATAGGGGTCTCTGGAGCTGAGCCGCATTAATTTCAGCCTCGGAAATCCCCTGCTTCTCGTGTTATAGGCCCCAATATGGGGTGCCGGTATCTCTCTGCATTGTTTAATTGTCCTGACCACATGAAGCGGGAAAATTTAACATGACGGAAATACTGGCACCCCATATGGGGGCCTGTAACTTGGGAAGCAGGGGGTCCCCATGCCAGAAATTAATGCAGTTCAGCTTCAGAGATCCCCTGCTTCAATACTGTTTTATTAAAATAAAATAAAACCTGCGCTATCGCCTGTTAGAGGCGTGCCGGGAGAGTGACTGACTAAGAGAACAAGAGAAACATTGATCTTCTGGAACGGACATTTTCGTGGCCAGGCATGCGTAAGGACATAAAAGGATTTGTCTCTGCATGTCCCACCTGTGCCCTGAACAAGACTCCCCGCAACAGGCCTCCTGGCTTGCTGCAACCACTCCCAATTCCAGATTGCCCATTGACTCACCTCTCTATGGATTTCATCGTGGAACTACCAGTGTCCAAGAGTAGGGACACCATTCTGGTGGTGGGCGATCGATTTTCAAACAAGGCCCATTTCATACCCCTCAAAGGTCAACCCAATGCCCTCAAACTATCCAAAATATTTATTAAGGACGTGTTCCGTCTTCATGGGGTTCCCCAGGTTATTGTGTCAGATCGATGCTCCCAATTTATTTTGACGTTTTGGTGGGCCTTCTGCAAGCAACTAGTGATCTCTATGCTCTTTTCTCCTGGGTATCACTCTCAGATTAATGGTCAGACTGAAAGAATGAATCATTCACTTGAACAGTACATCCGTTGCTTCATTTCAGATACCCAAGACAACTGTACGGACCTTTTGCTTTGGGCCGAGTTTTCTCATAATAATCGAGTCAACCCAAGACTCCCAGTTCTTTACCATCTTCGATTTTCATCCCGCAGCTCTCCCTACTGCAGGACCCAGGTCCAGAGTACAAGCAGTAGATAACAGGATTCAGCTTCTTCAAGAGTCTGGGCTAAAATACAGGAAAATCTCAGCAAAGTGCTTCCTATGCAGAAAAAACAGGCTGACCGACATCATCGCGAAACACCTACATACAACCCGGGACAAAAAGTATGGTTGTAAACAAAAAACATCCGATTAAAATTCCCACAGCAAAACTGGCACCGAGGTATATTGCCCCATTTCCCGTTATTGACAAAATTAATCCGGTGGCCTACCGTTACGGTTGCCAGCATCGATGAAAATCCCCTCAGTGTTTCATACGTCACTACTCAACCCTTCATACTGGACCCTCAGTCTCCGGCTTCGGTTCCCCCTCCTGAACCCATCTTGGTTGTGGGACAACAGGAATTCGACGTACAAACCATTTTGGACTGTAGGCTCACCCGAGGTAAAATCCAGTACCTGGTTCATTGGAGGTGCTTCGGTCCTGAGTAACGTTTGTGGATCCCAAGGGATCAACTACATGCCTCTAGATCTGTTCGGGCTTTTCACCGAAAATTTTCCTCCAAGCCATACCTGGGATGCCCGGAGATCTCCACTGAAGGGGGGGGGGGTGGGGTGTGGCGTACTGTGAGGATTGTGCCTCGGCCCCACCCCCATGACACGTTCTGTGACGAGACGGGTGACGCATGTCGCTCTGCCAGGTTGGGGGACACTGCACGCACCATACCCAGGCTCCGCCCCCGTATCATGCCCCACAACGAGACGCATGAATCACGTCGCACTACCAGGCTGGGACACCACAAACACCGTGCCCAGGCTCCGCCCCTGTGATGTCACTGGTGATGCGCATTGCACGCAAGCTACACGCAGGCGCCGCACGGCTCTGAGAAGTCTGGCTCTCAGTGATTATTCCTCACTTGCTCTTCTCCCTGCCCCTGCCTATCAGTAGACTGAATATATCTGAGGGGGCGGTTCTTATTTGTTACTCTGCAGCCTTGTACTAACCAGCTATTGGCTACCTGTTCCTTAAATGCGCAGTCAACCCTGCTGCAAGTTGGCTGAACATAAACTTCTGTTTATGTTACTAGTGCTTAGCCAAAGCATCCTGCTGCCCTACTGTTGCTTTGTTTAACCCTTGCTTTGCCTTCCTTGCTCCTGTTTCACTTCAGCTTGTACCTGGACCCCTGACTTCGGCTCGTATTTGGACTTCTACCTTCTCTACTCCTGGACCCCGGCTCTGCACTACGATTATCTGATCTCTCCAACGCCAGACCACGGCAAGTACCATGACCATTCTACCATCTCCTACCCCTTCCCGGCTACACGGCCTTCACTCTGAACTCCGGACTTGGTTGCTCGGTTGCAGGTCGGTTGTTACCAACATCCCCACCTTAGCCTCCCGGTCCTGTCCTGTTTGTGGGGAGCACTCATGACACCAGTACAATGGTTATTAACATTTTTTTCCTGAAACAGAATAAACCATTAATGTAGCCATGAATATACATTGTAGTACAATAATACAGGCATGATTAATCCTTGTCCCTAAGAACTTTTAATTACATTTCCACACCTACTCACAGTGAGATAAAATGATTTTTCTATGAATCAAAGAGTGAGAATAAGTGGCTAAATTTGGAATCAAACTCAAAATTTTACAGAAGCTATATTACACTTTATTCATTATTTCATAACAACTAACCAACCATACTGTTGATTTTAGGTCACATGGGACATGTTCAGCTAATATTGTACCTGTCTTAAAGGAGCAGTTCCACCTTGCCCCCCAATTCTTTTGCAGATGTAGCTAAGGTTATTGCACCCGCTGTAGCATTATAGTGGGATATTCTGTGACATTCTATGGTGTTACTGCCAAGTAATGGTTTGTATTATTTGAGCTACTTTGTCGGACAAATTCAGCAAGTAGACACTCTTTGGATATTATCCATATTGGTAATCACAAAGCACCAAAGATTAATCAAGAAAATAGTGCAAAATTCATCACTAGATATAGTAGTCAATCTAACAAAGTAGTTTAAATATTAAATAGGCACTGGAATGTGCTCCCCTGTGACCCACACTTGAAGGATCAGTTGACTCAATCTGCCCAAGTTGTCTTCCGAAAAGGGAAAAACATTAAAAATACACTGGCACCGAGTAGATTGAGAAAACTGGAGAAACCAGGGCTATTATATAATATGCCCAAGGGTAACTTCAAGTGTTGGAGAATGAGATGTCTTATGTGTAGGTATATTGTGTTGGGAAGTTCATTTACTTCTCACACTAATGGCTCTTCACATAAAATTAACAGCGACATCAATTATTACAACTACTTATGTAGTCTATGCACTGTCGTGTTCTTGCCATCTACAATATATAGGGCGCACTAAACGATCCCTCAATGTTCGGTTTTTGGAACATCGTCGAGCAATCACTAAGGGAGTACTCACACACAGTGTTCCAAGACACTTTGCACAGGTCCATTCCAATGATCTATCTGGACTTACAGTAGGTTCATAGGCCTAGAATCCATCAATAAGTTCAAGTTGGGGGGAGATCGATTCAAAGCACTCTGTGTGCGTGAATCTTTTTGGATCTATACCGTCGGTACGTTGGCTCCACTTGGCCTTAATGAGTGTGTAGACACTAGTATTTTGGTATAGTGGATATATCATTGTCAGTTTAGTTCAGAGCCCAATCCCTTCCCTCTCACTACAGTTCCAACAATTATATCATTTTATATCTCATTTTTCAAGTATTCCTCCAAGCATATTTGACAATTTGTCATTATGCTGTTCTCTATTTTTGCTAGCTTTGAGTTTTGCATTTCTCTTTCTAAGTGTGAGGACTCTGGGATCGCGGCACCCGCGCCCTGGTCCCTCCTCACCTTCATTAACCCCCGCTGCCGTGGTGCACGCCCCTCGCTGGCGTCACTTACCTCCGGCTGCTCTGGGGGTTCCCCGCCGTCCTCTGCGTTCTCGCGCTCCTGCGGGATCTTTCTTCTCTCATGCGGCTGCTACCGTTTACGAGTGCGTGCCCGTCTCTGTTACAGAGCACACAGGACTCTCTTAATTTATTCACTGCTCCTGTAGTGAGGCTCCGCCCCCAACACACACACAAGGATCAATCAGGCATAAAGACTGCTCACCTGTACTCTCCTTTGGACAGCCTATCCAGGACAGCTCCATGCACTCCTCCAGGCCTGCCTCCTCTTCCTATTGGTCAGCCACGCTTTATATTGCCTGTCCTGCCATTCATTCATTGCTCGACATAGTTTCCACTAGGATTACTACTCTGGCATTCTCTCTCTCATTCACTCAGGTTACGACTTGGCTTGGCGGACGTCTTTCTCTGGCTCTCGACCCCTGCTTGGACAATGACCTTCCGGAATTCTCCTATCCCTGACCTTGGCTAAAACGGCAACGACGACGGTACTTCTACATCGGTACCGGCAAGTATTGCTAGCTAAACGTCACCTGGCCTGGCAACGCCAAATTCACCACACTCCGGACACGCTCCTTTTGCTGCGGGTGTGTGCCCATATACGTTCCTCACCTCAGTAGAAGGGACGGGTCTGGTCTGCGGGCAGTACCGGCGTAACACTAAGGTCATTTCAATTTTTTATTATCTTTTAATTTTAATTTTTTATTTCTTAAAACACATTTTTATCAAAAAATATAGGTTGTAAACAAGGTTAAGTAATTCTAAATACAGCCTTGATACCCACTCAGGTCAAACTGCCTGATAGCAACAAAGAACGAAGATAATGAATATTGATCCAAACTATTAATAACAATAAATGATCTGGATAGTCAAAATTCAAATCATATAATTGTGGTGTAGAAACCCAGTGGAATTTTCATAATGAATAATGATACATAAAATGTACAGACCAAAAGTTAGGCCCAATCACTAAAGTATAATTCTACAATAACTGAACTTGGAAAAAGAGATTGTCACATCAAAGAAAACAGCTCAGATCCCAATCGGTATTGAGACCATGGGGCTGAAGCATTCCCAATGTAAATATCCAGAACGATTCTCTTTGATATAACAATCTCATTATATTCCCCCCCCCCTCCCCCTGTGGAATGGGGATATGTTCCAATGGTATACATTTAAGTGATTGGAGAGAGCCTAGAGAACATTCTGAAAGTGTTTTGACTTCAATAGTGGGGAAACTACTTGAAGGTTTAATACGGGATAATATTCAGGAATACTTAATGAAAACAAAATCATTAGTTGGATGGTTAGTTGGATGGTTATTGTCCTGATGACGAATCATTCTCACATGTTCTAAAGCACGTATTTTAAGTAATCATGTGGTTAATCCCACGTATTGCTTTAGAAAAGCATTTTAGAAAAGCAGATTTTAATAAACTGAGGACTAATCTACAAGTTAGACACTGGGATGATGTTTTTACAGGGAAAAACATAGAAGATAAATGGGCTAAAACATTGTTAGAAAAGCACAGTTATCAGTGTATACCCTTGGGTAATAAGTATAAAAGAAATAAGTCAAAACTAATGTGGCTAAATAAACAGGTAGGGGAGGAAATGGACAAGAAGAGGAAGGCGTTTAGATTCTTTAAGTCAGAAGGAACGGAGACATTGTATCAGAATTATAAGGAATGTAACAAAAATTGCAAAAGAGCAATACAATTAGCAGAAATGGATAATGAAAAAAGGATTGCAATAGAAAGTAAGATCAACCCTAAAACGTTCTTTAAGTACCTTCATAACAAAAATGAGAAAAGAAAATATAAGACCCTTTCAGTGTGAGATGGGCAGGCAGATTATTGGAGATAAGGAAAAAGCAGAGGAAAATGATAAATTCTTTGCCTCTGTGTTTACCAGGGAAGAATCAATTTCAATAGTAGTACCGCAGGAGGAAGCCACAACCTCCATATTAATGAACAATTGGTTAATGGAGGAAGAAGTTCATAAGCGGCTTGAAACAATTAAAGTAAATAAGGCACCTGGTCCCGATGGTATACATCCAAGAGTTCACAAGGAGTTAAGTTCAATAATAGCCAAACCATTATATTTAATATCCATTTCCACAGACTCAGTACCACAAGATTGTCGTGTCACTTTTCTGGTCTATGCTGAAGCAGGACTTCCTAGTGGTGAGTCGCCAGAACGCTTTTCATGATAGGGTTTTGACCGGAGCACTGCGCTTCAATGCAGCCGGGAAGCTAACCTGAATCCTGGGTACATTTTTGGGGTCTCCAGTAACTTTGGAACCCCACTAAATAGACACAATCTGAAATAAGTTTCTCCGTCAAACCTACCCTGAGACTCACAAGCTAGAAATCTCCACTTGCTAGCACTCCTGGAAAGGGTAAAACATAAAACATTGCAATTGTCGCATATTCTATTACATGGTACAGTAATGTATGCACTATACACAAGTCCAAGAGCTGACACTCTAGGACCCCCAAAACACAGTGCAGGGGCAACCAAGTGGGTTTAACCTTTATTATAAAGTCTGCTACCCCCTCACCGTCACAATCTTATTGTAACGCCTGTATGCCCGCAGACCTGGCCAGTCCCCAGTACTGAGGTGGGTAAGGGTATAACATGCACCCACAGCAGTGAGGGCATGCCCGGAGTGTGGTAAGATGCATTGCTGGGCCTGGTGAGAAAGGGTTAACGAGATACTTGCTGCGTCCGGGGTACCAGAAGTCTGAGGGTTAATATCCAAGAGCCGTGGGTCAGGGGCAGGAGATAGCAGCGTAGTGAGGTCCAAAGCCGAGTCCAGGGGTAGCGAGGTACACATAGTCAAACAAGAGACCAGCTCAAATCCAAAGGTATCCAACAGGGGTAGGGACAGGAACAAGAACTGTAACAGAGAACAGAGCTTGGCATAGACAATTGCACAACAGGAGTCACAGAAGAACTATGCAGAGCGAGGATGGAGAGGGTAGACTGGGGTTATAAATGCTGGAGGACAAATGGTAGCAAAGGGTGGAGCGGAGGCCGGTCTGAGGGAGCCCAGGGATAGGTCCAGGTGTGCAGGGAGGGAGTCAGTAGTGGAAATCGCCTGCAGCCGATGGGGGCTGAGCCAGCGGCACAGGAGGATGGCCAAGAGGATCGGGTGTGTGCGCACTCTGTAAGATTGCCGTGCGCGCGCCCCGGCCGCGTGTAGAGGGATGTGTCATGCGCCGGTGAGGAGCGGGGAGGAGCGGCATGGCGCCCGAGAAGAAGAGGTAAGGAGCCGACGGGGAGGGGGACCGGAACTGACAGGCGTACTGGTAACAGAGGTGACGGGGACCCGCTGAGAGGCGCGTGTCCCCCGAACCCTTACACTTATCTTGCATTAAACGGGAAATGGATGGAAGGGAAGTAAACATAATTATGCCCCTTTACAAAGCATTAGTAAGACCACACCTTGAATATGGAGTACAATTGTGGGCACCACTCCTTAGAAAAGACATTATGGAACTAGAGAGACTGCAGAGAAGAGCTACCAAATTAATAAAGGGGTGGACAATCTAACTTACTGTATGAGGAGAGGCTAGCTTTCTAAAGAACTATTCATTCCAAGGGAAGTACAAAGGACTCAGGGGCATCCCTTCAGGTTGGAGTAAGGGAGATTTCACCAGCAACAAAGGAAAGTGTTCTTTACAGTAAGGGCAGTTCAAATATGAAATTCATTACCCATGGAGACTGATACAATAGATTTGTTCAAAAAATGGCAGATACAATAGATTTGTTCAAAAAATGTTGGACATCTTTTTAGAAAGGAAAGGTTTACAGGGATATAACAAATAAGTAAACATTGGGAAGGATGTTGATCCAGGGATTAATCCGATTGTCAATTCTTAGAGTCAGGAAGGAATTTATTTTTCCCCTCATGAGATTTCATTGGATGATATACACTGGCGACACACTTTATTGAAGTGTGGCCAGTTCCGCAAGCCGGGAGATTTCCCGGCTTGCAAGTGGCATCCCCTCGGCGTGCCGCGCGTCACCGATGCGCGGTCACGCATCATCGGGTGCCTGCGCCCCCTGCACGCGCGTCCAGGGCTCCCCGAGGGAGCCCTGGTGTCCCGCGATGTGGGGGACGGCGGCAGGGGGTTCCGGGGGACCCAGCGGACCCGGAGAGGAGAGGGGGAAGCCGCGATCGGTGGGCCTCTCCTCCGCTGCTTCGGCGCGCGCCCGGCACCCTCCGGCGCGCGCCAGGTAACTGCTGCGGCCGAGAACGGGCAAATGCTCGAATAAACTCGGCCGCAGCAGTAACACTGGGTTTTTTTTTGTTTGCCTTCCTCTGGATCAATAAGTAAGTATAGATTTAGGATAAAGTATCTGTTGTCTAAATGTAGCATAGGTTGAACTTGATGGACGTATGTCTTTTTTCAACCTCATCTACTATGTAACTATGTAACTATGATTGCGTTTGTTACACATTGAAATCCTTATTGCCTCTACAGTACTGTTCTTCTTAGTACCACTTAGCCTAGAAGATCTTCAGGGATTCCTATAAAAGCATCCTTCTGCTGTTACCCGTGTATCATATCATCATTCATTTGTACGTTTTTTTCAGTGATGTGTTTTATATACATCCTATCACGCAGTATTATATGTGAAGCCACTCATTGATAAAACAATACACGTAGTGTTGCTGATACCCCTTAAATTAAAAATTTATCACTTCTTGTCTCTAACCTGATTTATTCAAAGAACAACAGTTTAGTGATCTGCAGTGTCACAATCAATAACATTTCAAATGGCTGCTTTATTAGTCCTGTGCTTTCACATGGGGAAAATATGTATGCAAACAAAGCAATTTGCAGTTTGGTTCATTAACTTAATTGGAATAGTCGACAATGCTTGACATTTATGGACATTTCATAGATCTCTTTATTACTCATTCTCTTTACATTTTCTCATTCTACTGAACTCTTCAAGGGCCCCATCGGTGCACCAATAGTGGGATGACACTTGGGTGGGCATACACTTTCACTGGCACGCCAGGGCTGGAGACAGTGGGGTTGTATTACAGGAGCAACTGTCATTTTCATGTGTTTCATTTACTATTGTGCATACTGTATGCTAAGCCCATCTTATTTATTGTTGGAATAGTTATATGTTGTGGACTCCATCTTTAAGTGTGTGTTTATTGTGTTAGCAATTGTTTTTCCTGGGAGGGTGTAAGAGACGTGTTAAGAGGTACGCAATGGTGACCATTTAAAGTGAAACTTAAGTTAGGCTTTATTGCGCCTTGTCCCTTTAACACAGCAAATTTCTTCAAATTAAGCAAAATAAAACCTACTCCACTTTGGAGAATATCTACACATGTAGACCAGCCCTCTCTAACTGGATGGTTAGCTAAGCCAATTACCAACCCCAAATATATATATATACATTTAAACAGATATACAGTACAACAGTCCCATAAGAAAGTCTTATCTGTTTCTTGTAGCTGTAGGGGACGGCTTCTCTGCTCTCTTGGGGTGGCACCCTTGTATGCTAAGGCAATGTCTGTCCAGGTATAGAGGTCTGCTCCCCTTTGGCTTGCTGTCGGCCTGCAGTCTCTTTGCAGCTCAGACCCCAATTGTGAGACTCAGGAATCCTCTTCCTGTGTCTCACATGACCCTATTTCACAGAGCACTGATTAGGCAGGTGGAGTTGGTTAATTGCTGGTGAGCAATTAACCAGCACACTGCTGGATTAGAGGCAAGTTTCTTAACAGGGATAAATCACTGTTACAGAGGGATTAACCCTGTTAGGCAGGGCCCCTGTCAGGTGGAGGTACTGCCTACCTCGTTACCCCAATATCTCTCATTGAGCGGAGGCTCAGGATTGGTCCAAATTACCAACAAGTGAGCGCCAGGTACACCTTTTCCAACCACTGTGGGGAATACACGAGAAAAGGGTGCTACACTAGCAATAGGCAGTGCTAATTTAACCTGACGTTTGGCCTATGCTAATAAAATAAACAATAATTACCTTTTGTGAATGTGTTAAACTCAGGTAAAATAACATCTGCCGCTACTTGCCTTTAAATGAAATTAAAGGAGCTTATAGTATCTGGGCCTAAGAAATTAAGATGAATTGAATGGTGTAACTATGTGTGCTTGGAGCCTAGTTCTGGTACTTGCAGTATGATAATTTTAGACACATTTTATGAAGCGGGAACTTTTTAAGGAAATCCGATGCATAATTAGTTGCTAAAGCATGGCAAATTTTTGAAAAACATTTCGGGAGCTGTGAAATGCAAAAATGCCAGATCATCTAAAACACATTTATATCCAAAAGATAAAATCAATAGAGTGTACACAGTGAACGATCTTTATAGTTTAAAACACAGATAAAATCTGTAAAAGGAATAATATCCTAGGCTGTTGGAAAGCAGAAAGCTCAGTCTCACCATTCATGTAAGTGTAACACCCTCCCCCCTCCCAAGGGAGATTTTGTGTGATACGGTGTTATGTTATGATGTTATGGTGATAATTTGTAGGCTCCCATGAGGCTGAGTCTCTGCAATGGTAGGTAAGAGCTTGGGGGGTCTTCTCCTCCTGTTGGTGCAGCACCTCCATCCTGCAGGGCTCTGCCAGGGACAGAGATTCATTCCTGCAGAACTTTCCTCCTAGCAAGAAGCACTCTGGAGTCCAGAAACAATGCAAAATGTCTTTTATTCTGGGGGCTCACAGCACAGATACATCCTTACAGCAATACATAGGACTTCTCCTCATAAGGCAGCCTGACCCAGGGGTATCCTTCCCTCCCTGGTCAATACCTGAATAGTCCTCCTAAGGAGAAAGGCCGAGTAGCCAGAGCCCTGTCTACTCTCTGCACTCAGAACTCTCTCCTTCTCTCACATCCGTATCTCTCCCAGGGGTATATCATCTCCCTGGGCTAGACATAGCATATTTCCATGACTTAATCACCCAGGGACTTGAGGCCTCTGGGGCTAGCCCCAGCTCCACCTCACCCCTTGTGGGGCATGGCCCAATGCATCCTTCCACTTCCCGGGAGGGAAAGAGGACTGACCCTTTCAAAAGAGCCCTCTGAGAGAGAGAGAGAGAGAGAGAGAGAGAGAACCAGGAAGAGAGTCAGGTCTTATACCTGGAGGATCTTACCCACAATCCCTAGTAGCTGGACAGGAACTTGTATAGTAACCCCCACCCCTTTCTGGCACGGGATCTCAATCTCACTAGCCAGCACTTGCAGATGGCAACAAAGTGTCTTTCTGGTTAGCCTTCTTACATGCAGGCCCATGTGCAAGAGACTTACCCCTGGCACTGCCAGCTCTTACTAGAACTGACCCAAATGTCCACCTAGTCAGTAGGTTTAGGCAGGCGGTGACTGGCATAGTTATTACTTCTCACTACTTATATGTCACCACAGATTCAGAGCACATGCTAGCTCTGAGATATACTTTTATATGTGGATGGACATTTAGTTTAAGGTGGTTACTCTACGGACCTATTTCCAAAATCTAGGAGGCTATATATATAGCCACAGATACTGAATATCCATAAAGGATCTCCATATGTATACATCACTTAACTACCCTTGGTTAAGTTACCAATGATTACAGTCACGTGCTGTTTTACACATTCTCTGATTTTAAAGCCCATTTTTTTATTCATTGTTTATTAATAAAATTATTTTAATTATGTCACTATACATTCGGTTTGATAGAGTGCTGGTATATTAGGTTTCTTTTTCTCCTGTGAACATCTATATCTATAAAACTGAAAATGTTGTTTGCTGTGCTTTGGGCAATCTGATTGGTCCGTCGGTCTCTCCCTCAGCCTCTGGCCAATCTGATTGGTCCGTGGCCCGGCCCCGCCCTGCTCACCTCTCATTGGCCTGCGTGATTCGCTGACCACACCTACCCCACTGCCACCTCAGGTACTGTGCGCTGCCTCCTACCACCCCCCCCCCCCAACACCACCCCCCCCACCCAACACCACCCCCCCTCACCCTTCACCCAACCCGCCGCCTCAAACATACCCCACGTGTTGTGGTGCCGCGCTGCTCCACCGGCACCACGATATGGGGGGACAGGCCAGTGGTGTCCGCAGTGCGGCTGACTGTCCCCTGGGGCGGATGGTCCGTTACCCCTTGGCGCGCACTTCCCTCTCGCTGCGCACTGCGGGACATGCCAGCGGGGGGGAGCAGGGCAGTGGCGGTCGTGGCTGACTGTCCCCTGGGGCGGCCGGTCCGTTACCCCTCAGCGCCCACTTCCCCCTCGCTGTGCGCTGTGGGACATGCCAGTGGGGGAGTGGGGTGGGTCAGGGCAGTGGCGGTCTCGGCACAGCTGACTGTACCCTGGGGCAGCCGGTTGGGGGACACTGGTGCCGCCTTTCCTCCCCCCAACCCCTCTCTCCCAACCGGCACTCACCTCACTGTGTGTGTGTGTGTGTCTCACTGTGTGTGTGTGTGTCTCACTGTGTGTGTGACATTGTGTTTGTGTGTGTGTGTGACACTGTCTGTGTGTGTGTGGGGGGGGAGGGGGGACAGTGTGTGTATATTGCAGACAGTCTGTGTGGTGGGGACCGGGTGGACATGCAGGTGCAAGGGAGGGTACAGTGATGTCACGTGCAAAGGGGAGACTCATGAGAGGAATAGGGGGGGGGGGGAAAGTATGTGTGGGGGAACGGGGGGGAAGAGGGAAGGGGCAGGGGGGGGAGAGTAATGTCACGTGCAAGGGGGAGAGAGTCATGTCACATGCAAGGGGGGGTAGAGTTATGTGACGTGAAAGGGGGGAAGAATGAGATGAGGTGCAAGGGGGGGGAGAGTCAGGTGACGTGCAAGGGGGGACCAAACAATTATTAGGGATTCACATCCCGGGCAACGCCGTGTCTCTCAGCTAGTAATATATATACGTACAGATGCAGCGGCCGTTATTCGAAAATATCACGGAGCCGTTTTCGTGTGCGCTGCTGTACTCCATGCGGCAAATCACGCAGTTGATTTGTTTGAATGTCATGGCTCCCGATTTCTGTGGGTGCAATTCTTTGCATTTCCGTGGCAGAAATGAATGAATTGTAATGTGTACAGTACTGTGCTTCTGTGTCAATTTGCAGGTGTTTAAAAACCAGAACACTAAAATGCCATTGTCTTCACTCGATAAAACACGAGTCAACACGCGGTAATTGCGCACCATGACATGGTTATTCCAAGGGATACAACACGTGATATGTTCGGATAACGGCCGCTGCATCTGTATATAAGTGTCAAAAGGAGTGCTAGTGGGCGTGGCTAAATGTATACAGCAAAAAACAAAGATACCCAAAGCTACTTCCAATGTGACAAAAAAACACAGTGCAATACTATATATTCTCTTGAAAAGGGGTCATTTAGTTAAACCCTTTGGCCAAAGCGTCTTAAGCCTGCTGCCATTTTCAATATACTCTGGAAAAAACGTGTACAAGCTCTAAAGAGTAACGGTCAGTGTTGCTAGCAGCAGCAGTAATAATTCATTTGAAATAACAGGAGTAAGCCCTTGAGAAAGCGCCATAGTGGGCGTGAAACGCGTGGGAGAGTACTTTGTACTGTTTGTCCATTTTGTTTTTTATGTAGTTTAATAAATTAGGTTTTAATTATCCTGCTGGTGAGTCCTACTTTTTTTCTGGGAGCGGATGGATATGGATCTTTGTTCGTGCACCTTGCCATTTTCAATGCTTGACCGTTTGCAGGTCCCAACACTTGGGGTTTCTCAGAGCTTGTTGGGTATCTGTATGTTTATTCACTTTTAGGTAAGACAGGCATATGGCAATGGTATTTGAAGCTAGCACAAGCCTGACATTCAGCCTATGCTAATGAGTTAAACGACAGCCATTCTTTTTGCATATAATTACCTTTGTGGATATCCGTGACACTCATAAAAAAAAACATCTGCTACTATTTTACTGTAGGTAGTTGAACTGTATTTGCCCTGATTTAACAGAGCTTAGTGTACCTGGCATTGTGTGCCTTCTTCCTTTACTTCTAGGGACATCACTTTTTGTAGTTGTATTGTAGCTACAACTTAAGTGTTCACTTGAATAATGTAGTAACTAAGGAGGGAGAGGGAGTAGGTGGTAGGATCCTTTTAATGGACCGACAAGTAGTTGATATGTTCCAAGCTTTCGAACCTCTCATGGGCAGTTTAGCTTACAGATGTAACAGACGACATTACCCATGTTCATGCTGGTTAACGCAAGAAATAACTCAGAAAATAATACGTGTTTGGAAAAAACTAAGCAAGTGTTAGCAATGTTTTCAGTGACGCTGAGGTCTTTCTTGCACTAAATATCACAGCAGCGTTAACTTCTCACATTAACGTTAACGGATTCAATAACGTCTGCAACATCTGTACCATTGTCTGTCTTTTTACACGGTTTGTATCATATCCTCTTTCCTACAAATGATACGGTTTTCTTACTCTGCTTTATGTTTTTGAAAATGGAATTTGCCATGTTGTGATTTATTACTGTTTTAATTACATGTAACCCGGGTCCCACTGGTCCCCCGTAAACCCTTACCTCCGGTGCGTCCGGCGGGTGCGCAGGTGGATGTGGGGAGGTATGGACAGATGCTGTAGCTGCGGGGAGAAGTTGCCGGCATCACAGTCAGTCAGGCGAGGCGACCGAGTCGCCAGAGGTCCCCGGCGGCTTTCTTTGCAGGGAGCCGCCATCTTCAATATGCGCACACATGCACAGACGACATGCACATGCGCAATGAGCTCTAAGTTGTGGTGGCCATTAGGAGAAGGCTTCGCGCATGCACAGAGAGCAGGAGCAGAAGGCAGCCATTACACATAAGTCTCGCAAGGGAACGACAATCTCCAGTAGTCCCAGAGGCTGCTAGTCAGATGGGGAGAAGCAGCCAATAGGGCTGCAGGATTCACGGAGGACTACAGTTGTTACATTTGGCGCGCTATGGAGCACAGGCAGTCGGAGCTGGGACAAGGAAAGGGTAGGTTGTGTGTGCAGAGGTCTGTGGCTCCTGCACTAGGCCAGATACCCCCTGTTAGGCCCCAGCTAGGCCCGACTTCCCTCAGCTTGTGGTTGCTGCAGGGACAGGCCCATAGATAGGGACACTGCCCTGTAGTGACATTGTGAGTGACACAGACAGGACGCAGCTGTATCCTGGCATCAGGGGTCTGGGATCAGATCACCATATACTGTAAAGAGACTTTCTTCATGGTGGCACCATCCACGCGGGATACCACCCAACATAGAGGCAGAGGCTACGCCAACATCGCTGTGATAAGTGGATCTGCTTTATCTTCTGGCCATACCCGGGTGCAGGTACTCCAAGTGCACCAACTGTTCACACATTAGCGGGGCAGCACTGTCTCACACTTTGGGTGGGTTATCTCTGTGGACACCAGAGTGGTTGGTGCCCAGGGACACCGCAGTACTTTGGGGTGACCACTACAGGGGTTTCTGGGAATACGGTGAGGGGTTGCGGCCGTGCGAGGCCTGGTGTGTAGCTGTAACCATTATTTAGTAATATATAGTAAACTTTTTCTACATGACCTAGTGTGTAGTCTTTATTATGTGTCCTTTAGCGGGGTTATTCTACATATAGAATCCCGTACAGGTGGAGGCGCCACAGAGCACCGATCCAGGTGTGCCCCAGGTTTCCAGCAGCGGAGTCTCAGGACTCTTGTGAGCCGCAGATATTGCACCACACATACACTGTAGCTACCCATCTCCCAAGGGAGTGGGGGAAAGTGTGTTA
The DNA here is from genome assembly GCA_036426205.1 of Ascaphus truei. Lineage (NCBI taxonomy): Eukaryota > Metazoa > Chordata > Amphibia > Anura > Ascaphidae > Ascaphus > Ascaphus truei. The sequence goes on along the minus strand of CM071568.1, from coordinate 24,110,278 downwards.
CATACATTTCTGGTTAACCTGTTCACTGAACTAATTATTTATTTCCGTAGGAGTTTAAAAGCTTATTCCTATTTATGTAATATAATGAATTTACATAACATGGTAATGCAACCATCTGTACTTACCCTTAGGTTTTAATTTAAAGGCTCCTGCTGCAGTGTGACTTAACAAGTGATTTTGAAGCTACTGCATGGGCAATATCAATTAAGTTGGCAATGCTCATAAGGAAGTAATAATATGTTGCTAAATCCAGTTTAATGCAGTTTAACTACATTAGCCCTAAACATATTACAAATTTGTAGATTTGAAGTGTACCAACATAGGTCATATTGTCATACATCCATAAGGGCTAGTGATAAAATAATTGCTTGATTTAATATGATCTATAATCTATAAAAATGTATTGTGAGGTGGAGTCAATTCTGACCTTTGTGTCAGATATGTATAGTAGTTCAGGAAATGAGTAATGGCTTCCATAAAAAGACACAGTGAAGGTAAATCTAAAAAGTTTTCTTATTAAAAATGAGAAGAAAAAAAACTTATGAGGAGAATAGGGAAGTGGAAGACTAGTGAAAAAAAGAAAGGAATAGAAGGTTAAAGACAGAATGTCAGATCTCTGTAGTTTTCCTTCACCTACTAGCTACATAAGTCTCCTAACATATCACTTACTTTAGGTTGTAAGTGTTGCCGAGCCCCCTTACCTCTGTGTTGGGTGGGGGAGAGGCTGCGAGCTAGATATGAGCGCCGAGCTCTGCGGCGTACCGACAAGCAGAGGCCGCCATCTTGAGTATCGCGCATGCGCAGAGAGTGCAGTGCACATGCGCATTGAAATTAGTTGTGGTGGCCATCTTAGGAGACGGCTCCGCAACGGACTACATGTCCCAAGAGCCTTAGGGGCAGATGCAAGGAAGGAGGAGATGGGGGTTTGGTGCAAACTAAGCGCGTGCACAGTCAGAAGGAGAACGGCAAGGGGAGAGGACATGTTCAGGGTGCCAGTAGCCCCTGAAAAAGGCCAGATCTCCCCCACAAGCCCAAGCTAGGTCTCTGAGCCCCTGCTAGATTGTCTGTGCTGTAGGGAAGGCCCCAGATAGGGACTCTTCCCCTTAGGGCACAGCATTAGTAGTCCAGTCGTGACCAGATGGTCACATGGTGATCTGCTGTCTGGGACTAGACCACAAGCCACACTATAGACTCTAACAGTGAGACACTCCAGCTGAAGCTCGCCCCACACGGTGGATGGGATAAGGCGAGAGGGGTATTTGCAGGCCCCACATCGTGGGATCTGACTTATCCTTGCCTGACGGTGATACCTGGGTACAAGAGTGCCCAGGGGGTATTAAAAGTGCACCAACAAATCCAAACAGGGGTAGCGCTACTCCATATACATTTGGGTGGGACTGCCTTATGGGCACCGGGTGTTTAGGTGCCTAGGGCGCCCTCAGTACTTTGGGGGAACCACGCCGGGGGTGGGGATATTGTGTGGGTGTTATTGTATTGTGTTGATATGTGCGTATGTTAGTAAATCAGTTATATATACACCTGTAGAAAAAAGAAACATACAGCGCAATCACACAGGGAAATATAACCAATTATTACCACATATAGATATAGTAGGGGGTATTTAACCCTTAAAATCTACCTGTCCCATTCTCTGTCTGCTGCCAATTAGGTCTAAAGCTCCACAAGCTTGTAAAGGAAAGATACCAGAAGAATGACCTAGGCGCACGGGGAGACAAAAGAGAGAAAAAAACATAGGGTAGTATGTCTTAGAAGTTTAACCAATAAATGGTAAGATATGCACTCTCAGCGTGTTGAATTAATTCAGGCGTTTTATCCACCCTGGGATCTGGAACTCTGTCAGTATATTAGGAACGTCTTTGAATCTGTGTCCTTGGATCCTACTACACTTCTTTTCAGCCTATATATACGTAAATATAGAAAGAGCAAGAACCCACTGAAAGCACTCAATATCCCCTAAATGTGCAGTGATAAGTAAATTAAAAATAATCTTTAATGCTTTACTGATTAAAATAATGGGTGTTAAAATACATCAATTGACACACATATATATAAACCCTACTGATGAGTATATAAGATACTCCGGGTTGGTAAAATTAGGAACGTTTGAGGTTATTGGATAACACGTCCCAGGGATCTGATATGCAGTATTCCCTTAGGGGGGATATTGTGGTACAAACTGGTGTAGGGGGAAAGCTAGCTGATAGCCGTCCTGTTTGTCGACAGGTATATAGTAATAACGTGAGAAGAGTACTTGTACTCACAATTGTGGTATGCGATAGATAAATCGGCGCAGTATATCCGGTATATCCTCACTGTATGTTGGGGTAAGAGTCCTTAATCACCTAACAACAGCTAAATTGCTCCTTAGGTACAAGAGCTAGCTGAAATACACAGAGGGAAAATAACGCGGTGATAGATTCCTATCGACAGTGTGGTTTGTGTATGCCTGTGCGCATATTCATGAATGCGCTTCCACTGTTTTAGAATACTATTGTCACCGAGACCTCTGTATATGTGTGATTCACCTATCTTTTAGGTCACGATAGGAGCGAGGGGAGTGTATAATGAGGTATAGCAAGGTGAATATTGTGCCAATGTGCAGAGATGTATACACAGATTGCTGCTAGGTGACTGAACAGTTAGAGAATTAGCCCAATAATGGCTGGGTCGGCCCATAGACTGCATAGATACTCACATTAGTTACTAGATGGGAGCTGTAAACTCCATACGTACAGAAAGCTCCTGTCACTAATTGACATCTGCACTGGAGCTAATCTACTCTAGAAAACGGTGGTGGCTGTGGTATGCCTATGCACATATTTATGAATGTGCTGCCACCGTTAGGAGTCATGATTGCTGATGTCACAGTGTTAAGAATTAATGTCGATTAGCTCCCCCCTTACCAGTACTTCCGGAGTCACCACTAGACTCCTGCCCACTTGGAAGGGAATACAGCACGGAAGCCGTCTAGCAGCTGTATGCTCTGCTCATAGACTCCTAACGGTTGGCAGCACATTATAAATTGTGCATAGGGCATACCAACAGCCACACCGTTTCTAGGAGTAGATTAGCTCCAGTGCAGATGTCAATTAGTGACAGGAGCTCTCTGTACGTATGGAGTTTACAGCTCCCATCTAGGTAAAATAATGTGAGTATCTATGCAGTCTATGGGGACTGACCCAGCCATTATTGGGCTAATTCTCTAACTGTTCAGTCAGCTAGCAGCAATCTGTGGTATCATCTCTGACAATTGGCACAATATTTCACCTTGCTATACCTCATATACACTCACCTCGCTCCTATCTGTGACCTAAAAGTAGGTGAACCACACTATACAGAGGTCTCGGTGACAATAGTATTCTAAGAAAGTGGAAGCGCATTCATGAATATGCGCACAGCATACACAACAACCACACTGTCGATAGGAATCTATACACCGCTGTATTTTCCCTCTGTGTATTTCAGCTAGCTCTTGTACCTAAGGAGCAATTTAGCTGTTGTAGGTGATTAATAGGACTCATTCCCCCACAATACAGTGAGGATATACCGGATATATGCGCCGATTATCTATCTGCATACCACAATTGTGAGTACCAAGTACATCTTCTCCACGTTTTACCTTATACCGTCTGACAAACAGGACAGGTATAGCTAGCTTTCCCCCTACACCAGTGTATACCACAATACCACCCTAAGGGAATACTGCATATAGATACCTGGGAACGTGTTGATCCAATAACCTCAAACGTTTCCCTAATTTACCAACCCGGAGTATCTTATATACTCATCAGTAGGGTTTATATATGTGTGTGTCAATTGATGTATTTTAACACCCATTATTTTAATCGTAAAGCATTAAAGATTATTTTTAATTTACTTATCACTGCCACATTTAGGGGATATTGAGGCTTTCAGTGGGTTTTGCTCTTTCTATATTTACCTACTAGTACCCATTAGCACCTTATCCCACACACAACTTACCTTATCAGCTGTAGCGGGGTACTTCACTAACGTCTAACAGCCTATATATACATCACCACCATGAGGAGGAGACTTGGCTGAAAATAGTGTCGGAGGATCCAAGGACACTGATCAAAGACGTTCCTAATATACTGACAGCGTTCCAGATCCAGGGTGGATTATAAACGCCTGAATTAATTCAACACGCTGTGAGTGGCATATCTTACCATTTATGGTTAAAACTTTAAGACATATACCCTATGTTTTTTATCTCTTTTGTTCCCGTGCCCCTAGGTCCTTTTTCTGGTATATATACACCTGTGCCTAGGACCTGTGTTTGTATTATTCACTGTAATTGGTTCCTGTGAGGGGTTATCCTGCTGTGTGGGATCCCTCCCAGGTGGAGGTGCTGTACCAAGGAGGAGGAAAGAGCTCACCCCAGGCTCCCAGCGGCGGAGGAGATTAGGCCTCCTGTGAGCCATACAGGTAATCAGGCTATAAGCTGCCGGGGCAGGGATTTCTATCCTATTGTCTGACTTAGTAGTTTACACTTGTAGTATTATAAATTCCCTGTGTAATGTCTCTAGGAATTGCCGCACACATTGCTGGAACTATATAAGTAAAAATATAGATAAAATTATCACCATTACTGATTTTCTCGTCACAGCAAAAAGGTGAGGGGCCATAAGGGGCTGAAGCTTTGAAGTGGACAATTCACATACAGGCAGAGTGTCAACACTTTTGAAACTGAAAGTGGACAAGATAATGATACAGACATGGAAGTTTTACAGCAGGGAAAAATGTCAGCAATTGTTACTATCCGTATGACTTTACATAGATGTGCATCTTTAGTATTGGTGTATCATCCTTTTCTACAAAAATGGTTTGTGTATGCCTGTGCGCATATTCATGAATGCGCTTCCACTGTTTTAGAATACTATTGTCACCGAGACCTCTGTATAGTGTGATTCACCTATCTTTTAGGTCACAGATAGGAGCGAGGTGAGTGTATAATGAGGTATAGCAAGGTGAATATTGTGCCAATGTGCAGAGATGTATACACACAGATTGCTGCTAGCTGACTGAACAGTTAGAGAATTAGCCCAATAATGGCTGGGTCAGTCCCATAGACTGCATAGATACTCACATTAGTTACCTAGATGGGAGCTGTAAACTCCATACGTACAGAAAGCTCCTGTCACTAATTGACATCTGCACTGGAGCTAATCTACTCCTAGAAACGGTGTGTGTGGTTGCCTTGCACTATTTATGAATGTGCTGCCACCGTTAGGAGTCTATGATTGCTGATGTCACAGTGTTAAGATATTAAGTCAGATAGCTCCCCCCTTACCAGTACTTCCTGAGTCACCACTTAGACTCCTGCCCACTTGGAAGGGAACAGCACGCGAGCCGTCTAGCAGCTGTATGCTCTGCTCATAGACTCCTAACGGTGGCAGCACATTCATAAATATGTGCATAGGCATACCAACAGCCACACCGTTTCTAGGAGTAGATTAGCTCCAGTGCAGATGTCAATTAGTGACAGGAGCTCTCTGTACGTATGGAGTTTACAGCTCCCATCTAGGTAACTAATGTGAGTATCTATGCAGTCTATGGGACTGACCCAGCCATTATTGGGCTAATTCTCTAACTGTTCAGTCAGCTAGCAGCAATCTGTGTATACATCTCTGCACATTGGCACAATATTCACCTTGCTATACCTCATTATACACTCACCTCGCTCCTATCTGTGACCTAAAAGATAGGTGAACCACACTATACAGAGGTCTCGGTGACAATAGTATTCTAAAACAGTGGAAGCGCATTCATGAATATGCGCACAGGCATACACAAACCACACTGTCGATAGGAATCTATACACCGCTGTATTTTCCCTCTGTGTATTTCAGCTAGCTCTTGTACCTAAGGAGCAATTTAGCTGTTGTTAGGTGATTAAGGACTCATTACCCCACATACAGTGAGGATATACCGGATATACTGCGCCGATTTATCTATCTGCATACCACAATTGTGAGTACAAGTACATCTTCTCACGTTATTACCTATATACCTGTCTGACAAACAGGACAGGCTATCAGCTAGCTTTCCCCCTACACCAGTGTATACCACAATACCACCCTAAGGGAATACTGCATATCAGATCCCTGGGAACGTGTTGATCCAATAAACCTCAAACGTTTCCCTAATTTTACCAACCCGGAGTATCTTATATACTCATCAGTAGGGTTTATATATGTGTGTGTCAATTGATGTATTTTAACACCCATTATTTTAATCAGTAAAGCATTAAAGATTATTTTTAATTTACTTATCACTGCACATTTAGGGGATATTGAGTGCTTTCAGTGGGTTCTTGCTCTTTCTATATTTACCTACTACGTTACCCATTAGCACCTTATCCCACACACACTTACCTTATTCAGCTGTAGCGGGGTACTTCACTAACGGTCTAACAGCCTATATATACATCACCACCCATGAGGAGGAGACTTGGCTGAAAAGTAGTGTCGTAGGATCCAAGGACACTGATTCAAAGACGTTCCTAATATACTGACAGCGTTCCAGATCCCAGGGTGGATAAAACGCCTGAATTAATTCAACACGCTGTGAGTGCATATCTTACCATTTATTGGTTAAACTTCTAAGACATACTACCCTATGTTTTTTTCTCTCTTTTGTCTCCCCGTGCGCCTAGGTCATTTTTCTGGTATATATACACCTGTGCCTATGGACCTGTGTTTGTATTATTCACTGTAATTGGTTCCTGTGAGGGGTTATCCTGCTGTGCTGGGATCCCTCCCAGGTGGAGGTGCTGTACCAAGGAGGAAAGAGCTCACCCCAGGCTCCCAGTGGCGGAGGATTAGGCCTCCTGTGAGCCATACAGGTAATCAGGCTACATAAGCTTGCCGGGGCAGGGATTTCTATCCTATTGTCTGACTTTATGTTCGTTACACTTGTAGTATTATAAATTCCCTGTGTAATGTCTCTTTTAGGAATTGCCGCACACATTGCTGGAACTATATAAGTAAAAATATAGATACAATACCATTACTGATTTTTCTCGTCACAGCAAAAGGTGAGGGGCCATAAGGGGCTGAAGTGGACACATTCACATACAAGGCAGAGTGTCAACACTTTTGAAACTGAAAGTGGACAAGATAATGATACAGACATGGAAGTTTTACAGCAGGGAAAAATGTCAGCAATTGTTACTATCCGTATGACTTTACATTGAGCTGTGCATCTTTAGTATTGGTGTATCATACTTTTCTACAAAAAGTAAAGTAACAGTTTTTTTCGTTGTGACATTTCACAGATTAACTCTCTGTAAATCACATTCTGTAACCACATCCACCAGGGTACATTTTCTACGTAAGTAGCTGTAGCTAGAATCTACCAGTCTGCAGGACCAAAGTAGCGGATTCACCATCACCACAAGGATGTTGAGCACCCACCAGACCTTAGCTTGGGCTCAAGGCCCTAGGCTCCCTCTTGTCCTCTCCTTATCTAGTGATAATTAAAGTACTGGGATAGTGCTTCTCTACTGCTTCTTTCTGTTCTGGACAATAAAGAGCAGCCTAAGTAAGTTTACCTGGAGTCCTGAGTCTCTTCTGTGCAATTGCCTACAATCTCCCTCGTCTTGATCATCACAGAGTCCTTTAGCCAAAGCAGCATCTATGTTTCGTCTGTGGTGTTTGTAATTGCACTGTATGGTTTTAGGCTTTCATACACAGAAATCCTATATAATTTAGTATTACAAAGCACATCTCACCAAAAATTGCAAACAAATTGAAACTCATAAGCCTTTTATCCCCTGTACCCAATTTTCCAACTCTATCTATCAATGAAATGTCTGTGAATTGACTGTATAACCCTGTTATTTTAATGTAACCATGTATTTTTTATAACTCTGTGCCCAGGACATACTTGAAAACGAGAGGTATCTCTCAATGTATTACTTCCTGGTAATTTTTTTTTATAAATAAATATTGTTATATTAGTGAGATAGTTCACTGTATCACAGTTCCAACACACTTGCTGGCATGGGTGCTATCCTATAGAATTAAATTATCACAGCTGATTGTACAGATACGTAGTACTGCTTACTGCATACACTGTGAATATCAATTCCCTTATCTGAATATATTATGTTGCATAATGTGGTAGGAAAATAGCATTTACATACCCTTTCCCTGTACGTCTTTATAGAATGGTGAGTGACCATAGTGAAGATAACTGTATGTTCAGTGTGACGTAAGAAACAATAATGTGGCTGAAACAGTAGCAGCCATTTTCTAAACAAAGACTAATATTTGGTGTAGTGACTATAAACAAGTAAATAGGTAGAATACTGATTAAAGATGTAGCAAGGGATATTGGTCCTGCTGCCGCATTATGGTGGGATATTCTGTTATATTCTGCATCACTGAATCCTATGGCAACCTTATGGTATTCTGCTTTTTAACGTCTTATTCTGCATTATCAGTAAGTAAAAAAAAAATGTTTCAAGTTTGAGACCATTTAAAGTAAGTAGCAAAAGTACATCCCCTCTGCATTAGACTAAGGGGCCTATGCAGAGAGCAGCGAATTTTAAAATTGGCGAATTTATTAAAAAGTAGCTTTTTTGGAGAGTTTTATTCTCCATATGCAGAAAAGTGCGAATTCTGCTATGTTTAACATGGATGCGTGTGGCGAGTTTAAATTGGCGAGATGCGCGCTTCAGAAACGTGTAAAAACAAATTCGCGCCTTTTTTTTCCCTTTGCAATGGCCGCGAGCGGCAGCTTCTTGCCAGTTTTTTCTGGCGAGGCAAAAAGGAGACAATCGCGCCATTTTATTGGCGCGAACAGCCGCTAGATGCCGTTCGCGCCTCTCTGCATACGGATATTTTTAAAACTGGCGAGATTGAGGTTCTCGCCAGCCGCGAGGCGAGTTTTACAAATAGAAAAGAAAAATTGGCGCGTTTTTCGGAACTCGCCATTTTCTGCTGCTTTCTGCGCGATTTTCTCCAAAAAATGGCGAATTTCGAAATAGCGCTGCTCTCTGCATAGGCCCCAAAGTTTGTTTTATACTTAGGGAGATACACTTGTAGCTGTGAGTTGTGCGGAAAGCGCCCTTTCCGATCGGATTTGCATGTTTTGCTTTGAGTAAGCCCTTCTCGCATGTCAAAACCATGCGGAAAAGGCTTTTTTAGAGGCAGTTTCATTCTGGGTCAGCAAATCAGAGCGGAATGACAACTCGCGTTTTTTTGCAAACAAGCTAAATTCTAATAGCTCCAAAAAGTGCAAAATGGCTAAACCGCTTCAACAAAATAGCTTTTTTTTCCCCGCCGCCTCAAGGAGGCAAGATACTGTAGGTATTGCAAGTTCCTCCCGAGGCTGAAATTGGGCTTTTGTGAGGTAAAGGTGGAGGTGGAAACAGACTTCCACTTAAGCAATGTCTCTAGTTGTATATATATCCCCTCAAACCTCACTCCACATAACATTGGGAGAAACAATTGGGCTCAAAAAGGAGCACACATCAGGTACCATGGGAATATTTAATGACACTTTGCATAGCCATTAACATGAGTCACTGTAACGGTGAAGTGGTTAACCAGGCTCACTAATAAAGGTTAAGCCCACTTGGTTACCCCTGATCTGTGTGTTGAGGTCCTGGAGTGTCAGCTCTTGGACCCAGATGTCAGAAATGCATTACTGTGACTGCGTGCAAATTATGTGACATTAAAGATTTATTTGTGTTATGCCTTTCTGGGGGTGCTGGGACCGGGAGATTTCTAGGCTGTAAGTTTCAGGGTGGGTTTGCTGGGAAAAGTCTTAACAGAATGTGTCTATTTATCGGGGTTCAAGAGTTATGGGATACCCCAAAAGTTGGATCCGGAGATCAAGTGAGATTCTCAGATGTAGCCAAGCACATTACTCCGGGAAGACTGGAATCCTGAAAACGGTCTTTTGACTCACCGCTAGGATCCCTGCTGCAGCATCATCCTGACAAGGTAAATGGACATGATGGGGTTAATGTATACCTGCAACCACACACAGAGTCCCTAGTATAACAGGGGTTCCCTAGTATAAGGAGGGGTGCCCAGATACATACCCAGGTACCCTGGACCTGGTATAGGGGTTCAGGGGGTGCTCCAGCTATGTGATAAAGCTGAGAGTGATTTCTTGTGTTTAAAAAAGTTTTAAAAGTTCTTTCTAAAGTGTGCCAAGAATGAGGCTAGTGAGTGTAAGCAATATATACCCTCACTCCATCCCTGACACCAAAATAGGGACTTACACATTTTATCCCACAAGATACAGGACACAGTATATTTTATTAAAGGGTTATGTTTAATAGGTATATGTACTGATAACCTGTGAATAAACTGTGGGATTTCCAAGTCATGGATTCCGAGGGACCAGATGACTACCAAGCTTGGTGCCTATGGGTCTGTGCAGAGTCCAGACTTGAAAGCCTCAGGGATGCCAAGGTGTTAGAACAGGAGGGGTACTGCAGTTCTTCTTGAACATCCTGGGCTAACACAGGGCTATTCAGCTACCATTTGCCAGATCCCAGACTCTGTGGAGCCTGGCCAGCGGGTGGGCTCAGTATGCAAAGAGGCAGAGGTGCCAGGTTGGCACATGCCCCTTTACATAATGAAAAAAGGTGCCCGCCCGGCTTTACAACACCGGCAAATCGGTGATTGGCTGGCAGGAGAATTCCCATGCTCTGATAGGCTGTAGAGGTTGGTGAATGAGACCCTGAAACCCATAAGGGGACTTGCAGCCAATCAGGTGCGCAGATTCCAAGCGCCAAACAAACAGCTGCAAATTTAAAGATGCTCTGTACTAAATAGACGCGAGCCAGCTTCAAAGATTTTGACTCAAGAACTCTTCTGTCCCACTTCTGAAGAACGTAGTGGTCGCTACTGGCATTGCATGCCGAAATCAGTTCCAGGACTTTCGTGAATACCTACTGGTCATTGGAAAGGGCTCCTACAGATGTCATTTTTCTGAATTTTGTTTAAAGGATAGATTTATTCGTTAGCCCTGTTCCCAGTAAGGGTGTTAACCCTGTAAAATGTGTTACATTGTGTATGTCTTTTCCTGAAATAAATTACAATTTATTTTACCTCCTTGCTTTGCTCAATCAATGACCCGGTATAAAAAGGTGTTGATAAACCTGGTCTCCCATGACAGTCACACCCTACACCTCCTAAAATATTTCCATAAAGTCAATACTGAAAAGTCTAAGGACTCTTGTAATTAAGGGGGTACCAGTGTCAGACCCACAACCTCTGCCATTCAGGACAGCAGCTCTAGCATTAATCTAAACTAAATGCTGGGAAATGCCGTTCTCAAAGCATACTTTTGAGCTCTACAACTCACACCTGTAGCCAGTGCTGGAAATGGGATTTTTGAACTGGGAATATGGGTAAATCCAGCAATGTTATTAATCTCCCTTCCGGCCCCCAAAAAACTCATGGGTCGACATCCACCAGTCATATAATTTCAAATGTTAAACATTCAATATAAATCAATCTTACAAAAAAAAAAAAACAATTATAAATACAAATAAACATCTGTTATCACTTTTCAGCACAAAACCATATGGCTTTAAGTTTACAAAGAGGTATACACATTTTTTTTATAGAACATTTCAAAAATAATATTATTTAAATTCAGAATCATATTATCGTACCTTTTCTTTTTTACGACCTGTAGTTTCTTCAGCACGGCGCCTTCCAAGAAGAAGCCAAGACGTAACATAAACTGCACTCCCATGAACCCTTGCATGAGTCCTGAGTCTCTTCTGTGCAATTGCCTACAATCTCCATTGTCTCTGATCATCACAGGGTCCTTAATCCAAAGCAACATCTATGTTTCGTCTGTGGTGTTTTGTTATTGCACTGTATGGTGTTAGGCTTGCATACACAGAAATCCTATATAATTTAGTACTACAAAGCACATCTCACAAAATTGCAAACATATTGTTATATTAGTGAGATAGTTCACTGTATCACAGTTCCAACAGGCTTGCTGGCATGGGCGCTATCCTATAGAATGAAATTATCACAGCTGATTGTACAGATACGTAGTACTGCTTAGTGCATACACTGTGAATATCAATTCCCTTACCTGAATATATTATGTTGCATAATGTGGTAGGAATATAGCATTTACATACCCTTTCCCTGTACGTCTTTATAGAATGGTGAGTGACCTTAGTGAAGATAACTGTATGTTCAGTGTGACGTAAGAAACCATAATTTCGCTGAAATTGTTGCAGCAAATTACTAAACAAATACTAATATTTGATGTAGTGACTATAAACAAGTAAATAGGTAGAATACTGATTAAAGATGTAGCAAGGGATATTGGTCCTGCTGCCGCGTTATGGTGGGATATTCTGTTATATTCTGCATCACTGAATCCTATGGAAACCTTGTGATAGTCTGTGTATGTATGTATGTATGTCTTTATTTATATAGCGCCACTAATGTACAGTACATAGCGCTTCACAGTAGTAGTACACTTGACAATCATATAAATAACAAATAACTACAAATAATACATCATGGGAATAAGTGCATCAGACATTAATGTAACATTCTGGAAGAGGAGTCCCTGCTCCGAAGAGCTTACAGTCTCATTGTAACGTATTATTCTGCATTACCAGTAAGTTTAAAAAAAAGTTTGTAGTTTGAGACTATTTCATGTAAGAAGCAAAATCCATACTTCGATTTCAAAATTACACCATTTTTGAGATAGATGTACAGTGTATTCCACGGGTTGGTTTGGCCCCAAGTGAGAAATGTTGCTACACACCATCGTATTTTTTATTTATTTTTTGCCATAATCAATGTTTACTCTTGTTTCTTTATTAAACACATTTCACGGGTCCAACAATCTGAAATATCACTCATGGAATTGACACAAATATCCAACTCTTTCTCTTGAAGTTCTGTAGATTTAGACGTTGATGACTTGGGATTGGGAGGCTGGGTGACTAGGACGTCCCTGTCAGTGTCATCTTTTTCATATAATTAACGTTGTTTTTTATATTGTCCCGTTTACACTTTCACTAACACTAACATTATCGGGTTTGGTGCACTTTTTCGTAAAGTATTTTGAAACACTCAATTTTTGAGGGTTATCTTAATGAACCTGAACGTAAAGTTTCATTAATCTAAAGTCAAGGGCCACTGACTGTGACGGTGAGGGGGTAACAAGGCTCACAAAAAAAAAGGTTAAGCCTGTTTGGTTACCTCTGATCTCTGTTTTGGGGTTCAACAGTGTCAGCTCTTGAGCCTAACTGTTGTATATGCATGCTATGTAGTTATGCGACAATAAAGAATTTTTGTGTTTTTATATCTCCAGGGATGCCAGCAAGCAGGGATTGCTAGCGTATGAGTTCCAACAGGGGGGGGGGGAGGAGGTTTGCGGATAAAGTGTTGTCAGAATGTGTCTAGGTAGTCGGGGTACAGAATTGCTAGATACCCCAAAAATGTACCCGAGAATCATGCTTGATTCCCGGATACCTATAGGCACATTGTCCAGGCATTATCTCCCCTTGAAAATGCTCTCAGGTCGTGAGATTCTAAGTGCCAGTAGTCAAGCGGGAAACTTGAAACGACCAAAAGATGCCACTGCGCGAATAGCAGAGCACCGGCTTCAGAAATTTCAAGTCGAAATATTTTCTAAGTCCAGCATTTTGGGACCAAGTTCTCAAAAACGAACGTAGAGGTCGCGGCTAGGATTGCAAGCCGATTTCAGTTTCAGGACGTTTGGAGCTAAGTCCCCGGTCAAGGTAAAACACTGTTTTAGAGAGCACAGCAGCTAGGAAAGTCTATTTTTTTAACCCAGTTCCCCAGTAAGTGTGTCTTTTCTTATGTAGTTTGTGTTTCATTGTGTTTATGCCTATTTATGCGAATAAATCACAATGTATTTAATTTCACCTGTTTTGCTCAATGTACTGTATGATCCTGGTAAAAAGGTGTAAATGCCTCATCTCCAGTGACACTGACCTCTTTTCAAGGGCTCCTGGGAGTTCAATACCAGCATGGGGTATTTCCCTACAACTCCCATGAACCCTTGCAGGAGGTCAGTGATGTCAGAGTGCCTTTATATGCCTAGATATGCCATATAAGATCTGACTCCAAAAGTGTCACGGTTGTGCTCGCCACAAACCAGGACCAGACCGCGTGGCTGAGGTGGGGTTGTATAATCACCAACCTTAGACCGCGCAGACTGGTCCGGAATGCGTAATTCGTAGTCGTACATAGCAGGGTCAGGACTGGAGAGAGCAGCGTAGTCAGTGGATGAGCCAGGGTCAGGATAGGAGACATCAGGGTAAACGTTATCAAAGCAGAGTTTCGGTAACAGGAAGTCAACAAGGTCCCGCTTCAGCGTAGGAGCTGCAGGGCGGGAGCGGGTTCTGTGCGAGCGGCGACCATGGCCCATGGTGCCGATCTCCGGAAGGGATAAGAAGGCCGGAGTGTGCACACCCCTGGGCAGCACTGGTAGCCCAATGCTTCAGCGCAGGAGTCCAGAATGAGCCTGTGCAGGGAGAGAGAGCAACAGACCTCGGGACTAGTAGACGGCCTCTGCTAAGGGACGAGCAGCAGGCCACAGGAAACAGGGAGCTGAAGTTACGCTGGAGAGCCACCGGTTAAGCACAGGAACCAGGACACGGCCTCTGCAATAGAGAGAGAGCAGCAGGCCCCAGGAACCAGAGACAGGCCTCTGCTATGGGCAGGGCAGCAGACCTCAGGAAACAGGAAGCTGAAGTTACGCTGGAGATCCACCGCTTCAGCATAGGAACCAGGACACGGCCTCTGCATAGGATAGAGAGCAGCAGGCCCCATGAACTAGAAACAGGCCTCTGCTATGGGAAGGGCAGCAGGCCTCAGTAAACAGGGAGCTGAAGTTACGCTGGAGATCCACCGCTTCAGCACAGAAACCAGGACATGGCCTCTGCATAGGAGAGAGAGCAGCAGGCCCCAGGAACTAGAGACAGGCCTCTGCTATGGGAAGGGCAGCAGGCCTCAAGAAACAGGGTGGCCAAGACAGGTGGCTGTGGCAAACACAGCAGACATCCAAGAAGGATTATGCTCGACAGAGAAGCATTGTGGGAAAGCTGTATTTAAAGGTCAGCGAACCAATAGCAGAAGGTGCGTGTGACAGGATTGTTCTAATGACTGAACCCAAGCTGGGGCTGCAGTAATAGCTTGCACAGCTGCAGAATATATCATGGGGAGTGTTCCAGGACTGCACAGGTCTGTAAGGCAAGGTAAGCAGTAAACCGAAGTTTGGATTCCTTACAAAAAGACTGTTCATGGTCCCAAGACTCAACAAAGTATCCGGCCGCTCCTCCTTCTCTTACCGTGCACCCCAAAACTGGAACAACCTACCGGAGATTCTCACATCCACCACCAGTTTAAGTTCTTTCAAAACTAAGACTGTCTCACATTTTAATCTGGTCTGTAACTGTTACATACGCCTATAATATACATCTTCTCTATCTGTGCATGCAATGCATTGTATATAATGTATACCCTGTTCATTTATGTAACTGTATTTGTAACCATGTATTATTTGTCATATTAACTATGCCCAGGACATACTTGAAAACGAGAGGTAACTAATGTATTACTTCCTGGTAAAACATTTTTATAAATAAATAAATAAATACAGCTAAACCCCGTTATAACGCGGGTCTCGGGGTCCACCCCGAGACCACCGCGTTACTAATGGGGTCGCGAGAAAAAAAAATGGCCGCCGCGCTTTAGCGCATATTCATCCTGTGTGTTGTTTAATACTTGTTTTAATTATCTATGTGATTAGCTGTCATATGTGTTGTTTGTCTGTGTTTTAGTGTTCATCCAAATTATATATTAATCCTAAAACAAATAAAGGTTAAGTGTTATTTTATATATTTCATATACCCATCCTATGAGTGCTAGTTGTATAGGGGTCTTCTTTTCACTTGTCTAGGCAAGTGTACGTCTGTTCAACATTGACATACTGTACAGTGAAAAGACTTCCTCCCTGGTGAGTATCATCCTTCACTTCTACAGGTACATGTAAGAAGTCATATGCAATCTGGTTATAACTTTGCCCAGTAGTGTTTTATACTGTAGTTAAAAAGTGCACAACCCAAAGCAAAGAAAATTTATTATTTTATATATAACTTACAATACGTATATTATTTCATATATCATATACAATAAATAGTTTTGCATTAAGCTATTTATCTATTCCCTGTTATTATTACACAGCCATTCGTAATAATTTCATAATGTAATAATTCACTATAAGGAGTATCTTGTTAATCTCTTAAACAGAGCCTGAATTACATTTCCTTGACTTTCCCCCTAAAACATACCTCCTGTTTGTTACCCGAATGATCAGTCAATTGTGGAGAGTGAGTATTAATTGAAACTAATACAAGTGTGTTATGTTAGAGGTACAGTATCTGGTCTCAACTGCACCACGTTATTTTAATATCAAAATAATTAGTGGCAGCGATTTTTAAAGATACTTCAGATGTGCAATAATAATCATCATAAATGTCTTTACAGATTGTACTAACAACCTCCTAGTTATTCCAAAAGCTTTGACAACGTCCATGACATTCTACTTGATGTGGTTGCCTTTTAATGTAATTAGATTTGTTGCTAAATAAATGGTCAATGATTATGAGAACATAAATGTGGTTTCTAAAAACATCATGGAGGTACTGTAAGTACTGTATCTCAATGTATTCTGATGCCATGTTAACACTTTTAATGAGACCAAAGCTTGGTTCTCAATAACCCCCTGTGGATATGTGGGTACACTGATCATCATGCTACGTAGTTAAAAAGTGACAAATTATCACATGTAATTGCTGCACATTTTATTTTGTAGTGTCTTAGCCAGCCAACTGGTTAGAAATGGAGACATTAAGTACTATGGATATGGATGTTGACTGTAAAGAGGAGGAAATACAGTACAAGTCAGGTTCCGGCATGATCTGGCTTTCCCTTAATTAATGTACTGTATGTCCCTCTTGCATAAGAGCAAAATGAACAGAACATAAATACATCTGACAAAGTCATAAGGGATTAGAAAACAGAATCTGGCAATAAATATGGTAATTAGGTAATTTAAGACATAAAGCACAATGTTCTTTGAAAATGCAATTTCAGAACCGAATAGCAACACTCAAAATTTGCGCTATTAGGGAGAATTATGATGGAATTGAAACTTTTTAATGACATTTTAACATTTTTATATTGGGAAGTTAATAACATCGCTGCCTATGCTAGAGAAATTTTAATGGTTAGCCTTCTACATGCAGCATAAAGAGGCTCATTGGTCTGATTTCCAGTTACTCATTTAAATAAAAAAAAAAGTGCAGTTTCTGTTGAAGAAACAGAAAACTTCAGCAAATATATATGTATATATATATATTAAATCAGTTGATTAAGAAATGAATGTAACAACGAAACTATTTATTTGAATGATGTTGTTTTAATGTTTGAGTATAAAAGAAATACAGTATTACATATAAAAGAGAAAGGGTTTGAATTATTAGTAGAGTTTATTGGTAAAGCACCAACATATTCCACAGCACGGAACAATTGTGCTATAGATTTATATAAACTGAGTGACACACTAAATAAGGACACACAAGCGTAAACAGGTTCAGAGAGGGAATGAGGGCCCTGCTCCTGGGAGCTTACAATTCATATAGAACACCGCAGTGCATATGTTAAGTTAACACACCTGTTTTGAGTCAATAGCAGAACAGCTGTGAGAGACTCATAGGAAGCATGTACTGTGCATAAACAGTCAAATTCATTTATATTATTCTTACTATGCTTCATGGTTATGTTTTGTTGCTTCCCATGGAAATTATATGGAAATCAGAGACACACAGACACATGTAACAGGCTTCATTGTCCTCTACTGCATTATGGTGGGGTATTTTGTGATGTATATCAAGACAGACAAACAGCACCACCTAAGTGTAGAACCATATTTTATCTACAGTAACTGATGTAGAAAAGGTGCAGGGAGACCGGGAATCCCCACCAATTCCCACACAAGTATGAAATACAGTACGCCAAAATATTGTCCACCCCGCACTCAAAGATAATGCTGTCAAGGTTAGAGTACTGTTATATTTTTATTAATGAGCACACAAAAACCAGAGCGACCAAACATAGTATCAAAAAAAGGGGGGGGGGGGGGGGAAAGGGAAAACAGACAAACATACAAGGGAATAAAAAAACAAAGAAAAAAAATTAAAATGTAGTACTTCCCTTTTATACTGTAACCACAAAAATCTAACAGAATCCCATCTAGAACCTCAAGATGCAAAAGTAATACTAATACTCTTCAAAGTCCTGTTGTAAGTGATGATGGCAAAGAAATCAGCGCTCCGATGATCCCCACACGTCTGGCTTCCCCAGCATTTTGAGGCTCCAGGTGGGACTCTGTTAGATTTTTGTGGTTATAAGAGGGAAGTACTACATTTTCTCTCATGTAGGAATGGGCCAGAAAAAAAGGGGTTGAATGTCCTGAAACGTCGACGTTGCCTACCTTTGCACTTTGGACTTCTTTGTGCCATTTTTATTTTTTTTTTTTTTTTTTTTTATAACTTAAATTTTATTGAATCAAAACAGCATAAAATACATTACAGAATACTTTTGTCTTGTATGTAAACATTATTTTAACAACTATGTAAGTAACAACGAGGTCCTGCTGTGCTTCGGGACCCGGTCTTCCGGGTATTTTGGTGTGGACCATATAGTCCAAACCGACTCTACTTAAATGGACAAACAGACACTTATAACTCAACTTAAAAGGGGAGACAATACATACTCAAAAAAAAAAAAAAAAAAAAAAAATATAGGGAAAAGGGAGGACAAGGTGGGGTGGGGAGGGGTAGGTTGGGGGTGAGGTAAGGTAGGGGGAGTGCGTTAGCAGTAGATGCGACACGTGGCCCTGTGTCAAGCATCACAGATGCTTGCAAGCTAAGTCGTCTCTCACATTACTTATATTATAATGCTGCTATAAGGGGTCTTGGGTGTATAGAATACCTCCTGTATGTCCCTCCCAAGGAGAACGCATCTACTGTTATCAGAGCCATATTGAGGACCTCTCAATCCCCGGGATATCTGTCTGTGCCAGCCAAGGCGTCCAGACTTTTAGAAAATTGTCACCAGTATCGTTAACTAAACTCGTTAATTTTTCCATCTGGCAAATGAACCAAATTCGATTCCGAATCTTTGGGATGGTTGGGATATCAGATTGTTTCCATAATGCTGCGATCTCGCACCGCGTTGCAATTGCAAAATGGGCAATTAGTTTGTTATTTGCTTTGGAAAGGCCCGTCAATGGCCTGTTCAGGAGGAACAACCACGGGTCCGGGGGAATGGTGAGATCAAACAGTCTCTGTATCCAATGTCTAATCGCCTCCCACAGTGGAGAGATCCGTGGGCAAGACCACAGCATATGTAACAGGTCGGCTGTTCCTCCGCACTGGCGGGGGCACAGGGGAGAGGAACCCGGCACAAACCTTGATAATTTCAGTGGGGTGAGGTACCATCGCATTAGGACTTTATATGCGTTCTCCTTGAGCGTGGTGCATATGGAGCTCTTCGCTGTGGCCATATATATGGCGCTCCATTCTTCATCTTCTAAGTTTTCTCCCAGATCTGTTTCCCATTGAGATCGGAATGAGGGTATCTGCTGCTCATGTTCACCAGAACTGATCACTTCTCCGTATAGCTGAGATGTAAGTCCCTTCGTGTCGGCCTCAGCCAGACAGAGCTTTTCGAAAGATGTTAGTAGGGGGTATGGGGCAAATTTGTTATAAAATGCCCTGATCTGGAGGTATCTAAAAAATTCTGAGTGAGGGATCTCTTTCTCTTCCCTGATATGGTCGAATGTTTTGATTTTTCTGTCATAACCCTCCAGATCTCTAATTCGATTGTAGCCCCTCTGTCTCCAGATTGAGATATTACTGACTGATAGACCTGGAGCGAAATCAGGGTTATTCCATATGGGTGTTGCAATGGAATTTTTTGTCGTGAGGGAATGCCGAAATTTCGTAGACTCCCAGATTGACACTGAGTTGGTCACCGAGGAGAGCGGCATGGCGGTAAATTTTCGCGCCGTTTTAGGTAACCAAATTAAGCTGCTCAATTCCAGAGGTGCACACGCAGCATTTTCTATTTCCACCCATCTCTTTAACTTTGGGTTAGATTGCCATTGTACAATCTGACTTAATTGTGCCGCCTTGTAGTATGATACCAGGCAGGGTACAGCTAGGCCGCCCGCCACCACAGATCTTTTCATATTTAATTTACTTACTCTCGGTTTTTTACCTCCCCAGATAAATTTGGAGATTTCAGATTGAAGTGAGTGCAAGTCTCTCCAACTGAGTGGCACTGGAAGAGTTTGGAAGAGGTATAATATACGGGGGAGTAGGTTCATTTTGACACTATGGATACGTCCAATCCAGGATATCCTTTTGGATGTCCACTTCCGTAAATCAGATTTTAAGGTCCGAATCATGTTGGGGTAATTTGCATTGTACACGTCTTTTACAGTTTTGGTGATGTGGACACCCAGGTATTTTATGTGGTTTTGTTGCCAGTTAAATTTGAAATTCAATTTTAGTAATTTCTCCATGTGTCTAGGGAGGTTGATGTTGAGGGCTTCCGATTTGGATTGATTGATTTTGAAGCCGGAGACCTTAGAGAATCGATCTAGTAGGTCGAAGAGGTTTGGTAGGGACGTAAGGGGTTTTGTGATAATCAAGAGGATGTCATCCGCATACAGGGCCGCTTTATGGGTCTGGGAGTATGCGTTTAACCCTGAGATGTCTGGGTTTCCTCTGATTTGTGCCGCCAGTGGTTCGATACATAGGGCAAATAAAAGCGGGGATAATGGGCAGCCCTGTCTCGTGCCACTCTTTATTTGGAATGGCAGAGAGGGGTAGCCTTGGTGTATGACCCTGGCGGTGGGGTTAGAGTACAGCGATAGAATCGCCTCACTCACCCGATCTCCAAAGCCAAATGTCGCAAGCGTCTCTTTTAAATATGGCCAGTCTATCCTATCGAAAGCTTTTTCTGCATCCAGACTTAACAACATGCTTTGAGTTGCCTTACTATTTGCCAAATCCAACAGATCAATAAATCGTCGTGTATTATCCGCTGCTTGCCGGCCCTTGATAAATCCGACTTGATCTGGGTGTATAAGTCTGGGTAGGATGAGACTAAGTCTATTGGCCAATAATTTAGCGTATAATTTAACATCAGTGTTAATTAATGATATAGGCCGGTAACTTTTGCAGTCTAGCGGGTCTTTCCCAGTTTTATGAATTAGTGATATTGACGCCTTTAACATCTCCTTGGGGATGGGGGCTCCCGCTAAAATAGCGTTAAACATGCGGAGCAACCTTGGGGCGAGCAGCTTTATAAATTTCTTATAGTAAAGCCCTGAGAATCCATCAGGCCCAGGGGCCTTTGATGGCTTCAGTTCTTTAATGGCCTGAGATAGTTCTTCCATAGTGAAGTCAGCATTCAAAACTGCTCTATCAGTGTCCGTCAATCTCCCTAGTTCCGAGCTGGCTAAGAAATCTCTTAGGGCACCGCTCGTTGTAGAGTTATGTGCCACTTTTTCACCGTTATACAGTGTTTCATAGAAGGAGCCGAATTCGTTTACAATTTTCTGAGGATTAGACGTGGGGGTACCAGATTTTAAGCGTATAGCTTGGATGTTATACTTAGCTTGCCTGTCCTTTAGCATGCGGGCTAGCATTGTATCCGGCCTGTTCGCTTTCTCGTAAAATTTTCTCTTTGACCAACTCAGTGAATTGTCAGCTCTGGAAGCTAGTAGCATGTTAAGTTCAATTTTGACATCTTTTACCTCCTGTAAGGTTTTGGGGTCTAAATTCTTTTTATGGTTAGAGGAGAAAGTCTGTAATTTATTTTGGAGATTAATAATTTTGGACTCTCTTTCTCTCTTTCGTCTGGCTGTGATATTTATTAACGTGCCGCGTAATGTTGCTTTATGGGCTTCCCAGAGGACAAGCTGTGAGTCAACAGAGCCCGTATTGATATTGAAGAATTGGTCAATCTCGTTGCCAATAACATCACATATTTCGGGAATTTTTAAGATTGATTCATTAAGTTTCCAGTTCGTCCCAGGTCTATCAGTTCGGATATTATTGCACCTTAGCTCTATTGGCGCATGGTCTGACCATGAAATATCATGGATCCCTGCTCGGGTAACCTTAGGAACCAGTTGACAGGACACAAAAAAGTAATCAATTCTGCTGTACGAGCCATGGGGGTGAGAGAAGAAAGTGTAATCCCTGTCTGCCGGATGTAATTCCCTCCATATATCTGATAACTGGTTGGTCTTGAGGCCCCGGCGTAAAGATACACCCGCTCCCTTGTTGTACTGACCTACAACCCCTGACCTATCCAGGTGCGGTTGCATGACTATGTTAAAGTCACCCGCGAGCACAATGCTCCCTTGGGCCACTGAGTTCAGGGTTCTGAAAAACTTATCGAAAAAGATCGTGCTCTTCTCGCTGGGAGCGTATAAGCAAGCCAACGTGATTCTCTGCCCCCTAATTGTACCTACAACAATAATGTATCTACCATCTGTATCACGTTTACTTAACTGCACCTCGAACGGAATGCTGTTCCGGAATAATATAGCTACCCCCCGTTTTTTGACTGCTGCTGATGATGTGAAAACCTGGGTGAAATCTTTATCAAGATATTTAGGGGCATTTGATTTACTGAAGTGTGTCTCCTGTAGAAAAAGGATTTCAGCGTGTTTCCTTTTATAGTCTGTAAAGGCTAACTTCCGTTTGGTTGGGTTGTTAAAGCCCTGTACATTATGGGAAATAAGTATCAACGCCATTTATTAATGTGTGTGTGGGATAGCTTCGTGAAATCTTTGGACTTACCCAAGATTCCATCCTTGGAGCATGCCCGGTCCGTAGTGCTGAGACGCATCTGTACCATCTGTTGTGTGTTTTGACGGTGTGGCTGATGTTCCCCTGAGAGGGGAAGGGAGGGAGAGGTGGGAGGGAGAGGGGAAAGGTGAGGGGGGGGGAGGGGGGATGGGATGAAAGGGAGGGAAGGGAGGGTGGGAAGGCGGGGGATGGGGGACCACATGTAGGTAAAAACAGTAGGGAGGGAACAAAAAATAACATGCATATATAACATCAACATGGCAGAGACATCAAATAATAAAAAAACAAGAATACACCTCGGGAGCCCCCGAGTGTGTCTCTTGCGCCCATGGGGTTGGTCTCCTGGTCCAGTCTTATAGAGGAATCTCTCCGTCTTGCTGGGACCCGACCTCCCTGGGACTTGTGCGCGATCCCTCTTTCTCAGGGATCGTAAGTGGGAATGCATGCACGCCAATACGGGGGATCCCGCCGGCGTGTTTTCCATAATCAGCTACTATATGTAACTCCGTTAAACTCTTCAACGATGGAAACTGGAACAGAAACTGCATATCAATAAACACCTCCCAAACATAACGAAAAACATTGCCCTGTGTCTAACCTTCTGTCTCCCTCCCTGAACCACGTCACCTATTTGGAGCCCATCTACTTAGCTCCTTGGAGAATGTTAACCCACCCCCCCTCTTCTCTTCCTCCTTCATCCTCTCTCCTCTTCCCCTTCCACCCTCCCTCTCCTCCTTCTTCCCCTCCTTCTTCCCCCTCCACCCTCCCTCTCCTCCTTCTTCCCCCTCCCTCTCCTCCTTCTTCCCCCATCCCCCTCTTTTCCTTAGATCCTTTTAATGCATCCCCACTCCTCCTTCCTCCCCCCACCCCCCTCTCTACATCCCCCCCTCTCCTCCTCCCCCCCCCCTCTCCTCCTCCCCCCCCTCTTCCTCCTCCCCCCCCCCCTCTCCCTCCCTCCCCCCCTCTCCCCCCTCTCCTCCTCCCCTCAACCCCCCTCCCCTCTCACCCCCCCTCCCTTTCCCTTAGATCCTTTTTATTGTGTGTATTTATGTATAGTATATGGGAGACCACAGTTCTGGGGCATGGGCACGAGCGGAGGCTGCCATGCACACCCCCTTGTGGCGTGTCCAGAGCTCCTCCGCGTCTGCGCCCCCTCCAGCCTCCTCGTTCTGTGTGCAGAGCTCATCAGCGGCCATCTTGGTGAGGGCAGCAAGCGCCAGAATCCCGTGTGTGTCAGCGCTCCTCGGCGGCCATCTTGGTAAGGGCAGTAAGCTCCCTCACTTCCTCCCTCTTCTGCGCAGGCGCCGGGGGTCCCGCGCGTGGCAGCACTCCTCGGCGGCCATCTTGGTGAGGGCAGTAGGTGCCTCCGCTTCCTCCCTCTACTGCGCAGGCGCCATGGATCCAGCTCTCGCGGGAAGACGGCGCGGGGTGATGACGTCACAGGACAAGCCCGCGAAGATCACTGAAGTTCCCCTGCGCCTCGGGGAAGGAGTAAGGGAAGATGGCTGCCGGCCAAAAAACGTGAGTAGGACCTGCTGCGTTGTAGGGTGCTGATTCCCCTCTCTAGGGACTGGTGAGGGCTGCGGAAGGGGTCCCAAGCGGTCCCGGGGGCATGAGGGGCAATGTTGGGGTAGGTCAAAATAGAAGATTCCGGTGATTGTGGCTAGTGGAGGGTCTTTTATGCAGGGCTCAGTGCATCAGTCGTGGGTTAGCTCATGGCTGCGCGGGGGCGCCATCTTTAGCTGCCGCGTGGCGAGGAGGGCTCTGTGTTGAACCCAGGACCCTTCTAAGGAATCCCTCTGTGTCCTCTACATTTTTGAGGGTATGTGCCACCCCGTTCTTAAAGACCATTAGGGCACACGGGAATAGCCAGCGGTACCTCACCTCTTGGTCACGCAGTGTTCTGGTAACGGAGGCTAATGCTCTCCTTTTTGCTAACGTGGCAGGTGACAGATCCTGGTACACTTGGAATTTTATTTTCTCAAACTCCACAACCTTCAGTTCCCTTGCTATCCGGCATGTTTCTTCTTTGGTGCGGTAACAGTGGAATCTAATTACCACATCCCTCGGGGGGTCTCCTTTTTGAGGTCTTCCCCTCAGTGCCCGGTGGCATCTGTCCAGAACCAGGTCTCTGGCAGCCATGTCTGGGAATATATGTTCCAGCCACCTCGAGGTGAATTCTTCTGGGTCAGTTATAGCTTCTGGGACCCCTCTCAGCCGTATGTTACAGCGCCGGTCGCGGTTCTCTGCGTCCTCAATTTTATCCTCTAGGGAGGTGACCTGTGCCTTTAAGGCGGATATTTGAGTCTGTGTTTGTGTTGTGGATGTAGCTGTCTCATCTGCCCTGGATTCCAAAGCAGCCGTACGCTCCCCTATTGCGTCTATATCCTTCCGAAGTGCCCAAAGTTCAGACTTAAAGAATTGTTGCATATTGCTGCAAAACTCCTTCATGTCTTTACGTCTCATTATATCCATATCGTGTGGTTCTTCAGGTGCGGAGTCCAATTCTGGGTCTGCTGATGCTGTTTGCACTGGAGATTCAGGTACGTCAGCCCTGGCAGCCTCTTTGCTCTTAAAATAAGTAGACACCGGCTGTGTTTTTTTTTCTTAAAGTCTTAGTTGATGCCATGTCTGTATATTTAGACACGTTCTGCAGATACTGGATTATGCAGATGCTGTGTTTTTGCTGGAGTTAGATCGATTTGAAACGCCGGAGGGGATGGAGCTCACACTCTAAGCTGCCATTCACCTCCTTGTCGTGCCTTTATTTTTTTTTATGTTTATGTTTGTGTTTTTATTCCCTTGTATGTTTGTCTGTTTTCCCTTTTTTCCCACTTTATTTATGCTATATTTGGTTGCTCTGGTTTTTGTGTGTATTGAATTTTTGAACACTGCATTTGAATCATATGGAAACGCTGTGATATTCTGTTATGATGAACTCCCATTGTACTGCACAGTAGAATATGTTGGCGCTTTACAAATAAATGATGATAATAATTATGAGATATGTTGGGTTATCTTGGGGAATAATGCCACACACTACATCTTTTATTTAACCCCATTAATGCATCGCTGGACCTTTCCAGTACTGGATGGGTTCTCTCTTAAAGTGCATATATATTTGTTTCCCAGAAATGTGTGAAACAGGGTATGTCCCATAATACCTGTCTTTCCCCATAGTATGTCTGTTATGTAGCCCCTAGTAAGTTCAGGGCATTAATGGGTTAATCTTTGGGCTATTGACCCCCCCTTTGTGCTCCTCTTTTATGGACAGGAGTGTGGTGATGACTCATGGCCTGTGTGTAACCTATCAGGGATAGGTGCAGTCCATGGGCCCGCCCCTGCTTCCTGAGGAAGAGGAGTATCCAAAAGTTAGTTTAGTCAGTCTTGCTCTGGAGAGGGAAGTGAGAGCATGGGCTCTCCCATTGCTAGGATGAGCTGGCCCACTCTAGGCTCAGGTCTGGAGAATATCAAGACTCATTACCCCTACTATTGGGGTAGGCACCAATTAGAAGTCTGGGACTTCAAAAGACCTTACAGCACTGTAGGAGGAATTGCAGTGGCTGTATATCATGATGCACAATAAAGATCCTTGTTCACTTTTCACCTGCCGAGTGTCAGTTCCAGGGCAGAGTGGAGTATATGTGCAGTGGTGGGAACTGATCTCCGGAATACCCTGGTGCCCACTACAGCTGGAAGCACTGAGTACCATGAGAAGAACTGCAATAATCAGAACCCAAAAGCCTGTCCTGTTTGCCCTATGACAATTCGGCAGCTCAAGATTTCCTGCTCCCAACAGGTATGCACCATGACACCCCATGAAGCTGTAGAATTTCCCAGAGAAGGGAGGAAACAGGTCTTCAGGTGTTTAATTTAATATTTTCTTGAATATTTCATATGCTGTAACGGCTTCATTATATGATTATGTTATCACCTTGGCATTAAAAAAATACTATTATCAGTGTACCACCTTTTGCCCCCCCCTATCGCAGATGGGGACCATGTGGGGAAATACAATTGTGTTACCGGGTGTGGTGCGTTACCTGATAGGCTCACAGAAGGCCTGAACCTCCGCCACTGGGAGCCTGGGGTTACATGATCATTCGTTGAACACAGCGCCTCCACCTGTAAGGGCTCCCACCTTAGTGGGATGGTCCTCTTACAGGAACCACAATAATAAAACATGCACACAGTGTATGCTAATAACTGTTTACTATTGCTAATACTAATAACTTCGGTACCTGTACCACACAGAATAATGCATATAGTCATACACATAGACGTGCACTGGGTGCACACATCACCATAAATATTCCTTCCTCCAAAGTACCTTGGGTGCTGGGCACCAATCCCCTGATGTCCTTTCATGTCCACACCCACTCAATGTGTTAGAGATAGCGCTATCCCTTTAAGTGTTAGTGCACTACTAAAGGTACCTGCCCGGGGCTCCAGGCCACGGGTGCCGATATTCAACTGGGTTTGGATCCGCCGGATTCGACGTGATGTCCTCCTACGCATGGGGTGAATTCCGGTGTGGATAATATCACAGCGGCTCAGCAACGTCTGTACTTTGAAGGGGATCCGTCTGCAGCCGGCAGGCCGCAGTCGCTGCTTAGTGTGGCCTCCGTGAAGATAGTCTATATATATATATATTAGTCTCTGGTAAGATAGTCTGTATATATATAGAAGGGTCTGAGCCCAGACCCAGAAATCAGGCTGCACGCCACAGTGTGTATCTTTACTTAACCAAATAGCTAAAGGGGCAGATCTCCTGTCCCTGAAGCAACCAACAAACTGGCGCAAGGGTAATCGTTATCTGGGGCCTTTGGGGTTTATCTGGCCTAGTGCAAGGGGCTACTGCTCCCCTGCACCCTCACTCACTAGCTCCCTGCTCCCACTGATAACTGCAAACTGCCAACTGTATCTAAAAGCAACTGCCGAGAATCCTTGAGCCCTATTGGCTGTTCTGGGTCACCTGGGGCTTTCCTCTCTAGGCCTCATGGGAGTTGTAGTCCCGTGGATGCTGCTGTAACATTGGGGCCGCGTACGCAATTGCACTGCGCATGCGTGACTTTGGAATGGCCGCCGCAACTCCCGCACTTCACTTCTCATGCGCGATTACTGTGCCCACGCGTGCAAACCATCATGGCGGCCCCCACTAGCCGAGTGCGCCGCCGAGCCTCCCGAGACTCAAAACGCTCCCTGCTCTGACCCCCACCTTTGGAAACAGCCGGCGGGTCCGTCGCTGGGTCCGGCGGCACCCGCGACCGCGCTAAGGAAAAGGAGGGGGTCTCTGGTAGCCAGAGGGAACCGGGGCTACACAAGTTTAAAAGGAGATTAGATTTTGTGAAAATGCTGAGCAGTTGTTTTCTTTGATGAACAATTGTTCCAACTCACGTTTTTTTCTAAAATCACCCAGGTCTGGTAGCTACAAGAATCTCATTGAGGCTCTCAGCTAGCAGGCAACTTGCAAATTTCATCTCGCCACCCAAAGGGTGGCGAGATGGGATTTATGAGTAGGACTAGGGGGTGTACCATTTGACACTCAAATGTGATGTCACAGGTCTTATATAAGGCCAGTCTCGTCTCATTTGACCTTAAAAAGCTGACGAGACGACATCCACCCCATTGGATTACAATATACAGATGAAGATAAAGAAGAAAGAAGAAGAACTCATCTGCTGTTGGGGAGCATTGCGTTGAGAGTCAAGAGGTCCCTGCGGTTGCTGCTGGACTCTGAATCAGATGGTGTAGAAGTCAAAAGTAAAAAAAAAAATTGATTGTATTTTTTTTCATTGTATATGTTTTATCAGGTTGCCCATTGACTGCCAAGTTGTTTATCTATGCCCCTTTTGGACTACAGATAAATACAGTGACAAGCAATACGTTTTTTGGCAAATGCCTGTTTTTATTTAATTGTTAAGTATTTTTGGTGCTTGTTTTTTTTATTGTGTATTTTTGGTGCTTGGTTTTATAAATTGTGGGGTTTTTTTCTCTCCTTTTAGACCTGTGAAAGCCGAATTCCTGGTTATTCGGTGCATAGGGCAACTCTGACATATTCCTAAAACCCAGAATAAATATCTCACTGCTCGTATTGTTTCAAAATAAGCATTAAAATAAAAGCAAACGGAGGTGCAGGGTATACATAATGTATGAGATGTAAATATAACATGCTCTTTGTACCTAAGAAAGAAGACTGATTTCCAGTATCCTATACTGATTACAGCTACCATATTTTACATAGTTCCCTTAGTGTATGTTATGATAATGATTTAATGACCTATACGACTTTAACTCTTCAGAGCGGAATACTGTTTAATCTTTCTATAGTGTAGATCATTTTACCATCTTATAGTACAAACAATGAGGAATACAATATGTGAAAGGCAAAAATGTAAACGGCAAATGTTTTATGACCAATAAACTTTGGGCACTAATGACTGTTTGTTGAAAAAGTCCAACAATATTTATCAAGCCTGAGCAGGGTTAAAGCCACAAACTCATTCTTTTATCATGCTGAAAGTGGGGACTTTAACCCGGAATCTGGACTTCGCTTGATAAAGATTGTTGGAAGGTTTCCAGTCAATGTAATGGCCACAGGTAAGTGAGCTCAATGCATTAGATGTTTGCAGCAGAGAATTTCTGAGTGTACTGTAACTGATATTTTTTCCTTGTTCTTTGCAGAAATAGAGCTAGGATGCCTTCTGTGTGCAAAATGCCTCATCAGGGTGCTGTACTTCATTTAAAAAATAAATCTATTTATTGTTTATGCCCAGTTTAAAGATTTTTCTGTGCACCCTTTCTCTGATTTCTCTGTTTCCATTTAAGTTTTACTTTGTAATACAATGCAGGCTTCATACTGCTCACTGCCCAGAGCAGGAGAAAGATCATTAGGGACATTCTTGAAGTCCCTAAACTTCAAACTCTGTAAATAGCGCATGCCACATTCCCACACATTGCAGTGGGTGACAATTATTCTACAGGGTGCCCTCAGATGGTGCACACAGCCTGGAAGAATTATTTACCCTGTACAGAAATCACAAAGACCCTATCTGGGTTCTCATAGTGCACGACTGTCACAGCAGGCACATTAGACTTATGCTTATTGCATATTTTCCTTAGTATTGGTTAGATTGGCAATCTCCTGCTTAGCTTTTATAAAGCCCTCTCTCAGGTGAACCAATCCAATACTGTTACTTCCCACATGATGTGTGAACACTACTTCACCGCTGTGATAAACGAACCAAATGTTTTTTTAAATCATATATTAAAATTAGAACCTTAACAAACATATTGAATACAACATTAATACCTTACAATCAAACAGCCATAACAGGGGTGGGAGAGCGGGATCCTTGTGGCCAGCAACGGCAAAAGAGGATGAGCATCTCCTCACTATTCTTCTTATACAGGACACCCCCTCCGCCCCCCACTTCCTCTGACCACTACACTTTCCGTAACAGTTTCCTATCTTTTTTTCCTCTGGATTGGAGATAACTAGTTAGGACCATTTGAACCCTCATAATCCAGTCAGTTTTGGATTATTTAATTATTGTTTATTTACAAATCTCTTACATCTTCCACAGCTTGGTACAATGGTGGAACGGCCGTTCCATAAACAGAATGACATACAAATAAAAACAAATTAAAGCAAACTGACACAATAGGTACTGAGGGCCCTGCTCGTGAGAGTTTACAATCTACGGGAAAAAGGGGGCACAACTGATACAAAAGGTAGAAGTGGCTTCTCATTGTAAGATTAATTATGCTTCAGGATGGAGTGTGGGGTGGTGGGGGCGCTAATGCAAGGGAGGTGTCAGATAGGCTTCCTTAAAGAGGTGAGTTTTCTGAAAAGATGGTGTGTGGTAGGGAATTCAAGAGAGAGCACGGGATAAGTCATGTAGGTGGGAGTTAGACGTCCTAAACCCAGCTGCAAATCTACATGTTAACAAAACGCAAGATGTAGAACGTTATTTTTAAGTCGAGTAATTTTCGTCCTTGTTTATCTTGTCTAATGATATCATTCTCACAGCATCCCACTTCTCTTATGCAATAAATGAGAATGGTACCCAAGGGAAAATACTGTATAAATATGTCCTCTGTCATTGTGACTAGAATATGCCGGGAACAACCCTAGTCACCAGGAAAGAGAAACAGGGGACGTCTGTCTACATTTGAACATGTTTTTGCATGCGATTTGTTTTACTATCCTCTTTGCTGACCATTTTTTTTAAATATTAGATCTCATCAACCCTATGTTATTTATTTATTTATAAAATATTTTACCAGGAAGTACAATAATACATTAAGAATTACCTCTCATTTTTAAGTATGTCCTGGGCATAGAGTTAAGAAAAATAATACATGGTTACAAATACAATTACATAAGTGAACAGGGTATACATTATATACAAGACATTGCATACACAGTTAAAGAAAATATATGTTATACGCGTATGTATCAGTTACAGACCAGATTAAAATGTGAGACCGCTTTAGTTTTGAAAGAGCTTAGACTGGTGGCGGCTGTGAGAATCTCCAGTAGGTTGTTCCAGTTTTGGGGTGCACGGTAAGAGAAGGAGGAGCGGCCGGATACTTTGTTGAGCCTTGGGACCATGAACAGTCTTTTGGAGTCTGATCTCAGATAAGTGCTGCATGTGGTAGGGGTGAGGAGCTTGTTCAGATAGATTGTTGCTTGCCCATAAAGAATTTAAAGGCAAGACAGGAAAGGTGAACTTTGCGCCTAGACTCTAGTGATGACCGATCTAGTTCTTTGATCATTTCGCAGTGATGTGTGCTGTAGTTGCATTGGAGAACAAAACGGCATATTGAATTGTAGAGGGTGTCAAGTTTGCTAAGGTGGGCTTGGGGTGCCGAGCCATATACTATGTATACATAGTCGATAATTGGCATTAGCATCTGCTATGTGATACACTTTCTGACGAGCAGACTTAGGGAGGGTTTGTTCCTGTAAAGTACAAGTAGTTTGGCATAGGTTTTGGATGTCAGGGTATCAATGTGCATCCCGAATATTAAGTGGGAGTGAAACCATATGCCCAGGTATTTAAAACTAGTAAAAGGAGTTAGGGTGGTGTTAGCGTTGGTTCTGATCTGGAGCTCAGTCACCGGAAGTTTTAAAAATGTTCTCTTGGTCCCAAATACCATTGTTACAGTCTTGTCAGTGTTTAAAAATAGTTTGTTTTTGGAAATCCAGTTTTCGAGTCTCAAAATGTCAGACTGAAGTATGTGTGCATATAGCAAACAATACAAACCGGCGCCTAAAAAGTCCAAAAACAGTCTGTATAGAGTCCAATTGGAATGAAGTGCAAGGAATTGCTTCGAATCTTGTACTTCCAAGGATATTGATAGATCCACGGCAAGGTGTTACGTGGTATAACAAAAACAAGCAGAAAAAAACATCATAGTGCAAACTGCTGGTTAAACACACAGACAACACAAACACTAAACAAACAAATACAAAACAATTGACAAATACAAGCAAGGCTAAAAAATAAAGAGTTAATTTAATACAACATATATTTAAAATAACAAAATGAAAACAGTGGCAGGCAGCTGGTCCGGTCACATAAAACCGGAATCCTACTCACAAGATGTTACGAGTAAATGAGCATTGATTAGCAGTCACTGGGAGGTGTTGGTTATATCTCCAATGGCGTCGGGCTGATGCAGGAACTGCTCCGACGCTGTCGCACTCTCCTGGACCGGAAATCCGTCACTGGGGGTGGGCCTTGGGGAAAACCGCCTCTTCCTGCTGCTGTAATGCAATTGAACGCTACCAAGTTGCCTGCGTTCTGTTGCTGACAACTCTAGAATACTGCCCTACGCGTTTTGTGCGCATGCGCAGTTCATCTGGGGAGTGCATATAGGATTGTGTCATCTGCATACATGTGTATTGAAGCTTCCTTACAAGCTGTGGGAAGATCATTGAGGAACACTGAGAATAGTAGGGCCCCCAGAACAGAGCCTTGCGGGACACCACAGGTGATATCCAGGAGGTTGGAGTTAGAGCCTGAGATGGGCACATGTTGGGATCTACCTGATAGGTAGGACTGAAACCAGTTTAAAGCATGCTTCCCTATTCCAGAGCACTGGAGTTTGTTAAGCAGGATAGCATGATCAACAGTATCAAAAGCCTTTGCAAAATCTAGGAATACTGCACCAGTGAGTTGTCCCCGTTCCATTCCACACTGGATTTCATTGCAAACTTTTAGCAGGGTAGTTACGGTGGAGTGTTTGGGGCAGAAGCGAGATTGGAATTGGCTAGGGAAATTTGTTTTGGTAAAGTAATTGCTTAATTGGGAGTGAACACATTTTTCCATTTAATACATTTTTTTCTTTTAATAAAAAAAATGTTTACAAATTGTGACTTGAAATTGTCTAAGAAAAGTAAAATAGGTCTCTGGTCATAGAGACAATCTTCATACAGTATCTCATACTTCTGAAAGTGAAGGAACGTAGCTTGTGAACTCAGTGAGGCATATACAGCAAGTGCCGATACATGATACCTTGTCAACCTTGTCTAACAACAGTAAAATCTATAGAGCAGTAAAAGACTTCCCTGTTTATTAATAATATAAATAAACCATGCATAAAATAAGTATTTCAGGTAGCACAACACTGTATAATTTGACTATTTAGGTGAATATTTGGAGAAGAAGCAGGTGGAAGTGGAAGGGGTATAGAGATAACTTTAGCTTAATTAATAAAGTACCAGGTTGATGTAATTAAAAAAAAAAAGTCAAGAAGGAACAGATTTATTATATGTTGTAATTCATTGAAAATAATTATTTAAACGGTGAACTGGTAATTCAATTATAAAAATGACAAAATGAAAATTCAATAGTGTAAGTAATGTCTTTTCTTGAAGTAAAAGAAACACCCTCTTTCTAAAAAAAAAAAAAAGTATTCTTTTTCTTCAATAAATAATGTTCAGGGCTTTAGAAACAGGCCAGTAAAATAGTGTTTTAATGTATTTTTTTCCTGATACATTCTATTTTAAGTGCATAATGGATACAAATTAGTTTTTAAGCATAGGTCAAAGAGGCTAGAAAAAGAAATTAAAGCAGCAGTTCAAGGATTATTCTACATGTGTTTTCTTTTTTTAATAAATCAGTTTGTACTATGAGAAAACACTTGTAGCATTTAAAAAAAAAATGTTTTAAAGACATTTTTAATGTTTCTAATGTTGGAAGCATTTTCAAAGTGACAGCCCCATTCCCCTTCTGATAGGCTCTGGCTCTTGAGCCCCGCCCTCTCTCTAGCAGTGCACCAATTGTACCTAGAAACTGCCTAGTCACTTCATATTCCAGGACTACTGTACATTGCCCACAATGCTGTTGTAAGAACTGAATTAAATAGCCCCAAGCAAGCAATCGATTACACGGGAATGGATCGATCTGCAGCTTAGCTAATCACTTGTCAGTGTGCAGATTGTATTCATGCACATATTGAATGGGGAAAAAAAAAATATATTTTTTTAAACAGCAGCTTGAACTGCAACTTTAAGGATAAATCCCTTTAATAAACATGGTGAGAAAGTGGGTAACACGACAATAATTATGTATTCAATTAAATTTGATTACGTTTTAATAGTGAATTACCCTCCTTGTAACTATATTGAATGAATCAATAAACTTAAATCATTATCTAAAACTAGTTACTGTATGCAGCAACAAAATGTATATAGATTTTTTGAAAAAGCTTTGAAAAATGCACTTGTAATTTAGAAAGCAATTGGGAAAAACATAGAACATCTTCCTTTCAACAGAAGAGAGGAAATAAATTAGTCATTTAATTTAACAAAAAATATTGATCTTAACAGTAGAACAGTTCAATTTAAAGTTATTAGTAGATTGTCGTGCACACCAGTAAGGCTTATCCACTTCAAATAAGTTGGAAATGTAAGATACAAGTCAATTAATCAATGGTATTTTTTTTAACATGGCTAGTACCCAAGGGTTTCACACAGCTAGTGAATATGGTGAACATTTCAGGCTAGTGTCCAAAGTGCTTCACAGATCAGGTGAATTCTCGAAAACTTGATGAGTGACTCAGTGAGTAAAGACACTGACTAGCATTGAGAGTTTGAAGCAATGGAGCCTGGTTCAATTCCCAGTGTCGGCTCCTTGTGACCTTGGGCAAGTCACTTTATCTCCCTTTGTCTCAGGCACCGAAAAACATAGATTGTTAGCTCCACGGGGCAGAGACTTGTGCCTGCAAACGTCTCTGTAAAGTGCTATGTAAAACTAGCAGGGCTATACAAGAACATGCTATTATTATTATGAAGATGAAAGCTTTCTTGATGTTTATAGGGAGCTTGTTCTAAAGTCTGGGCCCTTCTATCGAGAATTTTTTTTGCCCATCCTGGTATATTTGAATCGAGGAACACTTAGCAGTGCATTGTTGGTTGATCCGAGTAGTCTGGTTGGCTTATATGGATTCATTCGTTTTCATTGATGTACAGTATGTGGTGCCAGGCTGTGTGTGCCTTTTAGACTGTAGAGTGAACTATGAACTCAGATCCTGTCTGAATGGTAGCCAGTGAAGTTAAGTCAGTGATGTGATTGTGTCTGTGCAGGTCCTAGCTCCGGTATTCTGAATTGCGTACAGATGATTGATCTGGAGGTGACCAGGAAGTGTCCTTCCACAAGTCATTTTCCCTAAGGTGAGTGTCTTGATGGAATGGAGGTGGTAAAGGCAGAACTTGACTGTTTGTTTTACTTGTTCTTCCATTGTTTGAGAGATTACTATCAATGGCAATGCCCAGTATTTTCACTGTCTTGGAGTGTGCTATGGAGTGGACTTAGATTTGAATGTTTTTAAGGTCCTTCCATTAATTAGCAGTTTAGTTCTGGCATCCTATGATGATAGTCTCCGTTCATGTTTACTTTAAACCAAGAGTCATCCATTCATACTGTATTCTAATATATGCAAAGCAAACTTCAATAGCAGCTGGGTGAGATAGTGTACCCTTAGTAAAAGGAAATCTGGTCCAATATGCACGTTGGACTTGCAATGTTCAGACCCAGTGGCATCATATATATGTGTAACATGGTTAGTCTATTTTACCTCTCTTTCCCCCCTGTCATGTAAGTCCTTAGCAGTCTAGGCTGTGACAGGCCATTCTCTGGGTTTTGAGCCCCCTCATGCTCCCCTCTGAGTGAAAGAAGTGTCGTGGTGACTCATGACCTGTGTATAGCCTATCAGGTATAGGTGCAGACTTTGAGCCCTCCCCTTCTGGTTCCTTAGAGAGGCAGTGCCAAATTTAGTCAGTCTGTTCGCCTCCTAACTAAAGAGTTGGAGAGAGTACCCTCTCTTCCCTGCTGGGAGTGGGAGAGGACAGTCGGGACTCATGGCTGACTGGTCTAGAAGATCTAAAGGCTCCAGGCTTAAGAGCATGCACCATCCAGAGGCCTGGAATCCTCTGAGCCCTTGCATCCGCTGTATGAGAAAGAACTGCAGTGATTTCAATAAACCATCCCTTTTATATACTCCTGCCTGGATATCAGTCTTTTGGGCAGGGAGGATGGATGGAGTGTGTTTTAGTGGAGACTGTCTCCAGAAGACCCTGGAGTCTCTACAACTGGAGACGCTGACACCATGAAGAACTACCAAAAGCCTGTCCTAGTCTCAATAACAACGCAGACATCTCAGCTCTCCTGACCCTCACAGGTATGCCGCACCACAACAGCTAGTAGCCGCAACACGTATCTCCTAGAGGGTGGGGGTACATGTGCTGCTGAGATAAGGACAGGCTTTCAGGACTTTGCAGAAATACTGCAGCGTTTAAAAGGGATTTTAACAGCAGGGTGCAGCAGGTAAATGGTGCAGAAAGGGGCCAGGGCCTCTGATGGGATGTTACCAGGAATCCTTGTGTACCCATTATTCCTATGAAAGAAGGACTTTTTCCCCGAGGCCGAACCGGGAGGGTGGAACCTTCAAGTGCTTCCTGTGAAAGGCTGGGGCCAAAATAATGTCAGAAACAGGACCTGGTGACCCATTCTATAAAACTAGCACGACGTACTGTGCTGAGGGGGAGGCACACCACGATCGGTGTCCTCGTAGTGTGACCCCCACGTTAATGTTAATTATAAGGGTGAGCACCGATGGGATGTTTCCGGGGAGAGCTGTACCCTAATCTTAATCCGCCTTAAAAAGGATGGACTGGGGGCAGGATAATGCCAGAATCAGGACCTAGTGCACCCCTGTCAACTAAATGGCATGACACACTGTGACGTGAGGAGTCGGGTCAGGTACCGTGACCTCCACTTTCTACTCTACAATGATCATTGTTCTCGGGGCTTTCAGTGCTAAAATTATCCTAGAAGCGTGTACTGCATCTTTGCACCAAGACAGAGGAGAGTGTGTGTATTTAGGACTGTTCAGTGGAATATAACATCTAATGCTGCAGTGTGGACTGTCCTAAAATGGCAGACACAGTGTGTTCGCTTGCTCTAAAATGTCCAAAACGGTGCTCCAACCTAGAACACGGGACCGCCTGGGCTGCAAGCTCCAGTTTGCAAAAGTTTTGCAAAACCAGTGCATCCTTTCAGGGCCAAATTCTGGTGCCGCCCACCAAAGTGACTGGCTCATGCTGAGTCAGGTCAGCCTTCTACCCACAAACCCTGCCTCTAATTCCACCTAAGGGAGGGACTACCCACATTCAGCCAATCCGCGATTTTCTAGTGCTGGGAGGAGTTTCAATGCTGTCACGTGTTCATTCACACTTGGAATGAGTAAGATTGAGGATCCTAAAACACTCTCTCCCCAAACTACGATGGCATCCAACCAAATTCCAGATGAATTGGAGGTCACCAACTTACAGTACAACTTCCAGGCAGTTACCTGATGGTTCGGGTGAACAACCAGATACACCTGCGGTGCATCTGGCCGCATTGCCATCTGCCCGGTGGCACTATCGGCCTCGATGCCTGCACTGTGGCACCTTCTTTCTACGACCGGTCAGTCCTGTAACCATGGTATATATCATCAAATGCCCATGCGGGCTGCACTATGTGGGGAAAGGAATCTTAAAAGATAGCGCTAAATGATAGCGGTGCACAGATCCACCTTCCGGAAAGCCCTTGTGGATTCCACCAACCAGGATGACCTGAAGCACCTACCGGTGGCCAGACACTTCAAGCAAGAACATATCCCACATAGGGGCAGCAACAGACACAAACTATTGCTTCAGCTGGAGGCGAAAATGATCCATAAATTAAATACCATAACACCCAGGAGCTTTAATGAAGACTTAAACCTGGGCTGCTTCCTTTAATTGGGCTTCTGCCCTTTGAGACTTTTTTTGACATCTGTTTGTTTGCTCTGAGGGGGCTGTTGCTGTTGTCTGTGTGTTTTTCTGATATGCCATGTTCTGGTTCATACTCTGATGGTGGCCCGTGTTGACACTTATACAGTAGATGGCCATGTGTTCATATTCTTCCTACCTATTCTCCATACCCGTTTGTTTCCCACTTCACTTACCCTCACTTTTTAGTGTCTGACTCAGTTGCGCCCATTTACAGGTTGTTCCGCCTATTTAGCCATGTACATATTCGTTTGACTGAGACAGTGTTTTTTCACTCAGTGACTTATAATTTTTTATTCAGCTTGCACCTTTACCACAGTGGATCTCCTCTTGGGGGTCCTACAGTGTGCTGCATTACCCCCAGTGTCTACTTAGCATACTCTTTGTGCATTGCGCTGGGTTGTTCTGCTGACTGACGGCTTGTGGCGCTGGGGTTGCCATGGTTCCTCAGATGCTTTACCCCCCGTGCTAAAGTGTCACGTGACTGGACTTTCTACAACAGCCGCACACAGCCACGGATCTCATCCCCAATCAAGAGTGTGCAGTGGATCCTACCCGCTGAGCGGGACGCACGTATGGGGGACTACTTCCCTCTGTGCACCAGGAGTAAAATGCCTGTCGGATTCTCCACTGGCTTACAAACCTAGTCTGTTCGGCCCCTTTTGGAATATAGGTAAACACAGGGTAAACCAACAAGGTGCTCAAGAAGTACAGATAAGTTGCTGACACTGGAAAATTCAATAGATAAGGTGCAGGTCAAGGCAAGGCTAACACTGGTGCTATTAGTCTCTCCCAGCAATTGGCTCCCTTGGAGCGCTGATATAATTGAATTAAAGGGACTCACCCAAGTGTAGCCAATAACGCCGTGCCTGTGTAGATTCTTCCTTTCAAGTTGCACCGTCAACCCTCGAACGACTCATCCGTCATGATGGGTGATCTGTGACCGGCGGTGAGGATGTGTGCGGCCTGAACAGCAGCCCGGCGTGCCCCCGGAAATGATCAATAGCAAGCAGGAACACCTCAGGGAGGAGAAGAACGCGATGCACCGCCGTAAGGAAAAAGTGAAGGCCCATTGGCTGAAACGCGTCAAAGGATTTGCTAGCTCTACACTTCTTGCAATAAAGTTTTTTACAGTCACGTGACCAGCCTTCACTCTTTCCTTACGGCGGTGCATCGCGTTCTTCTCCTCCCTGAGGTGTTCCTGCTTCCTTTTGGAATATAGGATGGTCAGAGTGGTCTCATTGACAACCGGGACGCTGCCTCTTGCTTACAGCAGAGACGTGACATGGCACGCTGATTGGACTCTGACTCAGCTGTTATGTATGTGCTTTGATGATGTGACTCATCTGCCTTTTTCGCGCGCTTTGTTTAATTAATTGTTTGATTGGTGGGTGTGTCTGGCACTTGGGATAGGGTATTTAAGGGTCTCACTGTCTGTGGTTTTTGCCCACCCCCTTGAGAAAGATCCCGTTGTGTCGATTGAAATGTTGGACCTGTGTTATTTATTTCTGAATACACTTTTTGTGCTTACATCTCCGAGTGCTGTTGCCTTTGTTTGCCATCCGTGCTGTTGGTAAAGTATATTTGATTAATGGCATTAGCACCAGACCATTATTTGCTCATACAGGAGTGCCAGTGACTGATTTCTCATATATCCCTGTATCAGCCACACCATCTCTGCAGCCCTGAGGGTACTTTGGATTGTGGAATACAGACGCAGAGCGACCAGATTGGTGGTGATAATTGTCACAATTGCCTGAATTGATTTTACCTTTGTGAGTGCATTTCCTCCCCCCCCCCCCCACTTCCCCTTTATACCATTAAATGTACAATTTTACGCTATGGGGCTTGCGCTCTCTCTTCTTTTTCACATACACACACACACATATATATATATACACATATATATATATATATATATACACAGAGATACCCAGCAAGCTCTCAGAAACCTCCCAAAATTACCACAAAATATATATATATGTATACATGTACTATATGTCAAAAGGAGTGCTACTTGGTGTGGCTAATTGTATAAAACAAGAAACAAAGAAGTCCAGAGCAACATCCAATGTGACAAAAAAGAGAATATCCTCACATGAAGGCCAAGTGAAGCACCGCAGATAGGGAAAAAGACACACCAAGGATAAAAAAAATCTAATTTAAAGTATACTATTTAATTTAGAGTATACTTTTTGACAAAGGGCTTTGCCCGAAACGCGTCAGAGTTGTCTGTTTGTCCTATTTTTGTGGGTGCCTCTCTTAGTCACTTCCGAAAAAAATTATATTTTTTATCCTTGGTGTGCCGGTTTCACTGTCTTTTTCCGTATCTGCGGTGCTTCACTTATCCTTCATGTGAGGATATTCTCTTTGCTGTCTACTATCAAGTTGGATGCACGCCCAGTGGAGTGTTTACCTCATCAAACAGTGAGTTATCTTCTGGAGTTTATCTGTGCCAGTTAGTTTTGTATAGCTGACATGCTCTAAGTAGTCCTATCAATGTGTGGTGGTGAAAAGGTGCACATTAACTGTTGGTTGTTGTGCTGCCCCTAGTACTCCATAAATTCCACTTAATGATTTAAGCCTTAAATTGGGGTGACTACTATTATATGAGCTATAGGCAAATAACATTACAAACTACTATCTATGCTCTCAATTTATGAGATATGTGCACAAGTCTACATCTTTATACTCCAATAAATACTATGAATTGCTCACACTAAAGGACATTAAGAAGAAATGTAATGACATTCTCTACCTGTGAATTGTTTCTGCTGCACCGATAATTAGACTATACTGATGGGGTGGCCGTTATTCGAACACTTCACACGGTAATTTATGCGGGAAACCGTGATCACAACGGGAACAAAATTTGCTGTGTTTAAAGAAATGACCGCGGCGCATTAGATGCCCAAAGTAGGGACCCCTGCTGTGCGAATGCTACCGGTGTCATCCTTTGTGTAATAGACGCGCAGTAAGAGTCTGAATCAGTCACTCTAACTGCATGCCTCTCACAGGCGATCGCGGGGGTTTTATTAAAATTCTAAAATTACAGTTTTGTAGCAGGGGGTCTCCGGAGCTGAACCACATTGATTTCAGGTCCGGGGACCCCCTACTTCCCAAGTTACAGGCCCCGTTATGGGGTGCCGGTACACCCACCATGTTAAAATCCTGTGGGATCGAATCTAAACAATGCAGAGGGATACCGGCACCCCATAACAGGGCCTGTAACTCGGGAAGTAGGGGGTCCCCGGACTTGAAATCAACTTTTTTTCAGCTCAGGAGACCCCCTGCTCACGCACACTATGAATTAAAATAAAATGTAAGCAGCTTCATTACCTTAGCAGCTTCCCGCTAAGGTAATGATTTTTTATTTGGAGGGGGGGGGGGAGTTTGATACTAGTGTAGGGGAGCAGGGAGTCTTCCGAGCTAAACAAAGTTGATTTCAGCCTTGGTAAATCAATGTGGTTCATCTCTGGAGATCCCCTGCTACAAAACTGTAATTTTAGAATTTTAATTAAACCCCCGCGATCGCCTGTGAGAGGCGCGCAGTTAGAGGGACTGATTCAGACTCTCTAACTGCGCGTCTATTACACAAAGGCAGACGCCGGTAGCATTCGCACAGCAGGGGTCCCTGCTTTGTAAATCTAATGCGTCGCGGTCATTTCAACAAAAATAACGCGCCAAAACCGGGGAGATTTAGGGGATTATATCTACTTCCAATTCAAGATCCGTTCGAATAACGGCCGCCCCATCAGTATGTCTGTTTGTATACAATGTGACAAAAATACACAGTAAAATACCTATATAATCTCTTTGAAAAGAGTTATCTAGTTAACCCTTTGGCCAAAGCATGCGAGCCACTTTCGAGGCATGACCATAATATCGCAGGTCCTAACACTAACTGATTAAAATCCTTATTTACCTCTATAATTAGAGGCAGGATGGTCCTGGCATTGAACCTGTCGCAACCAGCTGCATGAAAAGAAAACCTGCTTACTTGGACAGTGGGGAAGGAAGAGCTTTAAACTCTGGGTGGGAGGAGCCACTAACCTCCAAAACAGCTGAGACCAGCTGGACAAAGTTTATAATAAAGACTATCCTCATTAATACTTCTGGCTCCGCCACAGTCTGTGTGGAGGGAGGTATCTGTGTGAAGGGAGCCTTGCTGAAGCCACCTATGTCTGGAGACGGTGACACCAAGAAGAAAGAACTAGAGGAATCCCCAAAAGTCTACCTGTCTTCCCCCCAGGGCTGCTAACAGAAATCATGGGGACAAGGCCAAATGAAAGGAGCAGGCCCCACCCACCCGAACCCATAGCGAACCGAACCCCCCCCCCCGAACCCATAGCGCACCGCCCACGAAAAAATATCTTTTAGCGCGCAACTTTTACTTAACTGTTTCCTTATTGTGATACAGAAAAAACCATTAAAATGCAACCTGTTTATTTTTATATTTTCAACAAAAGACATGTGACTGCCTGCCTGGGTGGGTGGGTATGTGAATGACAGTTGAATGACAGTGGGTGGGTGGGTTAAAGGACAATGGGTGGATGGGTTGAATGACAGTGGGTGGGTGGGTGAATGACGGTTGAATGATGGTGGATTGGTTGGACAGTATGGGTGAATGACGGTGGGTGGGTGAATGACGGTTGAATGACGGTGGGTGGTTGAATGACGGTGGGTGGGTGAATGACAGTGGGTGGGTGAGTGAATGACGGTTGGTGGGTCAATTTTGACTGTGGGTGGGTGGGTGAATGACGGTGGGTGACTGGGTGACAGTGACTGGGTAACAGTGACTAGGTAGGTGACAGTGACTGGGTGGGTGGGAGACTGACTGGGTGACAGTGACTTAACTTGACCGGGTGGGTGCAGCTTGCCGCCGGACTCTTCCCCTCCTGCCCCCGAATCCCCGCGGCAGCTGCCCAGGAGGGGAGGTGGGCTCGGGGGGTGGGCCACGGGAGGTGGGTTCAGGGGGAGCGCGGGAATCTGGCCGTGGGGGAGCGTGGGAAACTGGCCGTGGGTGGAAGCAGGCAGCAGGAGGAGCTGGTACTTCCCCCTCCGTCCCACGTTGGGAGCGGGGGGGGAGCCGCCGCAGGAGGAGCTGGTACTTCCCCCTCCGTCCCACGTTGGGAGCAGGGGGGGGGGGGCCGCCGCAGGAGGAGCTGGTACTTCCACCTCCGTCCCACGTTGGGAGCGGGGGGGAGGGGGAGCGGGCCCTGCGCATGTGCGCCTGGACCGCGGAGGAATCGCCGCCTTTTTTTTAACTTTTTATTTATCTAATTAACTGGCGTCCGGCCGCGCAGGGGGTCCGGCCGCCGGGCCCCCCTGACCCATGGGGCCCGGGACGCCAGTACCCTTTCTCCCCCGCTGTTGGTGGCCCTGCTTCCCCCACTACATCGTGTGGACCTCAGCTCTCCTGTACCTCACAGGTAATCAGCACTACACCTAGCAATAGCCATGACAAGATCTCCCAGTGGGGGGGCGGGGGGGGAACATGTGCTACACCTGCGTACTGGTCATGCCGTTAAGTGGCTGCAAGCTTATAACGCTTTGGCCAAAGGGTTTAACTAAATGACCCTTACTCATGAGAATATTTACATTGTAGTGTTTAACTATGTATTTTGTCACATTAGATGTAGCATTGGGTATTTCTGTCTTTTGTTATATTACTGATGTTTCTCTATATTTTTGTGTGAGCGTCTTCAAATTTGCTTCACACTATTTAATTATTTTTTTTTACATTTTGCGCTATTGCAAACTTTCCGCAAAAATACACATTGCTCAGAATTCTGCCAATTTCCCCAGAATTCTGACAGAACGTTGTCAGAATTTAGTGGAATGGCTGTATGTAACAGGTCAGGCAATCTTGTACATTGACTTTTAATGTTAAACAATGTTTTGACAGATCTTGGTCATTTCCTCAAAAAAGGAAAATCGTATTTGTCCTATTTTGTTTGTTTCTTTAACACATCTAATAGTCTGAATATTCTTACATTAACCATAGTGCAGAGTAAATGAGTACTTCATTATTAGGTGATGCCTTTTTTTTATTTGGACTAAAAATTGATATTATAATCCAAGCTTTCGAGAGTTCTCTCTCTCTTCCTCAGGTCAGCGATACTGATTTATAAAGATTCCACGAGTTTAACACAGATGTACCGTAAAAAAAAGAAAACACAATGGCCATCTAAGGCAGAGGCAGAGAGGGAATAAACAGACAGGGCAATAATGGCTGGGGAGGCAGGGGGTTGGGGTTGCAGGGGGTTGGGGATACAGGGGGGGGTTAATTGTAATATGCATAGAGAGGCAGGGAGAAACATTACAAAAAATGATCATAGTGGGTTAAAACCTCCCATATCAGCATCCAGTCCTCTTGTTTTAGTGGCTATGGGGCTTATTCACTAAATCTTGATAAAATCAATGC
Source organism: Ascaphus truei (assembly GCA_036426205.1). Lineage (NCBI taxonomy): Eukaryota > Metazoa > Chordata > Amphibia > Anura > Ascaphidae > Ascaphus > Ascaphus truei. Next base: position 24,065,551 of record CM071568.1, on the reverse strand, counting down.
ATAGCATTGTAGTGCAGTGCAGTGCATTGCTGAGCGACTTTGCATTGTTTTACAGCACACTAAAACGTGTGTGTCAAAACTAAGAAAAAACACAATTTTTTTAAAGTGCGGTCAAAAATGCAAGATCGTACTACTTGTTTTTTTATTTTGTTCTGTTTTTCTACGTCCTATCGCACTGAATCTGTTTGTTTAAACTGCAGCCTGGAAGAGCTGCGTCTCCATGCAGTTTAAATATTAATTTTAATATTAGTGTACGGGAGCAAGGGGTCTCGTGACCTAAACCGCAATGATTTCAGCCTTGGGGACTCCCTGCTTCATGAGATACAGGCCCCCTTATGTGGTGCCGGTATCCCTGCCATTTTTAAATCCTTTGCGTCACGGCCCAGATGACTGGGGGATTAAAATACTGCAGGAGATACCGGCAACCCATACCGGGGGGTGTATCTTGAGAAGAGGGGGTACCCGAGGCTGAAATCAATGCGGTTCATCGCAGAAGACCCCTGCTCCCGCTGAACAAAAGAGAGAAAATTAAGGCAAGAATGCAAAACACATTAATAACACTTTTAATACAGAATCACATTTTGTTATGGTTCCAAGAGTGGCCCTAAATGTTGCATCTAAAAACACCTGCATCCAAGCCCAGATACCATTGTAAATCAATATCAAGCCATTTCTCACTATCATTTCCAAACTGATTATTAAAGCGAGTTTAAAGCGGCAATCCAAGCGCTTTATCTTGTAAAAACATTTTTTTACACAGAATCGAAGCAGCGGATCTCCAGAGCTGCTCCCCATTAATTTAATTAGTTCTGCTTCCAAAAACTCTTACCTCCCAAGGGGGTGCCGGTAACCGGTCCACTTGGCTACCAGGGTTCATGTTATGGCAGTGTTTCAAAGCACCCATGCCCTGTGGGCCAATAGGAAGCCATGATGTCATCAAGGTCGGCTTCCTAATGGCTTGTGTAATGCGGGAGCTTGAGACCCCAGCTAACTCAGCCAGAGCAGCTACCGGCACCCCCTATGGAGGTAGTGTTTCTCCGGAAGCAGGGGTCCACGGAGCTGAAATGAATGCTGTTCAGCTCCGAAGACCTCCTGCTTCAATCATGTGTAAACATTTTAAATAAATGTTTAAAAAAACAAACAAAACCAAAACACTTTGATTGCTTCTTTAAGAAATGCTACACTTGTTGCTAAAACTAGAATTTCAAGTTAGGATGCCACATGTCGTTCACATGTTGCAAGAGTTGGACTGACCAGTTTTTCGTGTCTTTTTCTGTTTGTTTCGCTTAAGGCAACTATGGAAGAACACTTTCGATGAAATGTGTATTAATTTTATTATCCCAAATGCTACTGTATTTCTTAATTAACATTTTTGAGGTTATTGCGGTGGAGCTATCCAGCAGAAAATCATTGCTGTGCTGTATATTAATATATATGGGTGACATATTTTATTTAAAGAGAAATTGATACATGGTTGATTTGTTGGTGTTTTTCATAAGCCCTTGAGCACCAGAGACTTGCAAGGTACTGTGATAAATAACTTAAACTTTAACATTGCAGTCCCAATACAAATATAGCAGACGTTTTTGCCCTTGTTATCATGCGATAGGGCATACATTTGTACAGTGCAATTAGCGAATTGCGTCATTTCGCAACTTGCAGCTCCATTGAAACTGCGCAAACGTTGTGGGACGTTTGAAGGGGTGAGTGAGCAGTGGGCCGCTTGGCGCTACTACTATAAAGGCAGCTGGGAGAGGCCCAACAGGCCCCACGCCAGGAAGTTGCTGGGGGTACTGAGGCTCCTGACCTCCATTAAGACTCAGCCCACTGGAGGAAGAGAGGAGAGGGCAACGAGCAGCAGGAGGGACCAGATTGATGCAGAAAAGGGCAAGGCCAGCCTCAGAACTGTATGCGACTCGTAAGGTAACACAATGGAGAAAGATTATTGACGGGACCGGCATGGTGAGCCCCAGGGTGAAGGACTAAGGGGAGGAGGGTAGAGGGTAGTTTAGTATTGATCAGGGTAGTGAGGATTCAGCTGGGGGGATTCTGAGGTGTGGGGGAGGTGGTGGCCACCTTTCTGCATGGGTCAGTCAGGGACTGCAGGGGTCCGTGAGGGGGAGGAGTGCCCAGTTTTGGGATAACATCTGGTGGGGGGGTGGGGGGGCTCTGGTGTGCGGGAAGGCTCCTAGATGTGTTGGGTAGTGGTGGGCTTGGGAAGTGACACTCTGCTGTGGGCATGGGAGTTTGGTGGGGGAGTGGTGTTCAGGACCCTTGTGAAATTTTTTATGCAATGGGGTTGGCGGGGAGAGGCCTCGCAAATGGGTTCAACACTGATTTGGTCTGCATCAGCTTCCTGGGAATTTAAATGAATGTAGTTAAGATGGAGTATCATCTTCCTTCCAGGAAGGTGGCCGAACTGAAGGCGCTGGTGAGTTTAGCGGGTAGAAGAAAGCCAGCTGAAGGAGGTTCAGTCAATGCTTGGTGACCTACATTTTACTACCCGGGTCCTTCCAATGGGCAGGGTTTTTTGAAGACACCTGGCGTTTGCGATGGCAGGGGTGAAATCGCAGCACCGCTTCCTCAGGGTACATAACGTGTAAGGGGATCTCAGGGTCTGGGACACATTTTTGGGTCACTATAATGGTAGGACTCTAGCATTGCAAAGGGTAGTGGAGAGCCAGAAGATAGCGCTCTTTCTGGATGCATTGGGGCAATAGGCTTGGGGGACTTTTTCAAGGCGTCTGGAGTGCATAGTTTTGACCAGTGGATTGGGCACAGCAAAGGTTTATGGGGAACTTTACTTTTCTTTAACTCTTTCCGTTGGTGGTGGCGGTTGAGCTCTGGGGGCCAGAAAAAAGCAGAGCACTGCGGAATAATAAACTGGGAATGTATCGTTTCGCAAATGGCACTTTGTCAAAGAGAACTTTAAACTGATAAAATCAGCTGTTACATAGTGTACCCTAGGGCGTGAAAAAACACTGCACACCTGACTAGGTAAGGGATAAGCAAATAAGCAAAAAGCTAGTAATCAAATTCAGGAGGGGGTGAGGGGCCTCTATAGCTGACGAGAGAATACAACATTTAACAAAATAACATCCAATGTACTGTAGATACAAAAGTGAGAAAATGAATGATACAATGATGTATCTAAACTATACTAATTTAAAAACATCGCCAATGCAAAATATATAACATTGATGTCTGCAATGACTACTGTAACTAGAGAATAATATTCAGAATGGCTGTACTGATATATCAAATTCACACCAGCAAAGAGGGTCTTATTGGGTATCACAAAAAAGAAGGGGATCATGGATATGTGTAATATGTCAATATACCAATAAGGAACATGGAAAGATATGGTGAAAACATCAGACCACTTGCTAAAAACACAAGCAATGGAATTAGACAACCCAATCTATAGCAATTTGTAGAAAATAAACAAATAAGAAATTATGGGGGTTATGCACTAAGCAGTGATAAGTGCTTTTAAGTGAGATAAAAAGCCATCATAGTGTGATACTGCCAGCTGTGAGATTCACAAAGCAGTGATAAGTCTTTTAAGTGAGATAAATGCCTTTATAGCGTGATACTGTCTGCTATGAGATTAACAAAGCAGTGATAAGTGCTTTTAAGTGGGATAAAAAGCCTCCTACTATAATCCCTACGCTTACACACATTTTTAACTCCTCCCTCTGCTCTGGAACCTTTCCATCCTCCTTCAAACATGCAACAGTCATACCATTACTCAAAAACAGCAAGCTTGACCCTACCTTGCAACAGTCATACCATTACTCAAAAACAGCAAGCTTGACCCTACCTCTCTTTCTAACTATCGACCTGTCTCCCTCCTGCCTTTTGCCTCTAAACTACTTGAACGTCTTGTATTCTCTCGCTTGCTCCATTTTCTCAACACCTATTCTCTCCTAGACCCTCTACAATCTGGCTTCCGCACTGCTCACTCCACGGAAACAGCCCTCACTTTTATAAATATTCTTAAAATAATTTTTAAACATAAAAACAAAATTTTAAAAATATCATATATATTTGTATTGATGGTTTTATATATATATATATATAAAGTATTTATCTATAATATTCCTAATTTAAAATAAGGTTTTACTAGAAGAGTTATGATATGGTAGAATCAGGTTCTTGGAGAATTACATTTTTTATATTGAACCGTATACTATTCAATAACTCTATAATTTTTAAAAAATTTTACTAAAAAAAAAATTTTTTTTTACTATTCATTTGAACTAAGACTTATATATATATATACAGGAATTAACTGCATCATTAGCTATCTTGCACATAGTGGGTGCGGGATTGGTGCAAAACTGTGCAACATCAATGGTGGATAGATAAATATCTAGTTATGTGTAAAAATTGTAATAAAATGTATTTCATGATTGTCAGGATATTGTACATATGAAATGTATTTGTAGCGAGTTTTATGTTATATGTTGTATTATGTGTATGTTAGGCTCTCGTTTTTTAGCACAGGTCATGAGTGACAGGAGTATCAACCACTCACGATTGTCATAAGATCAATTTGAGAGACAATCTATTTCCACCAATTGTGTATCACCTGCCATTATATAAGGCATGCATGGACTGTGCTAATTAACCCCTGAAGAAGTGCGCATGCGCACGAAACGCGTTGGGTGTTTTAGAGAATCATTTGGTGAGTGAGCACCACAAGGAGCGGACCCCTGCATCAATCCCTAGTTCCAGTCGGCGGCGGAGACGTGTGGCAAGCAGTAAGCGGCGAATAGCTCCACCCAGCGAGTGACGTCATTCCGGATGGAAAATCTCGCGAGGGTTGGCCTGCAGAGACGCTCGGCCTGAGAGTTATCAGAGGAGGCGCTGGCGGCCATTATAGAAGTACCACGCGCCTAGGAGCAGCTGATACCGGACTGCATCTCTTGCTATCACTGTCTGAAAACTCTGGATTGTTGTAAGTAGGATTCCGGTTTTTACACACCGGATCCTAGACCTGCTCCATAGTTCCCTGCCATTTTTTAGTAATTGTTCTAATAAATCTCTGTTATATTGTTAGCCTTTCTGTCAGTGTTGTTAGTGGTGTATGTCTTGTGTGTGTGTGTGTTACATGTTTTATATTTGCAGTGTCACGCTATGATTTCTCTCTTTATCTTCCCTGCATTATATACCACGGTTGCTGCTGTGGAGCCTGCTGTCTAACAACTGGATCACCTGTACTGGACACTGCAGCATATCTTTGGACTTATTTTCCTTTTTGGACATTTGAGGCGCCGGTCTGTATTGTTTTCTCTGTGTTTCTCACTAACTGTGTTTGGGTTAGTTCTTTTCCTGGCAGCCGTTCTATATTTAGTTAATATATTACATTGTGGTTTTTATTGTGTAATATTTTATTTTGATCTAATTTGATATTTTTAGCGCTATTTACTCCATTCTTTTCTCTAGTCACTCTTTTTAATTGTTATTAAAAGCAATACTTGCACTATGCCCTTTTTCTTTCTCTTTCTATAACATACAGGAGAGATTGTCTGATATACGCGCAAGCTTAAAGCGATCCTGGATATCCTTTCAATTGGGTATAAGATATCCCTCTCTACCTTGCAGCTTGATGTCGTATTCCCAGAGATTAACTGCTTATTGCCCAGTTTGAGTGCCACATGCCTGCTTTATCCAGCTAACCTGTGAGTGCATCTATTACCCTTATACCTGAGAATACACACTAAATTACACAGAGTTGTACTATTTGTGTGTTTTTTCTCTACCCCACGTGACTCCTGGGAGTCGCACTCCAAAGTGTGCATCTGTATTCTGTGGAGAAGCACTTCAGAACCTGCTTAAGGGGTTGTATTTGATACATTATAAATATTTGTCACTTAAAAATCACTTATTTTCACGTATATTTTACGCATCTGAATTCTATTGATTGATGCGCTTTGTATTTGTTTGTTTGATATCATTTAAAATTGGGGCTGTGTCAGATGCTACCAGGCTGAGGGAGGCAATAATGAAGGAATTGGACAGGTGGTCATCAGGGCGTTTTGAAGGTTATATCAGATCATGCATACTGTAGATTGTTAAGTATGTCTGATTTATATTATTTTGACATTTGTCCAGGTTGCTCCCCTCTTGAGGTTTGGATGCTGGGGATTCATACATGCATTGGGCAGGGAAAAAAGCATCATGAAGGCTTGGTGGTAGGCAGTTGGGTCAAAGGGGGGACCTCATTAGGATGTCCTGTGTTTGGAGCAGAGGTATGAGGTAGGGCCAGTTATTACCTGAAATGTTGTGTAAGGGAAGGACGAGGGCCCCTCCCAATTTTTTACTGTAGCATTTGGGGGCAGTGATATTGCGCTGGTCCAATCTGTAGTTAATGTGGAATATGCATGTTTTTGGTGTGGTTGGAGGTGGCTCCTAGGGTTATGTGGCGCAGGGGCCAGAGATTACAAGGAGGTAGAAAACTCAAGGAGGAAGGTGAAAAAGGCGATGGTGACTTTTGTAGTGGAGTTGGGGGTATAGAGGTGGTTGTTTACGATGATAGGGTTCACCTTTCAGATATTGGTAATGATATCCTGATACTGGTATAGCAGACTCACTGACAGGATATCCGGTTTTAGGACTCCAGTCACTATCTGGGTCTTGGTTGATTTTGTTAGGCAGAGGAGTTAGGTTGTTGACTTGACCCTGCAGGCACCAGAAGTAATAATTGTTGAGCAGGTCTTGCTGCTGTTATAGGCAACCCTGGAAGTTCGGATGGGGGCTGGCCAGTCCTCTTTATCACTGCAGTTGAATCACCCTGGCCCCTAGTGTTTTTAACTTCTTATTTCCCTTGGCAGTTGGTGTGAATTTGCTTTGCAAGTTTAAGAGATAGAATAGCAGAGATACAATATTTGTGATGTGCTATTAAAAAAATAAAAGAAGAGCAGGGCTTTACTGGCCAATAATGCCCTGGCTGGAAGGGTTGAAGGCCTGAAGAGAAGTGCAGGACCAAATTGAATATAATTAATGAAAACATTTTTATGGCCTGAACCAAGGGGTGGTGAAGAGAGCTACATTTTAAGTTCTATGAAGCTATAAACTGCAGACACAGTTATAGTTCCAGCCCCCAGTGAACAAAATGTTAAAAGAAGATCCCAATGATGGCGCAACTTTGTATTGACTCACCAGAGGGATGCCAACATCACAGCCTACAGGTTTATTCCAGACTACAATTCAACACTGGTAGACAAGAGTAAAAGTTCTATCTCAAGAACTATGGTTCTGCTCCAGGGTGCCCTCTAGTTCAGATTATGTAAAAATAATGATAACATATTAAGTATGGAGCACACTTCCTCCCACCCTATGGGAGATATGGCGTTTACGGTGTGGTGCGTTACCTGTGGCTCACAGGAGGCCTGAACCTCCGCCACTGGGAGCCTGAGGTGTACCTGATTTATCTGGTGACAGTGCCTCCATCTGCAAGGGATCCCAATGGGGTGGGATAAGCCCCTAACAGGAACAATAACAATAATACACACACTCAAATATGTACTAACAACCTTTACTGAACACAATAATATTGGTATCCTGTACCACACAGTAATATAGGCCCCAACCTGATATCACCAGTGAGTGTCCCCAAAGTACATTGGGTGCCCGGCACCAGTACCCTGATGTCCCTTTTCCCAATGTCAAGGCCCACCCAACGTGTAGGAGAAAGCGCTATCCCGTGAAGTGTTGCTGCACTTAGTTGGGTACCTGCCCGGGACCACCAGCACCCGGGTGATGCAGATTAACAAAGAGGATCCGTCTGATCCGACGTTGTCATCCGCGATGGTGTCCACTCCGCATGGGGTGAATTCCTGCGTGGATAATATCACTTTCCAGTCTCGCGCAGGGAGGTAGCCTGTTCCCAAACCACAGGCCGCAATCACTGTGCGGCGTCTTCACTGTGTCCCTGACACTAGACAGTAATTGGAGAAGCATCCCTATCTAAGGAGCCTTCCCTGAAGCAACCACAAGCTACTGTGAGTCGGGGCCTAGCTGGGGCCTAATGGGGGTCTCTGGCCTAGTGCAGGGGCCTACTGACACCATGCACCTACACCTTTACACTCTGATGTCCCAGCTCTGACAGACTAGCGTGGTGCAAGTCGAGCCAAATGTATCCAGTTCTCAGCAGGGGAAAACTGCAGCCCTATTGGCTGTGGGTTGCCATGTGTTTTTCAGCACCTGGGGCTGCTGGGAGTTGTAGTTCTCCATGCGGAGCTATGTAGTAATAGCCACCGCTATTTGGGACGCACTGCGCATGCGCTGGGTGAACCAACATGGCCGCCGCAACTATTCTGCACATTCACACCATCTCGCGCATGCGTGGCCGCACTGAAGATGGCGGAACCCTGCAAAGCGAGCCGCCGGCGACTCGGTCGCCTCCGCCTCTGGCACGTGCCTCCCGCAACCCTCCCCACACACTCCCCATCCTCCAGCGGAAGGTAAGCGAATGAAGGGGGACCCTGGAGGGACCCAGGCCACAAATATATTAAAAAAAAAGTGTGTAGTACACATTGCTGTTTTAAAGTTCCTATTATAAATAAAAACAATATAACAAATACTTGTGCAGTACTTGCATCCATCCCCTACTGTAATTTTAGCCTAATTAACAGAATCACTGTCATTACATCAGCTTGGTCTCCTGGAGGATTGCAAATGTAATAAAAAGGAACAAAATGTTAAACAAAACATTAAGCTCTTTGCACCAAAGAGGCCGGCAGAGCAGGGTATGCAGAGGAGGTAGAGCAGGTCTGGCAGAGCAGGTCAGGCAGAGCAGGTCAGGCAAAGCAAGTCAGGCAAAGCAAGTCAATCACAGCAGGTTAGGCAGAGCAGGTCAGGCAGAGGAGGTCAGGCAGAGCAGGTTAGGCAGAGAAAGTCAAGCACAGCAGGTCAGGCAAAGCAGGTCAGGCAGAGCAGGTCAGGCAGAGCAGGCAGAACAGGTTAGGCAGAACAAGTCAGACCGAGCAGGTCAGGCCGTGCAGGTTAGGCAGGCTTTGCAATGTGTTGCTGACCCTTCTGAAAGCTAAGGGATTAAAGAAGGAAACTGAAATGTGGCTTTTAAATAGTAGCATGTGAAGTAAAGAAGAAAGGTACCTAAAACCCCCTGACTTTCCTACACACGAGTCACAATTACAATTCTAATGTGTGTGTTTGGTAAAACATCTAACACTCATCACCATGTTACTGTACATCACAGTCATACAGCTTGAGGTACAATGAGAGAAGTCATCCTTAATAATTCACCACAACTTCTCAAATATCTCAGATGAAAGTAGTACACATGAAAAATGATTACAATAAACCTAAGGATAAAGTGAGAGCATAACTGTTTGTTTGTTTTTTTTTTTTTGGTGACAAGCCATCCACATAACTTGCAAGAAGCAGGAATTAATGTGATCGGTGCTTTGGCACCCGAGAGATTTCCTCCTCTTGCAGAACACTTGACTAAAGTTCTACCCACATTAAATTCCATCCTACAGCAAGTGGGAACAATGGTGTTTTGTAAATGCACTTTGGATTATTTTAGGGTGGAAAAGCTTTGTAACAAAGTGACTTTTTATAGTGAGGATCTTAATATGACTGACACATTTAGGGCTACAGTACATTAAACTAGTCCAGCAAGATGTTTAATGGCTTACATCTGAGTGATTGATGCCTCTTTGTCCTGCTGCCCCCAATCCGTCAGGCCTCCAGGTGAATGTTTCACCCTAATCTTTCACTACGAGAGTAGCCTGCAAGTCAATGCAGCACTAAGCATTGCTGGCAGCGAAACGGATAACCCGGGGGTTCTCCACTCTAGTCCTCAAGACCCCCCCACAGGTCAGGTTTTCAGGATATCCCTGCTTCAGCACAAATGGCTCGGTCTTCGACTGAGCTACAGAATGAGCTACTGATTGAGCCACCTGTACTAAAGAAGAGATATCCTGAAAACCTGGCCTGTGGTGTGGGGAGGGGGGATTGTCTTGAGAACCTCTGGGTTTAAGGTGAACAACCACCTTTTGATGCCACTTCTGCAAAAAATATGTTCTCTCCTCATTTACTCATTGCATGACACGGGAGAGAAATTCCGTCATATAGCACATAATTGATGCAAAAGTGCACGCACATGAGATGGTTTTTCTACTGATCTTCCTGCGTAGAAAATTCTTAATAAATATTGCATTACATTATGGGACACTTTTAAAGGGAAAAACTCACAGTTTAATGAATAGGCCTTGGTGCCACATAAACAATATGCTAAGAATCTGCTTACCAATACTGGAGAAGTCTTCAGCTCTGTATAGGACTCAAATCTTGTCCCGGACAGGGAGGTAGTTTAACAGTACATAGCGTTGAGACTCAAAACATGAAACCGCTACGCATCATAGTGTAGCCAGGTCCCTCTTACCTCTATGCCCTGGGGGTGGGGACGGCTGATGAAGTGCAGGGAGCGCTGCGGTGGCAGCTAAGCAGCGATCGGGTCGCTCCACGGCGCACCCGACAAGTGGGGGCCGTCATCTTAGGTGCAGTTCGCACGCGCAGTCAATGCGGCGGCCACTACAGTTCGCGCATGTGCAGTAGCTACAGGGCGCATGCGCAATGGACAATGAATTGCGGCGGCTATCTTGGATAGGGCTCTGCACGGGACTACGAGTCCCAGCAGCCACTGGGGCTGCCGAACACGTGGACAGCTACAGCCAATAGGGTTGCAAGATCCACAGGAGGAAAGTAGATACAATTGGCGCACGTAGGGAGCACGCCATTCAGGTGCAGGATGCAGAAAAGAGAGGTAGTGTCCCAGGTGTTAGTAGCCCTGGGACTTGGCGAGCTTTCTCCTGTAGGCCCCAGCTAGATCCCCAAATCACAGTAGGTAACAGTGCATGTGTAGGGAAGGCCCTTCAGTTAAGGACACCCCCTTTAGTGTGCTGTTAGAGCTGCAGCATCAGAAAGTGATGCCACATGGTGTGCTTGGCCTTTGGTCAGGGACCAGACCCAGGCATATACATCAGAGACTCTTACGGTGAGATCCTCCAGCTGAAGTTCACCCCACGCGGTGGATTTGGCGCATGCCAAACGGAAGGATCCTTAGAGACCTCACGTCGTGGGATCAGATGGATCCTTCTGTTTAAAGTCAGCGGTACCTGGTGTGATATCACCACTGTCCTCTAGGGGCTGAATAAGGGCAGCTATAGGACTTTTGCAGCACACAGAGATAATCCTCTCTGGAATAGCTGTTCACCTGCTGGCTAATTAATCAGGATGGACTCCCTCAGTGAAAAGGAAGTGTTTAAGGCAAACACAGTGTGATGCCATGCAGAGAGAGAGACCATTTTCCCTCAGAGAAGGGGGGGAGACAGAGGGGCTCCCCAGCTACCAGAAGCTGGTTAAAGAAGCTGGTAGAGAGTGAGAGACACTGCCAAGAGAGCCGTGCTGAAGCAGTGACGTCTGGTTACAGAGGAACTACAGCAGTTTCTCTGAGCTCATGTGGGGCCGAGTTCCCTGAGAAGAAAAGGAGGAGATATTGTGTTGAAGCAGGGATATCTTCTCCACAAGGACTAAGATAAGCAAAACCCTTTTTATTATATGCAAAACTGTGTTGTTACTTTATTGCCTATGCCAGGGCATGTTTTAGCTGGGAACCAGTATAGTTGGCCAGCAGTCTTTAGAGAGGGCAGAAGAAAAGTCAGTTAGTTTCCCTAATGGGAATAGGATTTGATTTTATTATTTGGTTTTCTAAAAGGGACGGTGGGCCTGTTGTATGATTTAATCCCTGTAAATAACCCCTGCATAAAAAATACAGTGTTTCCGGCCTTAAATTGAGACAAAAGAGACTGCAATGTGGTGTGGGCATCACACTGGGTACAGGAGTGCCCAGGGAGGTAAACATACACCACAGGTTCCATGGGGTACCGCTACTCCCTACACTTTTGGGTGGGGACTGACATTGGGGGAAGGACACTAAGGATACTGGTGCCACCGCACTAAGTACTGTGGGGATACTCCCCTGTGTTATTATTGTGTAATAACAATTGGGGAAAGGGAATAGAACAAAGTGCGCTACATAAGAACACAGCCTGTAAGAACAATCAATACATACACCACTATCTATGGGGGCTATACTGTATTCTGCTAACTGAACAAACTCAGGTGGTCACTGTACCATATAGCAAGGGTCGAATGACATGGACCAAGCCCTATAGAGGTGCAGTGTGTACCATAACCAGTGCTAGCCCTGCTATAACACAGTGAGAGATAGCAATAAGTGCGTGTGTGCACAAACAAAATGTGTGAATTAAAATCCAATGTCCACAGGTGAAGCAGTACAATATGTATTGTTCCTATAAATGAAATGTGGATGTGATAGTTTGTAAAGTTCAAGTCCAAAATGCTGACTGAAAGCTGCCCCAAAACCACGGACCACCAATCCTGAATAGATAAGACAAAACACAAAAAACAGGGGCGCTGTAGTATGCAAAATATATAATATTGGACAAAAACTATAAAATCAACAGTTAGTGTTACATAAACTAAAGCAAAACAAAAACAAACAAAAAAAAAAAAGATGAAGTAGTAAACTAAAAATGAAAGAACCAAAAACTTTTGCCTGTGAGGGTGATGAGTGGTATAAGCCCAGTAAAGATGTTAACATGGGCTGTCCTATGAAGTGAGTGGTGCGAAGCCCCTGGTTCACCGGTGCTACGCGTGTCCTCAGGAGCCGTTTCAGGAAACGATGGTGCTGCTGTCTCTCCCTGTGCTGCGCTCATCGCTCGGGTGTTTCCACTCGGGGGGTGTCGCTCTGCCTCCTGGGGTTAGGCTGCTGGTATCCTGGCATCCTGTTGGTTGGTCAGCTTCCTCCCTTCTGACACTCCACTGCGTACTTCTGGTGTTTCAGTGCGGGATACTATTATTATTATTGTGTGTACTGTTATTTAGTAGCGTTGCATGTTCAGTAAATGCTCCTTTATCATACCCAGTGTGTATTTACTGCTGTATTGTCCTGGGAGGGGCTATCCTACTGTGTTAGGATCTTTCTCAGGTGGAGGCGCTGTGTTTGTGTTAATGAACATGATTACCCCAGGCTCCCAGTGGCGGAGGATCAGGCCTCCTGTAAGCCACTCAGGTAACGGCAGCACAGCTAGTATCCCTTATACACAGGGAAAGGGGGCTACATTTGGAGGTGCTGCTGAAATTCAGACCTGGGGTGCCCGAACCAGTAGTGAAATTAGCGAAAACATGTTTACGCTGTCCACTCAAGATGTCCGCCAGTGGGCCCTCTAATATGATGAGTCCCCTCGCCACATGGTCGCAGTGGGAGATGTCCCCGTAACCACGCCCCTGCGAGACATCTGCAACACACTGAGAAAATTCCCCGGGTTAGACCGCTCCCGGTATGTAAGCCGCAAGTGGCACCCTTCATATCACTGAACTATTGTTCTAATTAGTACGGGCCACGAAATAGAGGCGGAAGATACCCCTCTGGCTCTGCAGTTTCTGGAAGCCCTGCCCGCGGGTTGTCCCTTGATCTTCCCAGACTTGCCTCTACCCCTGGCAATCTCTACTTTCCGGAACCTTAGCGAGGTACCGTATCAAGCTGAAACTCTGCGTCCTTCCTAAACCCCAAGAAAATACGACGCCCTGCTCACGGGGTGTTCATTACTCTATTCCGACCCACTCCTACCCAGGGTAACTTTCAGTCCCGGAACTACGCTAGAGATGCCCCTCTGAGCTGAAACTCCACACCCTATATATACCCCCAGCAGGTATGGGACTAGTCCCGAGCAGGCTCTTAGTCAAAGGCCAGCATATCCCAGTCGTCAACCGGAAGCATAGACTTGGGGTAACACTACACCAACTGGTGGAAGCCCTGACACAATCATCACAGTTCCAGAATTACCGCAATCTCAAAGCTTTCTCTGGGATAACACCTACGCCCGTGGGGGAAGAAGGGATTGCGGCATGGAAAGAACATACCCTGAAGGTACTAGAGGAATGCTCATGCACCGAAGCAGTAAAAAGGCAGAGGATCATGGAATGCCTAAGGCCCCCCGCTTCTACGATTGTGAGCATGCACCGGGAACAGAATGCAGAATGTAACGACCTGGATGCTGGTGGATTTTCTAAATGAGGCCTACAGTCTGGAGGACGATGAGAGTGAGCTCTGGGCTAAATACTAGACCCTCCACCAGAGAGAGGGAGAGGAGCTATCTGCATTCATTCACCGCATACAACTAGTATTATGTTCACTATTCACCCGCAAACTCGTCCCCGCCTCTGAAGTGGATGAAGCCCAACGCAAGCAGTACCTGCGGAGATCGAGCCCAACCCATCCTATAGCCAACATGCTCGGTGTGCTCTCATGTAGGGGAGCCCTCCTACATTTAATCAGACTAATGAACCAAGTGAAAGTGCACATGGCACATGCTCGGCTGCACGCACCCAAGAAACATAAGGAGTCCCACAAGGAAGAGTCCAAAGGGGCGGTGACCCGAAGTCCAAGGAGCTGTGCTGATGATCACCCTCCTTCAAGGGCGCCTGCCTCCGCATCCAGGATGCCCCGGAGAGTGACCCCTACCTCAAGTGCCAGTGCGAACCGCAGTAACCCCTGCATCACCTCTGATCCTTGATCATGAAGGTCACATTGCAAAGACTGCCCTAAGTCAAAGAGTCCCACTGCGGGAGCTATGGCTTTCACAGTGCAAACAACAGAACAGGCATCCCCATCCTCGGAGAATGCACCGGTGCTAGCCCCGAAGAGGCCAACTCAACTGACGCGTACAGCCAATAGGACCGCGGCTAGTCCTAGTGAAGGGATATATGCCTCTGCACTGTTTGACAAGGATCACAGGTGACCATCATTACACCGCCCATTCTATGACTCGCATCTCAAACACCTGCCTATCATTGGCGGGGAAGATGAAATTATGCACCTCAGCAGGGAGAACTATCCCATTGATGGTGTGGTTTGAGTACAGTTGAACATACCCGCAAGTGAACACCAACAGATCACCCCTCCCATGGAAGTGGAGGCTTTAATATGTCCCGATACCGGGAGCATCCAGCTCCCCCTTATACTGGGACCAAAGCAGATGTGTGCAGGCCACTATCTGCACTTGCAAACGTGATATATCAAAGTGGCGCTCTATTATAAGCTTTAAACACGTGTTAATCCAATATTAACATATAAACCATAAATTGAATAAATATAAGTGATACAAACAAATCCTGTGAATGCTGCTGTGACCCGTGCGGACTGCTCTCTCAATCCAGGTGAATATGGCGACGTGGTGATCAAAGGGAAGCGCAAACATGTGGAGATATAAAAAATAAAACTGATGGTGCAGTATGTGACAAATAAATACGTATTCTTCTTTAAGTCTGCTGTTATTTATACTCACATTGTGAGGATTAGATACTGTGTACGTAAAGGTATCTTTGGGTATATGTCTGCAGTGATGATAAGCTGGCTGGAACCTCGGTGTGGGAATATTCCTTAAATGGTTAAACACAGAAAAGCCACATAGCCTCATCTGTTTTAAAACTGTATTCAAGTGGTTAAAAATATAACATTACACTCACATGATGTAATGCTATTTAAAAGCATTTAGATACGCAATGCATCTCGCCTCCGGTATCTTGGTGGCAGTTTTTCTCCCCTTTCCTCTTCTCGGCGTGCGCTGTCTCACTCCTGCGTTCCAGCAGGGCGGATGTGACGTCATTGAGACTTCGGGAGTTCCGGTTTGGAGGAGGCTGTCTGTGAATCACCTTCACTCTACGCGTTTTCTTCCCTTTAGGATTTCTTCAGGAGTGTTGGTGATGATACTATGGCTAGATTATATACCCTAACATGTGTACTTGGATAATCAACACTTATTAGTGTCTTAAAGGATATTCCTTTATTCTGGCTAAAGTTATAAGCTGTGCTATAAAAGTTCCAAGTATCAGACATTAATTAGTCCTTGTTAGATGTTATGCAAATTGTTAATGAATAATGTGTAATATTGTTACAAACATATTTCAAAGATTACATATACATTGTGTTATCCTCCATATTACAACATATATGGAGTCCAAAACAGAATAATATATAAACTACATTTATTTAAACCTTGAACTTGGCGTCTCAGTAAAATTAATTAGAATATAAAATGTGTAAAATTATGTATACATCTATGATAACATTCACATAGCTTTCTAAAATTTAAAACCTTGGTATATTGAGATGGTCTAAATGGAGACAAGAAATGTATAATAAATCATGATAAATGACATAATAAATTAACAATATACTGAACTTTATAAAAAGGCTTCACTCAAAGTCTAAATTTAAACCTAGAGGGGACATTGTTTGCAGTTCATACATCCAGTAGATTCTCTTTTTATTAATGCTAAATCTCTATTTCCCCCTCTCCAATGGGGCATAACCTTGTTCAATGGCTTTATAGGTTAACCTTGAGGATTGGAATTGTGAGCTATTAAAAATGATTAGAGACACGTGTTTGGTAAGTTTCCTTTTGATGTTACCAATTGCTCTAATATGCGCACTTTCAGGGGGCGTATTGTTTTTTCTATGTATTGGTATCGCAACTGCATTCCAAAAGATAGATCACAAAATTGGACCTGCAGTTGAGATGTTGTTTTATTTTAGTAGGACTTTTGAGTGGCAGAAGAAAAAAACTATCTGTTGAGGCGGACTAAAGTGACATGCTGTGCAAACTTACAGTTGAAAAACCTTTGGGTAATTTAGCCAAGTGAGTGGAGTTGGTTGGTTTTTTCTTTAATGCCCCTAGGCCAATTTATTTTTAATATTGGTGCTTTTTAAAAATCATCTGTGCTCTGTCAGTAGTATGATCCTAAATTGGTCATTTTTTAATATAGCCCAGTGTGTATTGAAATAAGCTCCTATTTTTTTGGCATCCTTACTGTATTGTGTAATAAATGGCACTTTAATTTTGTGTCTTGCGTTTTTCCTTAGATGCTGGTGTTAATAAAGATTCTCGAGTTTCCAGATTAATTCTTCCAAGCTTGCTCAATATTCTTAACTTATAATTTCTTTCTTTGATTTTTTTGGTTAAAATAGTAGACTGTTCTATAAAAGCAGAATTGTCTGTACAGTTGCGTTTAATTTCTGCACATTATTGGCCATATGGTAATTTGATATCCATTTGTCAAGATGGCAAGCTGGACTGAAGAAATAAAATTATTAGCGTCCACTTCTTTAAAATAAGTTTTTTTTAATACAGTCTTTTCTAAATAATTGTCAAGTCTAAGAAGTTGATACGGATTTACTTCTATTAGACGTAAATTGGAGATTTAAATCATTGTGGTCTAAATATGAGAAACAAATTAGGTCATCCTCTGTGCCCTTTCCAAATAAAAATAATATCATCTATGAATCTCCGCCATGTGACCCAGTTCGCGTCCAGACCCCTCCCATGACCATATGTATTGATCTTCCCACATGGCCATGAGAAGATTGCGTAACTGGGCGCGAACTTCGTCCCCATGGCGGTTCCACATACTGTAGGTAAAATACCCGTCAAACCAAAAAAAAAAGTTTTTTTTGTAATATAAATTGTAATCCATTAATCAGAAATCAATTTGTTCTTGTTGATAATTGCCACTTTTTTCATGAAAGGTTCTTACAGCCTTACAATCCGTCAGTGTCTAATTGACGTGGTATAAGGCGGTCACATCTGTTGTGACAGTAATATCCCTTTTGCCATTGTATACTTTGTAGTAACAAAATACAATATATCATTTGTATCCGTGAAATAGGTTTTTGTTCTTTCACTAGACCTCTGCAAGTAGTATCTATAAACTCAGATAGTTGCGATGTGAGTGATCATACCGGATATTATTGGTCTTCCGGGAGGGATTTGTTACTTCTTGTGTATTTTCGGTTGAAAGTAGAATATAGGAAATTTTGGATCCTGTCACATTAAGAAACATAAATCATCTTCTTTAGGATGCCTTTTTGTTTGCCTTCTTGTA
This sequence comes from Ascaphus truei, assembly GCA_036426205.1. Lineage (NCBI taxonomy): Eukaryota > Metazoa > Chordata > Amphibia > Anura > Ascaphidae > Ascaphus > Ascaphus truei. Next base: position 24,047,551 of record CM071568.1, on the reverse strand, counting down.
ATAGGGCCTGTAGTTCTTTTGAAATGTTGGTGTGGGATTTATTTTTAATTTTTGATATGTAGTTATTCCACCAAGAATTCTATTGGCCCTTATCATATAGTTACAGTGATCCATATAATAACTACTCCTCCTCCCTTGTCTGCTGATTTTTACAATGTTTGGATCTCGATCTAAGTCTTTTAATGCATTTCTTTCTCCTTTAGTTAAATAGGGTGACTATATTGTTACCATTTGTAGAGAGTCTAGATCTTTCATAATCAAATTGAAAGAATACATCTAAATGGTTATCCCTTGGCAATGTTGGGAAAGTTTTGATTTTGGTTTGACCTTTGAATGTACATATGTGGAAGATTTGGGTGGGTGTTGGATGAACCATCTGTGAACTAGTTGTTGGACCATTCCAATTTCTAGTTTCCTTCTTCCTCTTTATTTATAAAAAATCGTTTTAAGAAGTGAAGTGTTCTCAAAATTTATGTGGCTCTATATATACGATCTAATTTGTTTGATCAATCGTAGGAGCAAGTTTAATCCTTTGCTAATCACTTGATCTACTAACTGATGGTGCAGTATTGTGACAACTAAAATCGTATTCCATCTTTCTTTAAGTCTCTGTATTTATACTCACAATGTCGGTGGGATGTAACTGTAGTCGTATAAGGTACTAGTTGGGTGATATTGTCTGCAGTGTGATGATAAGCTGGGCGTGTGACCTCGTGTGGGATAATTCCTTAAATGGTTAACACAGAAAAAAGCAAGTGCCAAACAACTAAAGGGCGGTAGTAGGGGAGGGCGTCGCCTCGGATTGCGTTTCAACCCTTTCTTCACCTTTTTCCCCCTATCGGCCCGTTTCGCCGTCCCAATTCGTTATTTAGGTCTCTGTCAGTTTTCCGGATCAGCCTTTTCGGCTAACCAAAGCGGCTCGGGGTGATACCACCATTAGTCCCCTTACCTCTCTCGGGCTACCGGTATCTTGGTGAGTTTTTTCCTTCCCTGAATCTTCTCAGGTCGTGCGTTCACTCCTGCGTCTCACAGCAGTCCGCGGATGGGACGTCATTGAGACTAGGTCCTTCTGGTAGGTTTCCGTTTTGGAGGGCTGGCTGTGAATCACCTTTCAGCGGGTCTACCCGTTTCTTCCCTTGGAAGTATTTCCTTCAGGATTGTTGGTGATGTTTACTAGGCTGATTATATTACCCTAAGGACATGTGTATGATAGGAGCAACACGTTCATTAGTGTCTTAATGGATATTCCGTTATATTCTGTGGCTCTGGGAGTAATAGTTTGAGGGGGGGATTGCAGGGATAGAGCTTGGACTGGGTTAGAAAGATTGGGGAGGATGAAGTGGGTGAGGGCAGTAAGCGAGAATGAGGAGGAGACTAATGGAAAGGATGAGAAAAGAAAAAAGCGTTATCTGGGTGGGGGATGACAGTGCTAAACCTGGTAAGTCTGTGCTATTTAAAATTTTTCAAGATCGATACAACTTTAATTCGTACTTTGATTTAAGATGTAATGATGATTCAACTTGTTTGTTTCTGCCGCCCTTGTCATCCTGTTCCCCCCGGGCCCCTCTTTCCCCGCTTGCCCTCTGCCCCTTATGATGTGTATCTCCATATTACAACATATCTTGGGGCCAAAACAGAAAAATTAATAAACTACAATTTATATTTAAAACTTACGGAAACTTGGCGTCTCACAGTAAAATAATTAGAGATATAAATGTGTAAAATTATGTAGTACATCTATGATAACATTCACGTACTTATCTAAAATTTAAAAACCTTGTCTATATTGGATTGTCCTAAATGTGATACAAGAAATGTAATAATTAAAATCAATGATAACTGTGACAAATGTATTAATTAACAATATACATTAACTTTATAAAAAAGCTTCACATCAACAGTCTAAAGTTTAAACCTAGAGTGGACATTGTTTGCCGTCATACATGTCCAAGGTTCTCATTTTTATTAATGCTAAACTCCTATTTCCCCCGCTCGCATGGGGCATAATCTTGTTCAATGGCTTTATAGGTTAAACCTGAGGATTGGAATTGTGAGCTATTAAAAAATGATTAGAGACAACTGTTGGTGGTAAGTTCCTTTTGATAATGTTACCAATATCTCTAATATGGCGTCACTTTCCAGGGGCGTATTGTTTTTTCCTATGGTATTGGTATCCCGCAACTGCATTCCAAAGTAGAGCACAAATCTGGACCTGCAGTTGAGATGTTGTTTTAATTTTATAGGACTATGTTTGGTGGCAGAAGAAATAAAAAACTATCTTTTAGCTGTTTAGGGCTAACTAAAGTGACATGCTGTGCAACTTATACAGTTTTAAAAACCTTTGGGGTAAAATTTAGCCAAAGTGGAGTGATTGGTTTGTTTTTCGTTTAATTTTCGCTAGGAGCCGAAATTTATTTTTAATATTTGGTGCTTTTTATAAAAAATATTCTGTCCTGTCATGTAAGTTGATCCTACAAAAATTGGATCATTTTCTAATATGCCCGTGTGGTATTGATAATTAAGCCTCCTATTTTTTGGCATCCTTCCTGTTAGTGTTTAATAAATGGCCAACTTTAAATTTTTTGTCGCGTTTTTTAGATTCTGGTGTTAATAAAGATGTCATGTTCTCGATTCCAGATTAATCTTTTCCAAAGCTTCCCATCACGGTATGCTTAGTCCTTATCCATTTCTTTCGTTCTTTGGAATTTTTTGGTTACAACTGGAGTCGACAGTGGTTCTATCTACCATTCCGCCAATTTTGCTTTGTGCCGTGCGTGGAATTTACTTTTCCGTCTTCTCTCTTTATGACACTATTAGATTCCGTCTTTTCGTCTCCATAAAGTATTGTTTGTCAAGATGGCATCCTGGACTGAAGCTAAATTATTAAGCGTCCACTTCTTTAAAAGAATTTTTGTGTTTTTCCATACGTCATTTTTCTAACTCAATTGTCAAGTTAAGAAGTGTTGATCCTGGATTTACTTATATTAGGTAGAACGTAAATTGGAGACTTTACAATCCATAGTGATTGGATGGGTCTAAAAGTATGACGAAACAAATTAAGGTCATCCCTCTGTGCCCTTCAAATAAAAATATATCATCTATGAATCTCGCTGCCATGTGACCCAGTCGCGGCCGAACCCATCCCATGCCCAATGTATTTGAAAAAATCTCTGCCCACAGTACCCACATGGCATGAGAAGATTGGCGTAACTGGGAGCGCGGGAACTGTCGTCCCCATGGCGTTACCACATAACTTTAGTAAAATACCTGTCCGTCAAACCAAAAAAAGTTTTTTTGTAATATAAATAAGATTGTCTTGAGACCTTATTTTTTGGAGTTTTTTGTTCCCATGTTCCCTTTCCATGCCTTTGGCATAATCATGCCTGATCTCATAGGGGGGGATGGGGTGGGACCGATGTCCTTTTGTTGTCTCGTTATCGCCCTAGTCCTAGATCTTTTTTAAAGTGTCTATATTTTTTTCTATTCTGCATTTTAGTATCCCTTTCACTATAATCTTTAATAAATGTTTTCTATGAGCCCTAAAGCAGTTCTTAGGTTCTTCTATTTCTTTGTCTAAAATAGCTAGATGTTTTTCTTTTTGTTCATAATAGTCTGGATATATTCAATGACATTCATCCTTAAAACGATTTTTTATAAATAAAGAGGCAAACTAGAAATTGGAATGGTCCAACAACTAGTTCACAGATGGTTCATCCAACACCCACCCAAAATTCTTCCACATATGTACATTCAAAGTTCAAACCAAAATCAAAATTTTTCCCAACATTGCCAAGGGATAACCATTTAGTGTATTCTTTCAATTTGATTATGAAAGATCTAGACTCTCTAACAAATGGTAACAATTAGTCACCCTAATTTACTAAAGGAGAAAGAAATGCATTAAAAGACTTAGCTAGGATCCAAACATTGTTTAAATCAGCAACAAGGGAGGAGGAGTAGTTATTAATGGATCACTGTAACATATATAAAGAGGCCAATAGAATTCTTGGTGATAGAACTACTACATATCAAAAATTAAAAATAAATCCCACACACAACATTTCAAAAGAACTACAGGCCCTTTACAAGAAGGCAACCACAAAAAGGCATCCTAAAAGAGATGAATTTAGTTTCTTAATGTGACAGGATCCAAAATTTCCTATATTCTACTTTCAACCAAAATACACAAGAATGTAACAAATCCTCCCGGAAAGACCAATAATATCCGGTAATGGATCACTCACGATCCAACTATCTGAGTTTATAGATAGCTACTTGCAGAGGTCTAGTGAAAGAACAAAAATCCTATTTACAGGATACAAATGATGTATTATTGTTACTACAAAGTATACAATGGCAAAAGGGATATATACTTTCACAACAGATGTGACAGCCTTATACCCTCAATTAGACACTAGACGGATTGTAGGGCTGTAAGAACCTTTCTTGAAAAAAGTGGCAATTATCAACAAGAACAAATTGATTTCTCTGATTAATGGTATACAATTTATATTACAAAAAAAACTTTTTTTTTGGTTTGACGAGGGTATTTTACCTACAGTTTGTGGAACCGCCATGGGGCGACGTTCAAGTTGCCCCAGTTACGCCATCTTCTCATGGCCATGTGGGAAGATCAATACATATGGTCATGGGAGGGTCTGGACGCGAACTGGGTCACATGGCGGAGATTCATGATGATATTATTTTTATTTGGAAGGGCACAGAGGATGACCCTTATTTGTTTCTCATAGTATTTAGACCACATGATTTAAATCTCCAATTTACGTCTAGATATAAGTAAAAAATCGTATCAACTTCTTAGACTTGACAATTATTTAGAAAATGACTGTATTAACAAAAACATTATTTTAAAGAAGTGGACGCTAATAATTTTATTCTTCGTCCGCTTCCATCTTGACAAATGGATATCAAATATACCATATGGCCAATACGCTGAGAATTAAACGCAACTGTACAGACAATTCTGCTTTTAATAGAACAGTCTACTATTTTAACCAAAAAAATTCAAAGAAAGAAATTATAAGTCTAAGAATGTGAGCAAGCTTGGAAAATTAATCTGGAAACTCGAGAATCTTTATTAACACCAGCATCTAAGAAAAACGCAGACACAAAATTAAAGTGCCATTTATTACACAATACAGTAAGGATGCCAAAAAAATAGGAGCTATTATCAATACACACATGGGCTATATTAAAAAATGATCCAATTTAGGATCATACTTACTGACAGAGCACAGATGATTTTTAAAAAGCACCAATATTAAAAAAATTGGCTCCTAGCGCATTAAAGAAAAAACCAACCACTCACTCCACTGGCTAAATTACCCAAAGGTTTTTCAACTGTAAGTTTGCACAGCATGTCCCTTTAGTCCGCCTCAACAGATAGTTTTTATTTCTTCTGCCACTCAAAAGTCCTACTAAAATAAAACAACATCTCAACTGCAGGTCCAATTTGTGATCTACTTTTGGAATGCAGTTGCGATACCAATACATAGAAAAACAATACGCCCCCTGAAAGTGCGCATATTAGAGCATTGGTAACATCAAAAGGAAACTTACCACACATGTCTCTAATCATTTTTAATAGCTCACAATTCCAATCCTCAAGGTTTAACCTATAAAGCCATTGAACAGGTTATGCCCATTGAGAGGGGGAAATAGAGATTTAGCATTAATAAAAAGAGAATCATACTGGATGTAGAACTGCAAACAATGTCCCCTCTAGGTTTTAATTTAGACTTTGAGTGAAGCCTTTTTATAAAGTTCATGATATTTGTTAATTTATATCATTGTCATTATCATGATTTAATTATACATTTCTTGTCTCCATTTAGACCATCCTCAATATACCAAGGTTTTTAAATTTTAGAAGCTATGTAGATGTTATCATAGATTGTATACATAATTTTACACATTTTATATTCTAATTAATTTTACTGAGACGCCAAGTTCTAAGTTTAAATAAATTGTAGTTTATATATTTATTCTGTTTTGGACTCCATATATGTTGTAATATGGAGATAACATCAATGTATATGTAATCTTGAAATATGTTGTAACAATATATAACATTTTATTCATAACAATTTGCATAACTCTAAATCAAGTACTAATTAAATGTCTGATACTTGGAACTTTTATAGCACAGCTTACACTTTAGCCAGAATAAAGGAATATCCCTTAAGACACTAATAAGTGTTGATGTCCTATCAGTACACATGTTAGGGTATATAATCTAGCCATAGTATCATCACCAACACTCCTGAAGAAATCCTAAGGGGAGAACGCGTTAGAGTGAAGGTGATTCACAGCCAGCCCTCCAAACCGGAACTCCCGAAGTCTCACTGACGTCACATCCGCCCTGCTGGAACGCAGGAGTGAGACGCACGCCGAGAAGAGGGAAGAAAAACTGCCACCAAGATACCGGAGGCGAGATCATTGCGTATCTAAATGCTTTTAAATAGCATACATCATGTGAGTGTAATGTTATATTTTTAAACCACTTGAACTCAGTTTTCACCATGGACTCATGTTGGCTTTTCTGTGTTTAACCATTTAAGGAATATATTCCCACACCGAGGTTCCAGCCAGCTTATCATCACTGCAGACATATACCCAAAGATACCTTTACGTACACAGTATCTCCTCACATTGTGAGTATAAATAACAGCAGACTTAAAGAAGAATACGTATTTATTTGTCACAATACTGCACCATCAGTTTTATTTTTTATATCTCCACATGTTTGCGCTTCCCTTTGATCACCACATCGCACTAATCTGCACTTATCTACAAGAGGCGAGTGAATTACCACTATCTTCCATACAGCACCACCCAGTCTTCAAAGAGGAGTGCTACAGGATCTCCGCCCAGGATGGATTCGGCCAATTCTTCAATCTAGAGAAGGGGTTGACTGAGATTCCACCAGGGGGAGTGAAGCACATGGCTGCGGTGCCCAGCTACCTGGTACGTGATGAGGCGGACTGGTATTTCTCCCTGGAGACCACACCCTCAGAGGACGCCAAGAGAGTCTTTCGGGTGGTACCAGAGATGGAGTGGAAGACTGCCCTTCCTAATCGTTTCAAAGTGGCGGTACAGAACATTTCGCCTCACCCCATATGGTTTGACGTCTGTCAAGCGCTGGGTCGGATATACCCAGCTACGCCTGTGGAATCCATGGTCCCTGTGAATGCCGCTGCCGTACAAGAAGAGCCAGCCGGGCTGCAGTTCAACTTTGCAGAATCAACCCAGCCCACAGACTGGAAGGAGCCAAATTGAAGGAGCGTTGAGAAGTATTCTCCACCAGCGAGATGGATGTGGGCTGCAGCAAGAATGCCCAACACACGATACGGCTGAGTGACACCACGCCATTCCGAGTGCGTTCCAGACGCATCGCACCCAGAGATGTGGAAGATGTGAAGGACGTCCTGAAGGAAATGGAGATGGCAGGCATCATAGTGGAGTCCCGTAGGCCCTATGTCTCTCCGATAGTGGTAGTACGTAAGAAGAATGGGTCTCTTTCCGCCTGTGCGTAGACTAGAAGACCCTGAACCATCGCACGGTGCTCGATCAGTATACCTTGCTGAGGATAGAAGAAATTATCAGCGCCCTGTAAGGAAGCCAGTGGTTCAGCATGCTGGACCTGAGGTCTAGGTACTACCAGGTATCTTACCTTGGGGGGCAAGCAGTACCTGCGGAGATCGAGCCCAACCAATCCTATAGCCAACATGCTCGGTGTGCTCTCATGTAGGGGAGCCCTCCTACATTTAATCAGACTAATGAACCAAGTGAAAGTGCACATGGCACATGCTCGGCTGCACGCACCCAAGAAACATAAGGAGTCCCACAAGGAAGAGTCCAAAGGGGCGGTGACCCGAAGTCCAAGGAGCTGTGCTGAGGATTACCCTCCTTCAAGGGCGCCTGCCTCCGCATCCAGGATGCCCCGGAGAGTGACCCCTGCCTCAAGTGCCAGTGCGAACCGCAGTAACCCCTGCATCACCTCTGATCATGAAGGTCACATTGCAAAAGACTGCCCTAAGTCAAAGAGTCCCACTGCGGGAGCTATGGCTTTCACAGTGCAAACAACAGAACAGGCATCCCCATCCTCGGAGAATGCACCGGTGCTAGCCCCGAAGAGCCAACTCAACTGGACGCGTACAGCCAAATAGGACCAGCGGCTAGTCCTAGTGAAAGGGATATATGCCTCTGCACTGTTTGACACAGGATCACAGGTGACCATCATTTACCGCCCATTCTATGACTCGCATCTCAAACACCTGCCTATGCAGTTGGCGGGGAAGATGAAATTATGCAGCCTCAGCAGGGAAGACTATCCCATTGATGGTGTGGTTTGAGTACAGTTGAACATACCGCAAGTGAACACCAACAAGACTCACCCCATGGAAGTGGAGGCTTTAATATGTCCCGATACCGGGAGCATCCAAGCTCCCCCATTATACTGGGGACCAAAGCAGATGTGGTGCAGGCACTAATCTGCACTTGCAAAACGTGATATATCAAAAGTGGCGCTCTATTATAAGCTTTAAAACACACACACACACACTACTTTCACCCGGAAGTGAAATATTTTAAGTTATGAACATTTTAAGTTATGGTGGGTGAAAATACTTAACTTAAAATGTATGGTAATACCCATCAAGGTTGAAACATGTCTGTGAGTGGTCTGTACTTGCTTTGTAAGTCCCATGCTGTGCTTAAAAGCTGTGTGAACGGCGATGCATCAGATTAAATGGGCTCCATGTGAATGGATGTTCCAGGCAAAAGGTGACACATTGTGTGCTCATTTGCATGCCATTTCCCATAATCTCTTGTTGTAGTGAGAGCACTGTATGCGAGGTGATAATGTTTGAAAGGCAGGGTTGCAGACCTGTCTAAGACATGTGAATGTGTTTAGAAGTGATATTCTTTATTGGCTATATGCTAACGGTGAAGGTTTTCTGTCGCCTTTTTCACCCACCATAACTTAAAATACATACATATACATATATCTACACATCACATATAGCTTTAAAACCTCCCCGAGAAAGGTCCTAGAGAGGACTGAAACATTGGTTTCTGTACTTTGGACGATAAAGATAAAATGGTTTCCTGATAAGGATGGTTGCTAGGAATGAAAAAATTAATTAGGAGTGGGAGCAACTGGATCAACACGTTATCGATTATGCAATCAGACAGTGGGGTTCTCGTCTTCGGGCGTGCGTTTCAGCAGGAGGAGGACATTTTCAACACACACTGAACTCAAACATTTGTGAAACTCTAATCTTAGTGTTTCAGATCAGATTGCAACAGTTAAATACATATACTGTGTAGCACCTTTTCCCCCACCCTATGTGAGATCTGGGTCGCTACCTTTGTCTTTCTGGTGTGGTGCATACCTGTTGGTAGTACAGGAGGCTCAGAGTTGCTCCACGGTGGTGTGGGGAGAATCAGGACTTTCAGGCTGCTTCATTCTCAGGTGACAGTGCCTCCAGTCAGCGAGGATCCTGAAGCACCAAGATAATCCATGCTGAGACTTCTTATATGGTCCAAGCAGTAAGCCATATAGATGGTTCCATGACTCATTATTGTCTTACAGCAGAAGTCTCAGCTTCCATGATTCCCCTGAAGGTCACCTTAAGGCCCATCCAGGCTCCCTCCTGAATCCCCTGATGGGATACAGGGAAGATGTTACCCACTCCACAGGGGGAGGGAAGTGACACTTCTGGGAGAGTGCCAGTATATACCATGGGGGATGGGCTTGTAACCCTGCCCCAAAACAGGGCAGGTCTGATACTGATAGGCATCACATTAACTTCATGTGACCCAGCCAGTATCCTCCCCCAGGCTGACACCCTCAGGCTGTTGCTAGGCCCACCCCTGGATACAGTAAGTGTACCCAGGCTGCAATGGCAAATTAGGCCTTCATGAGGAATTAACCCTTCCAGTGCCTATCCCCAGAAGGACTTGTACTGTTAGGGCCCAAAGAAGAAATAGCGGCCGGAGGCTATGCTATAACTATGAACAACGAAGGAAAAAAACCTATTTCTTGTTTAATGAACATGGACCTACCGCAGTGTAACTTGTACTTGTTCACATAATACAGCGACATCAATTTAGTCAACATCAGTCGATTGTCTACATTGTGCCTCTTATATAGTGTTAATCTACATAAGAGACCAACAATTGTGCACATTTTCATGGGGATTACGCGAGAAATATGTAATATAGGATGAAAACCGAAAGGGGTCGAGTGAGAGAGTGCAAGAGAGAGCGCGAGCGAGAATTAATGTTTGAGGTGATAATGTAACAAAAGTTAATTGTTCTATATATAGAACAAATCCTATAGAAAAGGAGAGAAAGGAATAAAGCAAGGGAAGGAAGGTAACAGTTCTTTCTGTAACTGTAAGATCAATCAAATCAGCATGTTAATTGAACACAAGGAGTACTATAAGGAAAGATGATGCTGGAGATGATAGAAGAGTTACCCAAATCAGCCATCTTTGTATATGAAGCCATAAATGAATTTTAAATAGTAAATGAAAAAACACACCCAAGGATAATCATCTTGTAAGATCAATTCTGATATCAAATTCAACAATAATTAAAACATTGTATTTTTCATATATCTTTTTTTCGTTTTAACATTTAAAATGTAGGAAATAACAGCACATCATTTGTATGCTATTTTGTATAATCTAAGGTTTTAACAATTGTATCGTATTTTAAAGTTTGCTTTTTAAGGAACGACTGTTAAAATGTTTTGGATGCCTTTATATTCAGCTATTTTACATGATTACCAATCTTATATATCAAGCGCTTTCCCTCAATTCCATATTGGTGCAGGAATAGAAGTCTAAATCAAAGGCAATTGTGTAAAATGAGACCCTTCTTTTGATTGTAGAGTTTATTACAAGTGAAACCTGGGTTTAACACGTTCAGCACCTTCACGCCATTCGGCAAACAGCACAAACACTGGAACACGAACTCTCGCTGGTTCCAATCATTAGCTGTTTCATCAACTTCAATGGAATCTTACTCGATTAGTGAGATTTTGGTTCTCGGTTAACATCTCTTTTTGCTTTTCTGAGAATGGCACAGAAAGTGTTTAGTGTATATTATGAACTATGATATTGCAAATATAATAAAACATTGATCCCATACTGCTTTGTGCTGCATGCATGTTTGACTCAGGATAGACAGCTATAGGCATTTGTTATACAGTAAATTATTGATGAGGGTGGAGTTAGAAGTCATCACAATATTTACAGTACTAGGCTTTCATTTCCTATGGTAATTGTCTAAAAATATTTTCACAATTTTCCCCTCTAAAATAAACACACACATTTCAGGAGAAATACCAATATGAAATTCAGTAAAAGACACTTGTCGTATTGGTCCCCAGAAAGAATAAGATTCTTTATAGGTTGGGATACAGTATGTTGGTTCATTTAAAGATATCAATTTTACAAAGTTTTCTTGTGCACAAGCTTTCGAGACCTCTTAGACTACAGTCTAGAAAGTTTATGCACAAGAAAAACTTGTACGATTGATATGTTGGTTAAATATAAAATGTGATCAGGAGGGTAAAGGCAAAGTTAGGATAAAGCAATGTCAGTTTTCATTTTGGACAAATTAATTATTGTATTATTTTTTCCAGTGCTGCTATAGACTTAAATATATTACAGATGTATCTACTTTCTAACTAAATATAAAAATATATATGACCCCAATTCTACAAAAAGACGTTGCCCATCATTCTTCATGCCAGAGCAATGTTTGCAATAACCTCAATTGTACGCTGCTTTCTAGACTCATTAAATAAATGTACAGTATTTAAATCTGCCACCATGTACTCTTTCATAGCTACAGCTATATAAAGATTCTGCAGAACAGATTTTCTGATGTTTTGTAAGGAAATCATTTCCGCTCCAAATTGTTATCATATTCTCAGCAGGCCCTTCTTCCCGAAGTGAATTTCCAAGAAAGATATTAATCAGTTTCCAGACATGAGAGAATCACCACCAAATAACACCGCATTAATATATTTTCCGTGTCTTAAATATTAAATAAAAATGTAGTTTAGTTTAAATTAACTTACAATTTTTTTTTAGACTATAAAGTTAGCACTTTCTTGCAAATGCCCTTTACAAAAGATTAACTAGCTGTTATCAACCTTATTTTGTGTTTTACCCTCATAACAAATGTAGCCATGCATGTAAAATGGTCTGCAGTTGTCTCCCCTGCTGGCAGTAAACCTGGTAAGTTACAGGGATGCCAGCAGTAATCATGGAGGTTTGCCCTCACACCCTGGTGAGGTGCCCTACTGTATGTATGGGTGCAAGTGGCTACATGCTCTGAGTCCACAGTTAGTGACATCAGAGCTGTGACAGTTCCTGAAGTATATAAGGCACAGCACTGCCCAAAGTTAGGTGGTTGATGAGGGTTGCTGAGTTGTTGGAATGCGTTGGGAAGAAAGGATCCACTAGTGCAGTAACTAGTGGTCCATTTCTACATCAGACTTTATAAGAGCCACACTGTGTCCAGGGACCTGGCACAGGGGTGATCTCCCTACGGGGAGAGGGGATCCCACTCCATTGGGAGGGCGTACCTATCAAAAGGACAGCAAATCAATATGTACGGCTGAGACAGCTGGCTGTGAAGGGCAGCTTGCCCATACGAGATCAATAAAGATACCCTGTTCATAGATACCCCACTGTGTGAGTGTGAAGTTACTCTCCAGTGGACGGCACCATCAAGGAGTTCTTCATCAGGACCATCTCCCTGCGGATGCATAGACCCTGATGAGGTGGAGGCGCTGCACGTGATATAGGTAGGACTCACACACACTACCTCAGCTGCCTGTCTGGATTGACAATCCCCGAATACCATCATGCGGGAGACACTCAGGAGTCCTGTTGCCTACAGGTGCACCACCAGACACGACCATGTAATGGGGGCTGGTTAGACCACACGGGCCAATATGAGATTGGGTGGGTCAGACAATAGAGAATACCCGTTACACAAAAAAAACTGAATTTCCTCTACCATCAACTTTTAAGTGTCAACGTATCTATAGAATATATACTGTGACAAACGGCTTACTCCGGGGCTCCGCCGTCTGTCCGGGACTGTTAGAACACGGTCTTTTAGGGTAGGTTAAATGACGTTCAAACATTCTTTTCTTTTTGTCTAAAACTGCGAAGTTACTTATTTTGTTGTTGGAAGTGAAAAGCAACTTCCACCCTGAGTTAGGGAAATACCTAAGTTAAGTTACGCTCAGGTGAGCAGCTTTTTGTTTTTGATGTGTTTCTGTTGTATGCACTGTGGCACCCTCAGTGCCTGGACGTAAAATAACCAGCATAGCCTGTTTAAAGGAACACACGTGACGCCTCGTCATTTAACTACCTACCCTAAAAGACCGTGTTCTAACAGTCCCGGACAGATGGCGGAGCCCGGAGTAAGCCGTTTGTCACATATGGTGGAGAATGCGGGCAGAACACTAAAATGTCCTGCGGGTTAAAAATGAACTTTAAAAAAAAAAAAAAAAAGTTTTTTTTCTCCCAACAAGATGGAAGAGTGGTGAGTGCGCTGGTACGCAATGTCGCTGTCCAGAAAGACGCAATGCAACCAGCAACCAGCGAATTCAACCAGCAACAGGCGAATGCAACCAGCGAAGAGACAAACCGCTTGCTGATAGAGAGCAACAACGGTTCGCTACAGGGCTTACACAGGCAACTCGAGATCCTGAGGGAGACTATCAGTAACCTTCCACTGGCAGAGGTAGCCCCAGTCCCGAAAATGATCGAGGCAAGCCACTACCTTCAGAAGATGGGCCCTCTGGAATATGTGGAAACTCACGTTTGAACGCGCGGCACAGAGAGGATGGCCAGAAGCTGAGTGGGCCAGTTCTAATCGCACCCTTCCTAAGCGGCGAATCCCAGAAGGCTTACTTTGATCTAGAGCCAGCCGAACTAACGCTCTCAAAAAGTGAAGTTCGAGATCCTCGCCCGCCTCGGCGTAACCACGGCTGTTCGTGCCCAAAGGTTCCGCATGGTCCCATCACGATGGATAACGCCACCCGAAGCAGATGAGTATGACCTCATCCACCTCGCCTCGAAGTTGGCTACACACCCGAGAATCAACTCAGCAACCACATTCGTGGAACGGTTGGTTCATGGACCAGTTCTTGAGGAACTTCCCTCTGCCCTACGCAGTTTGGTCAGTCAGAGTGACCCCCACAATAGACACTTGTGGCCCTCGTAGAAAGGTACAATGCAGCAGAAGAGCCCCGCAACCCTGAGTCTGGAGCAACCCCCCACTACCCAGGTCCAGGACTCTTCCAGAAACGTAAAGGGTTACCAGGGTTTAAGGGGGCTGAAGAGCGACGACCGCCATCACACACACCCAGCACAGTGGCTCGCACACTAAGGGCAAACAGCAACAGGGAGCCGAAAAAAAGGCTCTAAACTGGGACACAGCACATAGGTACCTAAATGTGTAAATTGTTATGATAGGCCACAACCGCGAAGTCTGGCCCACATAAATTCTGAACCCATGCACTGCACAGGTTGAACCTTATCGCTGTGTCCCAATGTATGGCCCTACCCAAGGACCCTTGATAACCTCGTGGCATTTTGTAAGGTTATGGTAAGAGGTTCGTACCCTTCTTGACTCTGGGAGCATGAGTCACACTAGTGTCCGAATACCTGTTGCCCATTAAAGAAACAGTTAAACGTTCACAAGAGTGGCAATTTGTTGTATACATGGGGATAATCATGAATATTCCACTGTGTGATTTTTTTTTTTTAACAGAGTTTGGTTCTTTAGATTTCAAGTGGGTTATGTACCCAAACTGGCACAGATGTGTTAACAGGGCACCGACTTTCCCCCTTTTCTAAAACTGTGGTCCTCCTCTCAGAATAGCGCCCGAGTTCGATACGGACCATAACGAAGTAACAGAGAAACAAATCCTTTCCCTTTTTTCAGAAATAGAGTTGACGAGGGCCCAAATAAAGGGGGAAGGAGGAGTGCTGTAAAATTCCTTCCTTCCCCATTGCTACCTTGGTAGTGAATACCCCAAATCAAGATGTTTAACACAGGCACTTACCACCCCAGACAGATAAGACCCTCGCTGACCTAGGTCAGTCCTGGAGTTTTAAGAAGGCCCATTGGGAGACCCCACATTAGCGGTAGCAAGGGGATATTACGGGACAGAATATACTCCTGGCCACCAAACTAGGTCACTTGCCTCTACTCCCCTACTTCGACGGTAAGATGACCTAGTAATATCGGGTTGATAAAAGGAAATCGTTACAACTAACACTTGTTGGTACCCTGAGACTAGAAATTCGTATGTTAGTATTACACCTCGCACACGTCACCCATTGGTGGTGACACCTTGGGTGGAAAGACTAAAAGCAAAGGTTGGGGCGGGGCGGAACCTGTTTGGGGAGAGGCTTTTCCCCTCTCTGCTACCAGCAGCCTTCCTGCCTCCAGGCTCTTGGGGGAGAGGGGAGAGGAAACAGGAAATCTGTCTTAAGTACCTGATTTCTAATAAGAAGGACAGGTGACAGAAATCAGGCAGCAAACAAACTCTGGTCTGGATCCCTCATCCCTCAGTTCCAGCACTTGCCAAACTGTGGAATGGAGTGCATGCATTATGAGGCTGCCCTGTTCTGCCTAAACAGGACAGAAACTGTTCAGTATCCTGGGAGCCCTATATATGGAATTTATTACCATCCCCTGGTTTCTGTCACAATACATATTATTTTCCTGAGAGCTAGTTTGTTATTTCAATTCTAAATATTAAGAACATTGGTGCACTTTTATCATTCTTTAATGCATATACACATACGAAAAATAATGCAACATTTATATTTTGTTCTCTATTTCTGACTTCATACAACCGTAAACAGAATATAGTGGCTTCATGAATTATGCAGTGCATTTATGGGAATCATAATATACTATGTCATGTATGTAGCTAGATGTCAGAAGTAAGGAGCATGTGGGTGCAGTCACTAACCACTGAGCTACAAGGTAGAGGAATGACACAGGAGGAGCACTGGTATGCGGTCACTAGATGGCTGTAAGGAATCCGTATCTGGTTTTGGCTGGAGCGCACTTTTGCAGAGTTGTGAGCTCTCAGACAGACCTTCCCTTGGATTTGCAATCACGATTACCTGTGCTTGCAATCACTGCAGCTCTGTCTCTCTGCTCTGGCGTTGGAGGAATTCCCACGCACCACCGTCTTGGGATTGGCTATCTGCCCATCTTATACTGGGCTTTCCCTTTTCCTCATTGCTGAGCATAAATCAAGATTCACTTGGATGTAACTGTGTTTGTCACAAACACACCTGCCTTAGCCTTGTTCCTGAGACCTGCTGCATTCACCCCAGGCAGAGGTCTGCTTGCTTTTTCCTGTGCTGAAGCGCTGGATCTCCAGTGCCAGCCTTGCCTTGTTCCTGTGACCTGCATTCTCCCCTTGCAGAGACCTTATCATTGGCTGCTCCCACTCCTCGCGCAGAGGCCATTCCCGTGCTTCAGCTGCTACGCTGAAGCGGTGTGCACATGACTTCCTGTTGCCGAACTCCAGCCTGGACATCGACTACCCTACTGTCTTCAAGCCTGACCCTGGCGTCTATGGATTACCCTGGCTTCTCCAACCCTGACCCTGCTATGATTGACTACGAACCGGCTTCGTGGTCTAAGGTCGATGTATTCACATCCCCGGATCCAGGTCCCGGTTTGTGGCGAGCACGTCCGTTACAATAGCTGGCAATATCAGGCAATGGGCGAAAGGAGTGATTTCAGGGCACCATGGACTTTTTATAAAACATTTTGTTTAGTGCAGTAACTCTAACAATACCACTTCCTACCAAAGGGCTCCCCGGGCTCCCTCATGAAAAAGGCACTGGCTTAGGGTATTTGAGGGCTTCACCAAGTGGAGACTTTTCTCCCGAACTGAACTGTGCCAATCCCTTCACGTTCAAAATAGACAGTGGGGAAAGCTATCAAGTCAGGATCCAACTGCTCTTTTCTTGCCAGATACCCACAGGAAGTGGTTAGTTTGTTGGCCAGTCAACCTGTCAGTCGGGTGATCCACTTCTAGCACCCCTAACTTTGGTGCACCCTCTAGTTATATCTATTTATAACCATCGTAGATCCCTACCAAGTTACACTTCTGTAACACCCCTTCCCTCCTCCTCAGGGAGATATGCATGTTACAGGTGTTATGATACTACCTGTTAGGCTTATAAGAGGCCTAAGCCTTTGCTTGGGGAGCCTAGAAGTAGCTGGTGCAGAGCCTCCACCCGCGAGTATCCCTTAATTGGCTGGATAGCCCGTCACGGGAACAGGTACAGGAGTGGCTGAGTGAGTAAAGACACTGACTGGCACCAAGAGTTTGAAGCAGGGGAGCCTGGTTCAATTCCCGGTGTCTGCGCCTTGTGACCTTGGGCAAGTCATTTTATCTCCCTGTGCGCAGGGCACCAAAAACATAGATTGTAAGCTCCACGGGGCAGGGACCCGTGCCTGCAAAATGTCTCTGTAAAGCGCTGCGGAAAACTAGCAGTGCTATACAAGAACATATTATTATTATTATTATTATCTCCAATAACCACAAATCACAACAAAGTATATACAACCTATTTACTATGGTCCCATTGTCTCAGCAATACAGTATATACAATCACAATAACCAAATCCCCCAAAGTACTGAGAGTGCCCTGGGCACCTAAAACCCAATGGTCCATCCAAATAGTCCCACGCAGATATATTGGAGGGCGGTGCACGTGGTGGTACCTTCCTAGCTATTCGAGTACACCAGGGGGATTTCTAGACAGGCGGCAAGCGTGGTCCCACAATGCAGGGCATCCAACACAATCCCCTTCTCACCTTATGTCCAGTAGCACAGCGCAAGTGATTCCGCCAGGCCTGGGGAATCCTCCGCTGTGGTTCCGTCTGCTCCACTGAGTCATCTGTATAATAAAAAGGGCAAGTCCCTGACTATGGGCCAGCCCTGAAACACATCCACTACCGTGTGGGGATACTATCTGGGACCTAGGGGAAACGGGTCTGGACTACTCCAGGGGGCTTGGCTAGCTCCCCAAACACTACCTCTCCCTTTGCCAGCCTCGTCAGGACTGACCACGCCATCTGCGGTCCGCTGAAGAAATTCTGATCTACAGGCCCTGCTCTTCCTGCAGCGCCAACCTCAAGATGACCACTGCCTTTCACAGTCCATATGTGCCAACCACAACATGGCCGACACAGCTCACTAACCTCTCACACGCGACGGGACCACTGTCAGTGAGGAGGAAAGGGAGGGTACCCTGCTACACTTCTATTCGGTAAGATATTACGCTAGTCTTATGAGGTTCGATGGTCACATATTGACAATGTACACCACACTGTACATAGAATTTTGCATGTACAACGAATCTCACTCTTCACAAGCTTACAATCCAATTTTGGTGCCTGACACACAAGTAAATAGATATTAAATAAGTTGTTCTATGTCATAAAGCACCTGTCTTTCACATAAATGAGCTTGCAAGTTACCTTGGTTTAACTTTGGAAATCTCGAACAAAAAGACTTTCCCAAGGTCACAAGGAGAGGCGACACTGGCATTCATCCTGCTACTGTACAGCCTCCCCATAGCCTGTGCTCTTACCCATATGCTCATCTGGTCTAAGAACACTGCTTCTGAAGAGGCTAAAAATGCAGGGTCTGTTTTTGATTAAAATTAAAAAAAAAAACTTGATTTTAAAAGGTACAAAAAAAAAAATTGTTAGTAGCAAAAGTAAGACATTTCTGGAAATATCATGCTTGTGAAAAACAATGAGCTAATTATTTTACATGTATAATGTGGTGTGCTGCATGTCAAGTGGCTTATCAATTTATATGCAAGCTACAAACATTAGGAGTGACTAGGTTTTGGTGTAGGGAATTAAAATCAAGTATAATGATTAACTTATACGTTACGTGTAATGATTAACTTACACGTTATGGAACTTGTGAACACAGAATGGTGCTTTGTTTTTTATTGTCAGATAGGAGGTGGCTACAAAATTAGACAAGCTGCTCATTTTGCTTTAATTGGTCATTAGTGTAATAAAGTAAGTGGGCGAAATACTAAGCTACTGAAAATGACATCTTTGTCCTTTTTTTAT
This sequence comes from Ascaphus truei, assembly GCA_036426205.1. NCBI lineage: Eukaryota > Metazoa > Chordata > Amphibia > Anura > Ascaphidae > Ascaphus > Ascaphus truei. The sequence continues at coordinate 24,028,357 of CM071568.1, read as the reverse complement.
TTTTACTTTTCATTTTTTTTTACATATGACCGTCCTCTGACAGAGATGTCAACTTCCCAGGTCCGAAATCAGCGCGATTTGGAGTTTTACAGCAAAAATGTTCTTGTCAGAACACCACTGGAGTAAGACTCTGAAAGTCTGTGGGACAAATATGCTACAAAATGAGTGAGACTGTCTCCAGTCAGCGAGACTTGCTGAAAATCACTGATACTTGACATATCTGCTGATAGCTGGAGACCTGGGGAAGATTTCTGATGCAAGGGCTATGGAGTGGAAATAAAATACACATTCTCCAACACAAAATGTGACTCCCCACAATACAAGAGTGTTGTCTGAACCCTCCCTAATAGTATAAATATAATGCCCGTTTCATACAATAAATCCCTGATTTACAAGCTGATGTACTGCTACGGCCGAGTTTATTCGAGCATTTGCCCGTTCTCGGCCACAGCAGTAACCTGGCGCGCGCCAGAGGGTGCCGGGCGCGCGCCGAAGACACGGAGGAGCGCCCTCCGATCGGGGCTTTCTCCTCCCCGCTGCCGGGTCCGCCGGGTCCCCCGGAACCCCATGCCGCCATCCCCCACATCGCGGGACACCAGGGCTCCCTCGGGGAGCCCTGGACGCGCGTGCAGGGGGCGTAGGCTCCCGATGACGCGCGGCACGCCGAGGGAGTGCGGCTAGCATGCGCCGCCTCTGTACAGCATGTAACAGAATCGCTGACAACATGATATGTGTGTTTGTTTAACAGGATTAGGTTTAGTTTCAGTTTACAACAAAAGATAAAAATACCCATTGCTACATCCAATATGACAAAATACATTGCTAAATTCTGGAATATTTGTAGTCTCATAAGTATGGGTAATTTAGTTAAACCCCTTGGCTAAAGTGTTATAAGCCTGCATCCACAGCACAGCATGACCACTATGCAGGTCCTAACACTACAGTACCTGACATAGTGACGAGGATGCAGGCTTATAAAACACTTTGGCCAAAGGGATTAACTAAATGACTCTTAAATACAGTACTAGAATATTTGTCTCATATATATATATATATATATATATATATATATATATATATATACAGTATATATATATAGATGTAGCCATGCTGTAAAATGGCTGCAGTCATCTCTCCTGCTGACAGTAAGGCCTGGTAAGTTATGGGCATGCCAGCAGTAATTATGGAGGTTTGCCCTCACACCCTGGTGAGGTGCCCTATGTATGGATGGGAGTGGTCACAGGCTCTGACTCCACGGTTAGTGATGTCAGAGTTGTGTCAGCCCCAGAGGATACATAAGGCACAGCACTGATCAAAACGTTAGGAGAGTAGAACGAGTAGTAAGAGGAGTTCAGAGTTGATTTATCTGCTGCGGAATAATGAGACTGTGACTAGGGACCTGGCACAGGGTAGATATCCCTACGGGGAGAGGGAATCCCTAATCAAGGAGGAATATACCTTTCAGAGGGAAGCTGCTGGACAATCATGTGTGGCTAAATACACCCATTGTGGAGGGCAGCTAGCCACATCCAACAATAAAGATGTTCCCGTTGAAAGATACCCTCGTGTGTAAGTGTGGAGTGATTACACTGGGGGTTGCACCACAGAGGAGTTCCTCACCAGGACCATCCACAAGCTCAAGCTGGGATCCTGATGAGGTGGAGGCGCTGCACTGGATCTAGGTAGGACTCAAGCACACTACCTCAGCTGCCTGTCTGGGTTGGCAAATCCCCACACACCATCATGCGGGAGACTCAGGAGTCCTGTTGCCAACAGGTGCACCACCAGACATCACACTGTAATGGGGGCTGGTTAGACCACAGGGGCCAATATGAGATTGGGTGGGTCAGGCCAGGCCAGAAAACCCGTTACATATATATATATAATTAGTGGGTGCTGTGGTTACAGCGTACAGGGATTGTGTGTTAGTTTAATCTTAACAATGAATATTCTGTTTTTTCCCCCATAATACAAAAAAAAAAAAATAGACCTTTTTAATTAGCTATAGGCTTTAGCCAATGAAAAGAAAATCTGTTTTAGGTAATTTCAGGCTCTCTTTATCCTGATCACTCAACTCATTATATAATGAAGACAGGAAGTCTAAAATGTCTTCACGCCATAAGCAAGCATACGCCTAAAAGGGATGCATATTAAAGTGGATAAAAAGTAAAAACAATGATTGCCTAGGAGTGTTCATTTGCAGGCCATCACCCAGAATCCCTGGCGGCACAAAACACTGTATTCTGTGCAATTATGGGGTGTGGGTAGGCAGGTTTGGGGACCTGTAAAGCGCAAATGTATGTGCTCATGCTGTGAGTATCCTTAATTAATGTTTTTTTTTTTTTTTACTCGCCACAACTTATTTGTGTACCTGGTTTGTTCACATCTCACACAAATGATTCTTTGATTCTATTCCAATCTACAAAAACACACACACTCACAATCACTGCAAGCTCTGAACCCAACATCCACCACATATGTGTAGCCAGGTCTCCCCAGCCTGTCAGCACCCCCCTCACCTTGCTGACGATCGCGGGTGCAGCAGAGTGGAATGGCGGCCCAGCGCGGCGATCTCAGGGGTGAGGGCGGTCAGGCCCCGGCTCGGGGGTTGCCGGGGATGCGTGCGGCCAAGGCCGCACGCGCGTTACAGGGCTCCCGGAGCCGGGTGAGGAGGGCGCCGCCATTGCGCATCAGTTCGCGCATGCGCAGTAAGCCCCCGGCGGCCCGACAGAGTCGCGCATGCGCAGAAGGATCTTCAGAGGTAGGGAGAAGTCGCGCGAGTGTAGGGAAAGGCCAGGAAAGGTTGCGGCAGTCCCAGATAGATCGCGCAAGCGCAGAAGAGTTCAACAAAAGCCCGCGAAGCCCTAGCCTACCAGGGAAGGCTCTGAGCAGGGACTACGAGTCCCATGAGCCTCTGTATGCCCCACGTGACCCCAGGGAGCCAATAGGGCTGGAAGATGACTTGGCAGAAGAAGGAGATACATTGTTTGGGCTTGCAGCTACGCAGTCAGTTGGAGCAGCGGAGCAGAAGGGGAAGGAAGGGTGCAGGGAGCGAGTGAAGCTCCTGCATCGCGTAAGGTCCCCCTCTCTCAGGTAGGCCCCAACTCCCCACCAGGTTAGTGGGTAATTGATAGGGACGGCCCCAGTTAGGGACTCTGCCCTTAGTGTGTGAGTGCTGTCTTGTCAGAGTCACGGCTGTCAGTGCTGTGAGGTCTGACAGGCAGGCACAGTGTTTGTGCAGCACGCTTGCTGCACGTACCAAGTAAGTGGCCGTGCGTTACGGCAGGTACTAGTAGGTTAGAGTCAGGACCGGGAAGAGCTAGGGGGCGAGATAGGCCAGTTAACCCCTTAGGTCCCTGGTAGGTCCTCACTCCCCAGTTTGTGGTGCTACAGGGACAGGCCCTAGTTTAGGGACCGTGTCATGTAGTGCCAGTGTTAGATAGGGATCAGCGGATGCTGCAGTTCCAGTAAAAGAGATTTGGGCCCAAGTCGGTGCTCAAAGACAAAGACTATCTCCAGGGTGGGATCACCCCTGGCGGACCCCAAGCAAAGATTCACCGGACCGGAACAGATGGGATCCAGAACGACTGATCCTTTGTGAAGTCCTTGCAGGTCCGAGTGCAGGAGCACTCGGCAGGTATTCTATAAGTGCACCAACAAATATCATAACATTCTGTTAACACATAGTGGCAGCGCTGACCACGGGACAAAGGGGGTTGGGCTGTGGGCACTGTGGGGATGTTATACGGTGGTGATGTTCTGAGTATGATGTATTAGTTGTCGTTTATTCATTCAGTAAATCTGTTATCCATAATACTGGTGTATGTGGTTTCTGGGTGGGTTCCTATGTTAGGGTCATTCTACATTTCCATAGAATCCTACATAGGTGGAGGCGCTGAAACCGAGACCGTTCCAGAGGATTCACCCCAGCGGAGGCTCAGGCCTCCTGTGAGCCTGCAGGTATATGCACCACACCTGGTAACACCGTATGTTCTCCGCACCCACACCAGATCTGCGATTGGGGGGGGGAGTGGGGGAATACCCGTTACATATACAATATATATTTGTGTGAAAAGGAGCACTATTGGGTGTGATAAAATGTACTGTATACAGCAACAAAAAAACAACAAACAATGCAACATCCAAATGAAAGTCTATAAAAACATTGCACAGTGGTTAAATGACAAGTATTCCGATACTGGACAACAGCTGAAATCTGCAGTCCAACTTAAATGGTCCAAGAAAGAAAGAAAAAACGTTTTGGTACAAAAGGTCTCAATCACACACTTCATTTGGAAATCCTTAACACAGAAATATTGCTACATACTTTGTTTTTGGGGGGGCGGGGGGGGAGGCTCCTACAAGTCTCAGTGACGGCCACTTGTGACAGCCATAACTGCGGCTTTAGGCCGAGTCCCCGGTGGCAACTGCTGCACGCGCTACAGCGTGCGCGCCACACACCTGAGCACAGGCCTCTATGGGGCAGGCCCCAGTCGCCGTGTGTGCGCAAAGCGCAATGACGCGACCACTGGGAAGACAAGGATTTTGTTTTTCCCTGCAACGCGGTCACATGGTTGACTAGCAACCAATTTGTGCAGATACTGTAGACCGTCATGGCCGTGCCTCATCCCCCGCCAAGGCTGCGCCCCCCATTGCTGGGCGTGCAGCCGTGGCCACTGGGGACTATAGTCACGCGACGCTACGTCATAACAAGTGTATTGAATCCGTCGCATGTGCCTAAATAGGAGCGACGCGACGACTTGGTCACGATCACTGGAAGTCAATGAAAATTGATTTTTCAGCGACTGCAGCGTGAGGTCAGCATGACATCACGCCACTCTCGCCAGGACATAAGCATTAGAATGAATCATGCATTCTTTGCTAAGTTACGTGTAGGTGTGATCCCCTTACAGAAGCTGCAGGTGGTAAATATAATACAGAAGCTGCAGGTGGTAAATATAATGCAATAGATGTTCTACTTTCTCCTACCTGATCATCAAGAAGCAGAGGACAGATTGCTCATAAAAGGGAGGTCACACAGTTACATCAAATAAAGAATACAAGGCATTAAAAGAAGCAAAACCCCTCCCTAGTTTGGCTTGTTCATAGGCTAAATGAATCAATATTTACATGGAAACTAAAACCAATTTTGCTTTAGGTGGGGTTCCGCAATTTGCTTGTAATCACATCGTTCCTGGAATTGCTTTAAGAATATGAAGTATAAAACAAGAATTGTGATGTTGGGCTTAAGAAAATAAACACCCAATAACAATTTTTTTTTATTTTAAAAAAGGAAACTAAAATGTTTAATAAAAAAAAAAAAAAAATATATATATATATATATACATATACATACATACATATATACATACACACGTGTAACATCAGTTATTCACAAACCTTTTCCTGTAAGTATTGTATAGACGTGATTCACCTGCTCCATAATTTAGACGTCAGATGGATTTGCGTTGCTACATTTCTAGCAGAGATCATGTTGTATGCACACTATTGTTATAAATGCATGAATTACTAACTGACTGCTTGTTCAAACACCCATTTTTAGAGAATACCTCGATTAAGAAATTGTTTGTCAAGAAAAATTTGCCTGTTTAAAGGGACGACCTGGGCCAAAATTATTTTACCAAGAAATTTCAGAACATATAATTTTCACATGAAAGTTGTGAAATGTGAACATTGAGAGTTGACATAAAAGCCTTTTCTACCATACATTGCAGGACCCTGTGCCAATAAATGGTTGTTTACTCACACAGATTTTTTCCATGGCTATAGCCGGACTCTGTTGCAGTCCTAACTAATTTGGCAGAATAGTGAATCAAAATCTTAAAAAATAGTGAATCAAAATCTTAAAAAATAGAAGTGGATTTTATTAAGTTCATAATTAACTTTATTTTTGGAGGGGCTTGATAGATGCATGGTGTTTTGTCACAGCAAACAAAGCCCTGTTTGCAGTATTCTTTACAAAAATCATAACACTTTCATTGTATCGCTATTTAATTTACAACGGAAAAATAGAAAATGTATTAACACAACCCAATATAACTGTCTAAATAGTGGCGACTTTTAATATGGAATAAAAATGCTTCCCTCGACATGAATAATTGAATAATCACAACAGTGAAACCAGCTGTTCTTGGGAATAGACTGGGTCAGCAATATAAAATCATAACATCTAGGCTTTCTCGCTTTAGGGGTACATTATGTGCCATGTTTTTTGATCCACTTCCCAATGGCATAATGTATAAAGCTGTGGTTTTCAACCCAATCCCTTAAGGAACCGCAGCCAGTTTATGTTCTTGGAATAACTAACCAGTGTACCAAACCATACATATAAATGTATTTATCTAAAGCTCCAAAACTGCAGCAATTATTATTATTATTATTATTATAAAGGCTCCAAGAAACTGTACCATATTAAGACAGAAAAAAAAAGGATCATTGCTTTTAATGATGGTATTTTGCTTCATGAATCTGGTGCAGTTTTTTCTTCAATTTTCCCATCAGTTTTGCATCTCGGAGACCGATGGATGCACTGAATAGTGTCTAACGTCTTTGGTAGGTAAATCACTTCTTACTCAATCCTCGCCTGTTTAGGAGTTGAAACCACTGGTTTACATATATTTGCTTTTCGGGCAGGGAGTCCTTTTCCTAATGTTACTTTTATATCTGAAGGACTTATTCCCATTATGGGCTATATTATGCCACGTGTATTACTGCAGTGAAGCGTCATTTATATAGGATGACGCTATATAAAAATAAAGATATGCTTAAAATCTAATCCCATTGTTTCTTGTAGAATAGCTACGAGGAAAAAAAAAAAAAAAAAAAAACATAGCACAGCCACCTGTTATAAAACAACTCTAAATAAATAATTGCAACTAGTGAATAAACCCAGGTTCGAACAAAGGTCAACAATATACACCAGGCAAGATTATAATATGCGGATACAAGGTGCAGCCATTCTTACAGTAGGTAGAAACTGACACAAAGGGAGATTATTTTATAATCCTGTAACTGTAGAATGCAAATGTTTACCAGCTGAATAATTTATTTGTTTCATGCTCGAAAATGAAGTCTGTGATTTAGTCATTGCCATGACTCAGAATGCGAGGTGGGAGAGCCTCCTTTTTGAAGCCTATTGTAACTCAAATATTTCCCACTCAAGGATGGTTTTTACTTCTTAAACCCAGGCTGTGCAATACAGCAGGCATACATTTATAGGGGTCCATTTTGAATGGATTAAGAGGTAAAGGGTGACACACTGGGCTCATTTGCATGTCATTACCCAGAATCCTTGGCTGCAGTGGAAGCACGGTTTGCTAAGCGATAATGGGGAAACACAGGGTTGCAGACCTGTCAGAGACATGCAAATGCACCAACAGTAGTATTTTGTTTATACTGTACAAAGAAATACAGATTTAGCCTGGGAAATTGTTCCTCCAGATAACGCAGAACTAAATGGAAGTTCTGGCAGAGATTAGCGCAATATACCGATGTAGCAGAAATAAATTGTACCATTATCACACGGCAAAGCATTAGATGGCAAGAGATCACGCATAATGTAACCTGCGTCTCCGATTGTTTGAAAGGAGCAATAGCAGTGTTTAACATGTCATCATGCAAGAACATGTGCTATGTACATCTGTATACATATACACACACACACACACACACACACACACCACAGGAACAATACAGCCTACTACATTGGTATAACAGGGCCGGCACATCATGTTTAATAAGTCTACAACAAACACACAACACCTTTATAAATCTTTTATATTCATTTACTTTAGAAATTGCAAAATTTAATGACAGTTTTTTTTCTCAACTTTCAAAAATATTTGTAAGAAAATATTTATATATTTTAAATAGAGAAACATGATTTCTACAAAAAAGTTCAATATGAATATCTACACAGAAATTGTCCGATTTGCCTGCTGCAAAACTACATTCCATTAGGAAACACATGGAGTACAATAATTAAGTGGTTTATCTAACCCAGCGGCGGGTTCTCAACTCCAGTCCTCAAGCCCCTCCCCCCCACCCAAACAGGTCAGGTTTTGAGAATATCCCTGCTTCAGCACAGATGATTCAGAGGCTCAGCCTTTGACTAGAATCCTATGCATCAAGGCAAGTGTTTACTTCATTTTTCTGCTCGCATCAAAATTAAGAACATTCTTAATAAAAGTTGGTATTATTTCACACAGGTACAGTAGGCTTACATTGCTCTAGATCTGGTGGAGTTTTCTAAAGCCAAATAGTGCCAAAGTTGATCAACAAAGCTTGTTATATCCCATTAGGAGGGTTTCGTTGTAATATAGTATTGAGGGTACACAATACCACAATGTTTTTTTGTGGGAGTATCACTACTTCCCACTCACACCCTTCCATGCTCTTAACCTATTATTTTTTCTTGGGGACATTTTAGAAAGACTCTTCCTTGTTTTTTACAGCATAAATGTTAAGGAATCTTTCTAAAATACAGTCTGAAGAGCCATTGCTCAATTTTTAATACATATAACATTCTGAAATTAGGCACAGCCCACTTTTTCACATCCCTCAGAGTAGACTATGTAACTAACTCGCTCCCAAGTCCCCCTACTGAATCTCCAAGTGCAAGATGGTGTACAGTGCAAAATGACTTCATAGGAGTACATTGCTAGATAGCAAGAGATGCAATTGCCTTATTACATAGTCTGGCAAAGCTTGGGAAGCCATGCATAGGACTAGATAAAGCCATCAATTGCAGGTTGTAACTGCATCCTAATGAATGCTCAGATTATTAGGGCAAATTGGTCTCTCTCCCCTCAATCCCTTCACCCAACAAAAACAATTGTAAGAACGACATGTTCATTAATACGCTAGTGCAATCCCCTTGAGATTTATAATATTTCAGGTGACAAAGATTATTATTTTTTTTATCAAGGCCCAGCAGTCTACATCCTAAAATTAAAGTGTACAAATCATTTTTATGAGGACAAATGTGGCAATTATGCAGTGAGTGGAAATTTTGTGTAATGGAAAAAAAAAAAAAAAAAAAAAACACTATTCTGATTGAAACCTTGATAAAATTAACAATGCGTTGGTTACACTCACACAATCTTGTAGTGTTTGTACTGTATTTTTTTTTTGTCATGAAAACTAATTAAATGGTTTCTGTATTGGGAAATTAATAAAAAAAATGATCATGCTTCCAAGTTTTGGAAAACATTCATTCTTAGGCTATAAAGCAGCAGTGGAGGCAGTGATTTTCAGCCGGCAACTCTCCCAGCACCCCCACATAACAGCGACCCCCCTCAGCTCCCAAGCTCAGCAGCTGCCTGGTCATTACGATCCTTCCTGTCCGCGCCGGAAGCCGCGGTCAACTTCCGGCTGATCGGGAGAGGAAGGATCAGGTCAGAGCGCATGCCCTCACTGCACGGGTTCTTGGAGATGGGGAGAGTGAGTGAGTGTAGAGAGGGAGAAATATATATATTGATGGATGTGGACATGGATGTGGATATGTATGTATGTATGGATGTGGATATGTATATATGTATGTATGTATGTATGTAGTATGGTATGATATGTATTACATGTATGTTAGGTATGAATATATTAGAGACATATATTATTATATATAATATATATATATATAATATATAATATATACTAATCTATATATATATATAATATCTATATATATATATCCCTATAGCATATACATATATATATATATACACATACATATACATATATATATATACACATACATATACATATACATATACATACACGTGTGTGCATAGGGGGGGGGGGGGAGACGAGGGGAATGGGTAAAGAGGCTTGGGATTCCCCAGAATGTCAAATCTAATTCTGGGGTTCCTTAACACAATAATAAAAAATAAAAAAAAGAAGGAGGGGATGAAGGAAGGAAGAAGGTTGAAAACCACAGAGTTAAGATAACACAGTTAAGCTGTAATGTTTAAAAAACGTACACGCAATCTCTTGCATTGAGAGCAATGTCAGGGTGTGATTCATGGCAACGATAGCACAGTGCAGTTACCAATGTGAAGAACATTAACTAATGTGCAAGAAATTTTGGGTCAGTGAAAAGTGACATACATTTAACTTAACATTCTGACTTTGTTTATATGTATGTGTATCTTCAATGTAAACATACAAGTTTACAGAGTGACTGGTGGTTGTAATGAAGAAAAAGAAATATGAGAAATAACTTTAAACTGCCCATACAATGATGGTCTAATTCCTGATTGATAGTTTTTTGCAGTGGTTCTAGAGCAGTGTTTTTTAACAGGGGTTCCTACGAGCCCTTGGGTTCCCCCGGGCATCCCTAAAGTGTTGCCTGCAATTTTCAGTTCATGTTAAAATTGTACAAAATACAGAAGAGTTTACAATGCATCTTATCTCAAGACGCTATTAGAGAGGGTAGGGCTTCATCAGAATTTCACAATATAATTACAGGGTTCCTTAAACCCCTTCCCCCTAAAAAGGGTGATAAAAACCCCCCCACTGTTCTAGAGTCTCAGACTGCAAACATTTGAGGAGGACTGGTATGCAGTGAAATAGTTAACGCTAAGCAAATCTAATCAGCTTTTCTTTCACATGTGATTTGAATAAAACTGCACGGAAACGGCCCAAAGGGCTTATAACAGCTCAATTTCGCAGCCTTCAGTATTAATCCATCAGTTAGCATTGTGATCTGTCCTGGCTTCATCCTCAGCATATAGATGGCTGGAGAGTTCCTGGAGCACAGCTGTTTTCCCTATTTGATCGTTTCTTCTTCTCTCCATAATCAGATCCTCCAGGCTCTGAAACTCCAAAGTATGACTCTTTTTCTCAGACAGCTGGATTTTCAACCTGTACGGTTGTTTGCCTATCCTGATCTCCCCCCCGATCTTGAATTCCCGTTTCCCATACCTGCACCATGCAGCAAAGCATTCAGAGTTCCTCCAGCTCAGCTCCTGTTCTTTGGCACCCACTTGCTCCATTGCATTCTGCACCACCATCTCTGGGCTCAGCGACTTGTATTTGTACTGATCATTCACGATCCTGCCTCTCCTACCTTGGCTGGCCTCTGTCATGAAACCGTTTGTGATCTCCAGCCTATGTAAGTGCACCACTTGAAAATCACCAACATACACAACCCAGTGCGGATACTGGTTCTTGGCCACAAACTCCACCATGTCCCCAGGCTGGCATTTGTTTAATAGATTCTCAGGAGAATAGGTGCTCAGCTGCTCACCACCACCAAAACCCTTCTCATAAATACACTCGTCCCTGTAATAAACAGAGCACTCCACTTCATTACAGTGATCATACTGCAGCTCCTCTTGAGTAGATCCCTGTTTACCTGGGACATGCCCCGTGTCTTCCAGCTCATCGTCATCAGCTGAGAAAATGTAGGATACCCCTATCCTGGGTCCATCATCCTTATCCACACCAGTGGGATCCGCAGTAGGGACTTCTTTGTAACTTAGATGAGTCAGTTTCTCCACCTGGTTCCCCATCTCTCTGGAAAAGAAAACATAAAAAAAAAAAAAAAAGTATGAATAAAGAGAAGACATGAGATGCAAGAGGAGGAGTTTGGTTTCCACCTGTTGAAAGCACAGGGAGGAAAACAGCAGAAAATAAATGCAGCAAGGTTCTGATCTAATGCATGACAAGAAACCATATACCTAAGGGACAAGGGGGAGGTGTCTGTGCTTTCATTTTCTATATAAACTGCAAGTGACTTAACCTCATGGATGCTGAATTGTATGGTTGCATCCCATTGCTTCCTTAAGGGGGGTTGCAAACACTTCTGGAAGAGAAGGGGGTTAAAAAAAAAAAAACACACACACATTGTTTTCAGAAAAAAACAAGAGACTTTGCAACGTGAAATAAAATGTAAGCAAATCAATAAGCCAGAACAAAAAAAAAACAGCTACAGTATACAAGAAAAGCAGGTGTCTATCACACAGCACCTGCCTTCTCAATACCTGAGCTCAGGTCAAAGTTTCCCAGGCAAACATAGGATAAAGACGCCCACCAACTTACCGGGCAGCAATACAAGGCACAGGTCTCCTGTCCCCACCTCTGGGAAGCTAAGGGCTCCCCGTAGATATTAGGTTAATCTTAGCTGAGCTCCTGGCTTAGGGAAAGAAAAGCAAACAGTGTGGATCATGTCGTTTTCCCGTGTTCGTTGTATCCCTCTCTGGTCCTAGTGTCTATGTGGAGCTCCCACGTAGGTCGGGCTGTCACAGGCATGCAGGAGGGGTACAGGTACTATGAAGCAGAAGCAGCAGCTCCACCACCGGGGGCTGAGCCACAAGCTCTGAGAAGCCCAGATCCGGCTGTGCACACTCAACAAGCCCTGAGCCCTGAGCATTTAAAGCTGCAGTGCACCTTGCTAGGCGCATGGCTTCCTGCAACACACTTCCCTTCCCCACCCTACCCCCACACATATCAGCAATCTCTAAACTGCTGCTTCAGAGGTTTATTACTCCTTTCCTGCCCGCATAGTTCACCACCTTGAGCCCTTAAGTTAAAGCTTAATTAGCTTAATTTAAAAAAAGGATGCATGTAGAATAAGTCATGTTTAACTTTAGCTGGTGCAACGTTTAGGCAAGTTATCAGCTATTAAAGAATACAACATAGTGCTGTCTCACTTTGACATTCAGTACTATAGTTTACACTAGTACTTAAAATGAAGCATGTGCCAGGTTTCAGATCGCCATTCTAGCAACATGTTCTGTCTTGTTTGCCTCACTGCAGTCTCATTTGTATGGGGATAAAGCCAAAGTTAATTGAAATCTGGTAACATGCAGCTGCAGTGGCCATATTCAATGTTAAACCATGTTTAGTTCCTGCTGCAGGGAATATAGAAAAATGTCAAACCCGTTCTGCCCACAGAGAAAAGTTAAATTGTAAACATTTTTACCACCATCCTTATGAACATCATAAATAAGTTTCTAGCCTACATCCTATTTATTTTGTTATTACAACTTGTGCTATAAAAGTTAGCATATTATTGTGACGGTGAGGGGGTAACCAGGCTCACTAATAAAGGTCAAGCCCTCTTGGTTGCCCCCGAGTCACATGGTGGGGTCCTAGAGTGTCAGCTCTTGGACCTGGCGGTCGTGTATGTGCTACTATGTATGGTATGAAAATATGCGACAAAGAATGTTTGTGTTTTTGCCTTTACAGGAGTGCTAGCAAGCAGGGATTGCTAGGCTATGAGTTTCAGGGTGGGTTTGAAGGAGAAAGTCTTTACAGATTGTGGCTATGTAGCAGGGCTCCCGAGTTACAGGATACACCAAAGATGTACCGGGAAATCAGGTAAGATTCTCGAATAGATTGAAGCACAATGCTCCGGTCAAACGCCTACCCTGAAAATGTTCTTGCAGCTCACTGCCAGGAGTCCCTGCTTCAGAGGTAAAAAGGAGCATAGGGATTTGTGTATCCCGGGTATAGTAAGGAGTCCCTGGTTTAGGGGGAGTCCCCAACGGTATATGCCCAAACCTAGGGTGACCATTTGTCCCGGTTTTGACGGGACAGTCCCGTTTTTTTGTGCCCTGTCCCGGTTGATTGTCTGTCCCGGAAATGTTCCGGTTTTTGGCCCTGGTCCCGGTATGCGGCGAGGCGGCGGCGGTGAGGAGATGCGGGAGCAGGTAAGTTTTTTTCTATGTACTGTATGTAGCCATGTGTAAAATTGGTGTACATATCTTTTCTCGTGCTGGCAGTAAACCTGGTAAGTATGCAGGATTGCCAGCAACAATCATGGAGGTTTGCCCTCAAACCCTGGTGAGGTGTCATATGTCCCAAAGGAAGTGACAACATGCTTTGAGTCCACCCTTAGTGACGCAGAGTGTGTCTGTTTTCTGGAGGTGATATAAGACACAGCACTGCCTAAAGTTAGGCGTTCATTCCTGTTGGTTTTCTGACTCTGTTCAGTGAGAGGCACGTGGAGGTCTGCAACTCTGTTGCAGTGTCTGATGCAAGAGCTGTGAGTCTGTGCAGCTCAAAGCAGACAGACAAGCTGGTGAATCTCCCTAAGGGGAGAGGTGGAGAGCAACTCTATTAGAGGAGAAGGAACCTTCCTAATGGTGTGCAGCAGAGAGATGAGCGGCTGAGCTGCTAGCTGTGAGGGGCAGCTTGCCCATACAAGATCAATAAAGATGTCCTTGATAAAAGATATGCAGTAGAGAAAAATCAGGCACCAGCAGCACACAGGATCAACAAATAAGGATTACTAAAGAGAGCTAGTTCCCATACAAAAAGATTTAATGAATTCTACAAAAGGATTACAACAACATTGTGGGGTACTAGACCTCCCACCAACGCGTTTCGAGCGCTAGCTCTTTGTCAAGGTGACTTACAGTACTCACCCTGCTGGGTCACGCTCTATGCGTTTCGCCGTTCTGAATGATGCGTAGAGCGTGACCCTACGATTGAGAGGGAGAGAGACTGCTGGGGATTCCGTGACGTCATCTCCTAACCGGCCAGAATACCGGAAGTGACGTATCGGCTCCTGGCAGAGACGCAGTACGGCGGCTTGTAGTGGCAGCGGCGGCGTGATGTGATTTTGAGATCCCCTACATCCTATGCTGTTATCCCATTGGGATCCTGTAAGCCTTCATTTTTATTGTTTGTGGATAAATCGTATGTTTTTATTCCTGGCTCTGTGTGTGTCTCTCTCTGCTTGAGATTGCACCTCCTCCTACTTGCTCCAGTCTGTGACTACCCTGTTGGTTTTTTGCGTATCTTAGCTCCATTCCAGCTCTCTGGGTAGTTGCTTGGAAGCCACACCATTGTGTTATATCAAACAATATTGCACCAGGTAGTTTTTGTTTTTATTTCAAGGTACCATCACTCCCATGGTTCTTCTTTGCTTATGATCGTTCTTGGAACTTGAAACAGTCCTTCTAAGGGTTTGAGTGTCTTTGTGTACCTTTGCACTGCATGTGATTATTTATTTATTTTTATCACCTTGAACCTATATTATATACCTGTTCATTTGTTTATTAAGTAGTATTCACTTGCACTTGTTAGAGTATTAGAGCGCCATCTAGTGTTTTTTGCCTGTAGAATTAATGAATGGATGCAGGGGGCGGGGCTTAGAATGCCGGCCGGGCCGCAGGGGATGGCTGCAGGTCAGAGGGTGCAGGGGGCGGGGCTTCCGCTTCCTTCTGCAGAGCACACAGTGAGTGGTGTGTCTCTCTTCCCGCTCCTGGCTCCTCTGTCGGCTGCGCGGTGTCCCCCCTCGGGGTGATAGGAGGGGGTAGCGGGGGAACACCTGCAGGGGGGGCGGTTGTGGTGTTGTGCCCCCTTTGCCTGGTGTTGTCCCCCCTTTGCCTGGTGTTGTCCCCCCTTTGCCTGGTGTTGTCCCCCCTTTGCCTCCTGTTGTCCCACCTTTGTCTCCTGTTGTCCCCCCTTTGTCTCCGGCTGTTGTCCCTTTGCCTCCTGTTGTCCCTTTGCCTCCTGTTGTCCCTTTGCGTCCTGGCGCTCCCTTCCCCTTGGTACAGGAGATGGGCTTGGGGGCGGGCAGTGGTGGTTCGCGGGCGGAAGGGTGCAGGGGGAGGCGGGGAGCTGTCTGCTCGGATTCCCAGCCTCCTGTCCCTTTGCCTGTTGGCGCTCCCTTCCCCCCTACCCTTGGTACAGGAGATGGGCGCGGGGCGGGCAGTGGTGGTGCACCCGTTGCTGCCTCTGCTCCCCTACTTATTTATTTATTTATTTATAAAATATTTTACCAGGAAGTAATACATTGAGAGTTACCTGTGTATCGGTGTGTGTGGGTATCGGTGGGGGTGTCGGTCGGTGGGTGTGTGTGTGGGTATCGGTGGGTGTGTGTGTGTGTCTGTGTGTGTGTCCCTCAATGGCTGTGTGTGTCACCCTCTCTCTCTGTCTGTCACCCTCTCTCTCTGTCTGTCACCCTCTGTCTCTGTCTGTCACCCTCTGTCTCTCTCTCTCTCACCCTCTGTCTCTCTCACCCGCTGTCTCTCTCTCTCTCACCCTCTGTCTCTCACCCTCTCTCTCTCTCTCTCTCTCTCTCTCTCTCTCTCTCTCTCTCTCTCTCTCTCTCTCTCTCTCTCTCTCTCTCTCTCTCTCTCTCTCTCTCTCTGTCTCTCTCTCTCTGTGTGTATCTCTCTCTGTATGTGTGTGTCTGAAATAACCTATCCTGCTTTCTTCCAGATCTGACTCAAGTTTCACGCGGGAGACCTCGGAAGACAGGTAAGGAACACCTCCCCTCCAGTATAGTACCTTGAGGGACTGCGGATCAGGTAAGATCCCAGGTGGGATTGCTGCTTTAGAAATTGTGAAGAGGTGGCATCCTGACACTGGTTAATGTGTATAATTCACATCTGTAAAAAACGAATCCTGTTATTAGTTCTTGCTAGAAATGTATTCATATGTTGTATTAATAAAAAAAAATTGTGTCCCGGTTTTTCATTTTCAAAATCTAGTCACCCTACCCAAACCCCTAGACCCTGTGTAGGGGAACGGGGTATCTCCAACTATGTATAAGGTTGCGAGAGTAAAATTATTTCTAAGTCCAGTTTCGGTACAATTGAAGCAACCCTGAAAATGAACCAAAGCATTATTTGAAGCAACTTTTATTAAAACTTCTAATAGGAAGTTCTAGGAGCTCTGAAAATGAACGTGCACATCTTTTCAGTAGATCCTAGGGGATAAGGGACTTAGAAGAATTTTGTATCATTTTTATTAACATGGTGTATAACAGTGTACAGTTGTGTGAAAAAGAAAGTACCCCCTCGTTGAATTCTATGGTTTTACATATAAGGACATAATAACAATCATCTGTTCCTTAGCAGGTCTTAAAATTAGGTAAATACAACCTCAGATGAACAACAACACATGACATATCACACCGTGTCATAATTTATTTAACAAAAATAAAGCCAAAATGGAGAAGCTATGTGTGAAAAACTAAGTACACCTTATGATTCAATAGCTTGTAGAACCACCTTTAGCAGCAATAACTTGAAGTAACTGTTTTCTGTGTGACTTTATCAGTCTCTCACATCGTTGTGGAGGAATTTTGGCCCTCTTTCTTTACAACGTTGCTTCAGTTCATTGAGGTTTGCTGGAATTTGTTTATGCACAGGTCTCTTAAGGTACCTCCACAGCATTTCAATCAGGTTGAGTTCTGGACTTTGACTGGGCCATTGCAACACCTGGATTATTTTCTTTTTCAGCCATTCTGTTGTATATTTGCTGGTGTGCTTGGGGTCATTGTCCTGTTGCATGACCCAATTTCGGCCAAGCTCTAGCTGTCGGACAGATGGCCTCACTTTTGACTCTAGAATACTTTGGTATACAGAGGAGTTCATGGTCGACTCAATGACTGCAAGGTTCCCAGGTCCTGTGGCTGCAAAACAAGCCCAAATCATCACCCCTCCACCAGGGTGCTTGACAGTTGGTATTAGGTTTGTGCTGATATGCTGTGTTTGGTTTTTGCCAAACGTGGTGCTGTGCATTATGGCCAAACATTTCCACTTTGGTCTTGTCTGTCTAAAGGACAATGTTCCTGAAGTCTTGTGGTTTGTTCAGATGCAACTTTTCAAACCTAAGCCGTGTGCCATGTTTTTTTTTAGAGAGAAGAGTCTTTCTCCTGGCAACCCTTCCAAACAAACCATACTTGTTCAGTCTTTTTCTAATTGTACTGTCATGAACTTTAACATTTAACATGCTAACTGAGGCCTGTAGAGTCTGAGATGTAACTCTTGGTTTTTTTGCAATTTCTCTGAGCATTGCACAGTCTGACCTTGGGGTGAATTTGCTGGGATGTCCACTCCTGGGAAAATTGGCAACTGTCTTGAATGTTTTCCACTTTTGAATAATCTTTCTCACTGTAGAATGAAGGACTTTAAATTGTTTGGAAATGGCCTTATAACCCTTCCCAGATTGATGGGCAGCAACAATTACTTCTCTGACATCATTGTTGATGTCTTTCCTCCTTGGCATTGTGTTAACACACACCTGAATGCTCCAGACCAGCAAACTGCTAAAACTTTGGCTTTTATAGAGGTGGTCACACTTGCTGATGATCAATTAATCAAGGGCATTTGATTAGCAGCACCTGTCTGCTACTTAGCATCTTAATTCCTATGGAAGCAGTAAGGATGTACTTACTTTTTCACACATGGCTTCTCTATTTTGGCTTTATTTTTGTTAAATAAATCATGACATTATGTAATAGTCATGTGTTGTTGTTCATCTGAGGTTGTATTTATCTAATTTTTAGACCTGCTAAGGAACAGGTTATTGTTATTATGTCCTGATATGTAAAAGCATAGAATTCAAAGAGGATGTACTTTTTTTCATACAACTGTATGTAGCCCCCTCCTTTACAAGGGACCAAAAGTAATTGGACAATTGACTCAAAAGTTGTGTCATGGACAGGTGTGGGCTATTCCTTCGTTATTTCATCATCATCATTTAGTGACAATGGTTTCTCTTTGTAAATATTATTGTGTGTTAGATGGCGGCGAAATATATGACATCAACATTTTAGACATTATGGTCTCTTTACTAAAGTCCCCTTGCTTTAAAACTGGGGTTAAACTAGTGTATGTATGTATGTATGTATGTATGTCTTTATATATATGCCATTAATATACATAGCACTTCACAGTAGTAATACACGTGACAATCATATAAATACCAAATAATACAAATAACAGATCATGGGAATAAGTGATTCAGACATAAAAGTAACATTTAGGAAAAGGAGTCCCTTCTCCGAAGAGCTTACAATCTGATTGGTAGGAGGAACATACAGATACAGTAGGAAGGCATACTGGTAAGTGTGTCTGCAAGAGGCCAAGCTTTATGTATCAGGTGTATAGTATCAGCCACGGTGCTACTCATATGCTTTGTTAAGCAGGTGTGTTTAAGGTGGGTCTTAAAGGTGGATAGAGAGGGTGCTAGTCAGTATTGAGGGGAAGGGCATTCCAGAGGCGTGGGGCAGTCTGTGAGAAAGGTTTAAGGCAGGAGAGGGCTTTGGATACAAAGGGGGTAGAGAGAAAACATCCTTGAATCGGGATGGTGCATAGCGAGAAATTAGGGCAGAGATGTAAGGAGGGGCAGAACAGTGTAAAGCTTTAAAAGTGAGGAGGAGAATTGAATGTGTGATTGTAAGGAATCCACACCTCAGTTTACTGCTTACCTTGCCTTTTAGACCTGTGCAGTCCTGGAACACTCCCCCTGGTATCTACAGCAGCTGTGCAAGCTATGTACTGCAGCTCCAACCTTGTGCTCACTCATTGGAGCAGTGCCCTCACACCCTCCTCCGGGGATTGGCCCACTGGCCTTTAAGTACTGCATTCCCACAATCCTTCTCTGCCGAGCATAATCCTTTTTGGATGTTCACTGTGTTTGCCACAGCTACCTGTTTTGCTGCCTTGTTGCTGTTCATGTTCATGTTCCTTGTTCCTTGTTCTTTGTTCCTTGTTCATGTTCCTGGGGCCTGCTGCTCTCTCTCCATTGCAGAGCCGTGTCCTGGTTCCTGTGCTGAAGTGGTGGATCTCCAGCATAACTTCAGCACCCTGTTTCCTGAGACCTGCTGCCCTTCCCATAGCAGAGGCCTGTCTCTGAGTCCTGAGGTCTGTAGCTCTCTCTCCCCGCACAGGCTCGTCCTGGACTCCTGCGCTGAAGCATTGGTTTACCAGTGCTGCCTGGCGGCGTGCCCTCTCCGGTCAGCCTTCTCCTTCCAGAGACCGGCGCCATGGGCCATGGACGCAACTCGCGCAAACCCCGTTCCCGACCTGCAGCAATTTCGCTGAAGCAGGAAGACCTGCTTGATCTCCTGTTGCCGACTCTCTGCTTGGACTGCGTTAACCATGATGTCTCCAATCCTGACCCTGGCTCGTCCACTGACTACGCTGCTCTCTCCAGTCCCGACCCTGCTATGTACAACTACGAACTGCGCAATCCGGATCAGCCTGCGCGGTCTAAGGTCGGTGCTTATACAACCCCACCTCAGCCACGCGGTCTGACCCTGGTTTGTGGCGAGAACAACCGTGACAGTGATACGGGATTTGATAGGAATCAAGGAGAGGAATTTCAGCAGGGGAGGCGCTGAGACAGATTTAGGAAAGAGTAGAGTGATTCTGGCGGCAGCGTTTAGGATAGCTTGTAGGGGAGACAGGTGAGAGGCAGGAAGGCCAGACAGCAGGAGGTTACAGTAATCAAGAAGGGAGAGAATGAGGGCCTGAGTCAGAGTTTTAGCAGTCGAGCAACAGAGGAAAGTGCGCGTATCTTTGTGATATTGCGGAGGAAAAGGCGACAGGTTTTAGAGACGTTTTGAATGTGAGAGGAGAAAGTGCCAAAAACAGTAACATATTTATCAAGGGAAAGGGATCCTACTGAAAGGACTTTTTGTGCACTGGTTTTGCCACATCTTACTGTAGGAGCCAGGATACTTTAGGACATACCCACATGGCCTCTGAAGACAGAGACTCATAAGAGATGAAAAACACAACTAAAACAAATCCAGCAGCTCACATTGACCCAAATGCTGCTGAAGAGACCGATATCTCACCGTTTGGCATTTTTTCTTATTACTTTCCAAAAAGAGTGCTGCTCGTAATTAGTCATAGGAGGTTATTCATTAAACTGCGATTGTGTCCATCACAGCATCGTAACTCCAAAAGCTCGAGATTAAGGTAATCATGTTTTTAACATTTTTTTTAAAAGAGTAGCACATGCTCAGATGGCAAGATACCAACTTCATATGAGGTAAAATCATGTAGGCTTCTGGGAGGTGGAGGATTGCTGCTTTAAAATGGCTGAATACTGATCTCTGTTCCCCCGTGGTCACCCTGGTTTTGGATATACAGTATTACTATTTTTTTTTTTTTTTACCAGTTTTGATACAAAAATGTGAAACATGGCCATCGGGGTCACCAATGGAAGCAGTGATGTCTGATTCTGTTCTATTGAACTTCAGATCGAGTCTTGACCCCGGTGGCCATTTTGTTTCCCCACATTGTTCAGTAGACCCTCGGTTCTCCCCAAGGTGGATCGCTGTATGGATTCCAGTCCTGGGTTTTGTTGGAAAGTGGAAAGGCGGGAATGTAGTCGTATTAAACAAAGAGGCATATGCTACTGAGTGTTCCCGCTTACTAGCAGATAAGGAGTGCTATAGAATCCTGTCAACGGATCCCACTCAGATATTTTTGAGTGAATTACAATCCATTCTTCAAGAGGGTTTAGAAAGCAGGGTCATATCTAAGACTGAATTTGATTTAATTATGATCAAAACCCCAAGGATAGCGAGATTTTACTGCCTACCCAAAATTCATAAGGGTGTGCTACCACCTCCCGGTAGGCCCATTGTGTCAGGGATAAATAACCTTACATCTAACGCCAGTATGTACCTTGATAAATTCCTGCGACCATTTGTGAGTTCGCTCTTTTCGTACATCAAGGATACTAAAGACGTCCTTCTGAGATTAGAAGACGTTTGTTTAGATCAAGACACCATATTGGTAGGAATTGACGTCGAGGGGTTATACAGCAGTATCCCTCATACAATGGGTTTACAGGCTATTGCACATTTTCTTAGATCAGTGGTACGCAAACTGGGGGGCGCGACCCCCAGGGGGGACGAGAGACTGCCTGCGGGGGAGCACGGAGTTTACAGAGGCCCCGCACACTTTCCGAAGGCACTTAAATTAAGTGCCGGGGGAGCTGCAGGGCCTCTGTAAGCCTTTACTTACCTTGGCTCTGGCAGCTTCCTTCCCCCATCGACCATGGCAACGCAGCGTCATGATGCCGGACCTGAGGTAAGTGGGGGTGAAGGGGAGCACGGGAGTGAGGACACTGTCGGCAGGGGGGTGCAGGGAAAAAAGTTTGCGTCCCCTGTCTTAGATCAAGTATGGAGTGGCACAGGCATACAGCTCCACCAATTCATCGATGTACTCAATGTCAATACACACAATCTCAAATTGATCTATCAACACCATAGGGAACAAATTGACTTTTTAGATCTGACCATCAGGAAAAATAAAGAGGGCTATATAGAGACTCCAATCTTTTGTAAGCCTTCATCTAGCCTGCTAAGGGCAGAGAGTCAACATCCAACTCACATGGTGAGAAGCATACCCACAGGACAATTTCTGCGACTAAAGCGAAATTGTTCAACTCATAAAGAGTTTCAGGAAAAATCTGTCGATATGAAACATCATTTTCGAACACGTGGTTATAGCAATAACAACATTAAAAAAGCATATCACCGAGCTCTCACCACACCGAGATCCCAGCTACTAACAAAGGATAACAGAGGGTGCCTATAATAACCAGTGGGCATCCATTTGCCATATATTTAAGAAATACTGGTACTGTATCTTCTGTTAGAAGACAATGATATGCAAAAGATCCTTAAGCAGACTCCAAGCTTGGTGAGTCGAAAATCGAAAAATCTTCGCGACCGCTTGGTACAAAGCCATTTTCAAGACACACCAGTCAGGACATGGCTGGGGGAGAAACCGAATGGCTGTTTTTCATGTGGTAGATGCAAGGCCTGTCCAGTCATTAGGAAAACCAAAAATGTTGTCAACTCTGCTCATATACAGAACTTTGTCATCCGTGATTTTATAAATTGCCTGACAAAGGGGGTTATCTATCTGGTGGATTGCAAATGTGGGAAATTATATGTGGGCAAAACCCATCGCCAATTGAAAGTGAGAGTATTAGAGCACATTGGCTCAATAAGGAACGCTCTTGATATACCTGTGGCACGCCACGGGATAACAGCACACAATGGTGACAGTGGCGTATTACGTCACACAGGTATTGAACACGCACCTTTAGGGACACGAAAAGGTAATTGGGACCAAGTGCTTTTGCAACATGAGACCAGATGGATCTATAAACTTCAAACATTGAACCCTCATGGTCCAAATGAAGGTTTCATTTTTTCCCCCTTTTTGTAATATCAGGCTGCATTCATTCATTTATCATTTACACTAATCAGAACATTTGGGGATCCAAGTATATAGTTATAAATACAGCATTGTCCTTATTGTTTTTTAGAGGCGGACAAATAGGGGCATTCACTCCTACACTATTACATCCATTGATCTACCTTGTTCATTCAGCCTATTATAAGTGGTATCTAACCAGAGGTTATTTATTGCACTTTTAAGATTTAACGATCTGGCTATCACTCATCTAGCTATTTTGCAGCTCAGTGGTATATATATATTTTTTTGTTGTTGTTGAAGATTTAGTACTATTAAAGTGACTCAGAAATGAGCTACAATCACCCAATGGGAATGGTACTTTTAAATTATCTTGACGTTAAGCAGTAATTGGATTATTACCATTACAAGGTATATACAGTAAGACCTGGGTAACACTAGGTAGAGACTCCTCCTACCCCTGATGAAGCATGACAAGTTCACGGGGAACGTGCGTTGGGCAGCAGTGATGTCATGACGCTGACGCCCACATAGTGAGCAGACCGGGAGGAGTATCGCGGCGTGGATACGGGTTGTATGGCGTTGGCCACTGTGCCTTTTTACCATCAAGCTGGCTGGATTGCAGTTGTGTATTAGTACATGTCGCATACATCCGCCGATGGTTAAGTAGATGTTTTTGGTATACTAGCAGCAAACACATAGCGATACGCGGCACTGAACTGTGCAGCTGTGGGCTCTCCTTATTGGCACAACCTGATTCGGATATAGATCTCGGCTGATAGCTACTGTTGATGTCGGAGCGCTGAGGCGGGTTGCTACAGATTCAGTGTCCTTGCGTTCACGTATTGATAGGAGCTGCATTGTGTTATGATAGCTGATGATTTGTTGTTCATACCTTTGCACATGATGCGATGTACCATTTAGGCTTAAGGGATACTAGATACCATTCCATAGTGACCTTTTGTGTCCTTTTCCTTACCTAAGCATCATATGACTGGCACATCATTCCGTTTTACAGCTGATATTGGTGATGTTGTCATGAAGATTACCTTAAGCTAGTCTGTGTATATACTACTTTTACAATATTTATGGTTAACTCTCTACACTACCATATACCATCTACCGCCTACTTCCTCATAGCTGGTTTGACGATGGTGATAATTTTGTAAGGTACTCTGCCGCTGCTATTTTTTCAGATACATATGTGCATATATATTATTGTGTGTGTTATTATGCAAGAAATACCCTAGACTAGCACGGTTACATCCTATGCGTTCTTGTAGGGCAACCTTCAATCCTATTACACCATTGATACCAACTATAAAAGGTCCAGTTTCACTGAGGGGATTTTATTCACGTTGTATATAGATTATTCACTTTGTTTGTTGATATTACATATATGTTAATAACATTTTATTATTATTTTATATTTAGTGGGTTCTCCTGGAGCCATCCATAGCTCTTATAGTCTTGATATTTGTCTGAGTATGGCACTCTGTGCTATTTTACCCTAACATATTATTTACCTGTACTAGGCACGAGTGCAATCTGAGAGGGACTCTTTCTTGTGATCCCAAGTGGGACTCACAAAGTTGTTGTGCAGATCCAAGACAGCCTTAGCCTCTGACGAATTGCATAGACGCAGCAAAACGCGTTAGGCGATACACCGCTCCAACTAAGGCTGAAGTGGCACATCACCACGGATAAAAGCTCCACAAAAGACGGTCCGGATCCCCACTAAAAACTCAATTGGAGGAAAGGGGTGAATTTCCAGGCAGGCACATACATTGCTGGACGTCTAAGTTTTGAGTGTACCCGTGGTACTTCCGGCTTTCGGGAGCAGCACCTTACCGTAGATCCAATACGAGCGAGACCGTGGAGTCCAAGCAGCCGAGATGGAGACTGAGTATTGAGTATTGCACTCATGTATGCAACTTACTATTGTTGATTTTATCTTTTTATTAAAACTGTTCAAGCAATATTTCACTAGGAGAGTGCGCCTCTCTTTCTTTTTTTCCCTTTTTTTAGATTTTCATTGGGATCAGTTTTCCCTGTGGAGAAGGCAGCCTGTGACTCCAAATGACCCATTGTGGTTTTCATTAACATTACTTGGACTTGCATATAATTTAAGTATTGTTTCAACATTAATTCCTTTTTTTACCTTGTGTGTTTTCTTCAATTGACATAAGCTACATCCCAGACTTTAATATACATAATATTTATTTTTTTATCAGTACTATACAGTTTATTTTAGCGCTTTCTTAAATGTGTTGTTTGTGTGTGTGTATATATATATATATATGTAAATATGTATATATGTATATTATATATACATATATTGTGATATATTGAAGCAAAAGGTGTTTGAGGGGAGGTACATAGGACCCAGCACCTTCCAGGGTGTGTTCCCTTCACTCTCACCTGAGCCCTAATTAATGAGCTTCAAGGTTAAAAGGCAGCACAGACAGCTTCTTGTGCTGCTGCTGCTGTGCTGGTCTGAAGGCACACACACAGACAGCCCTGTGAGATACTGCAAAGGGAAGCTGCAGGTACAGTGTCTAAAGTGGGGAAAGAACTTAGTTTTCCCCACTGGTAGTTAGGGACTAAGCTGTATTAGTCAGAACTCTGAAAAGGAGTTAGGTTTTTGTTTCTGTTTTATGTTATAAGTTAACCCTGTTCCTGCTTTGTACCTGGCAAATAAACCCTCCTGTGCATCAACACTACGTTTCCCTGCCTTTGATCTGGATAAAAGAGACTGCAATGTGGTGGGGACATCACAATTGGTGGAGTTTAATGCAGGCAGTCCACAAGGCAGTGAAAGTGGAAAATGGAGGCGTTTCTATCCTCGCTCCAGTACAAGCAAACAGAAAATGCTGCTATTCTGTTGCGGGGTTTGCAGGAGATGTCAAAATCCCATAATGAGATTTTACAACAGATTGCAAAGTCACAAACGGAAAGTACTGCGGCATTAGTAAAGCAGATGGCGGTGTCCCTACATCAGACACTAAAGGAAGAACAACACGAGGCGCAACTTCGTCTACACCGAGAGCTCTGAGTCTTGGGGTAGAAAATTACCGCCCAGACTAGTGTGGCCCCACAGGTCGCTCACCAGGTAAAATCGCACATTATTCAGAAGATGACGTTGGACGATGACGTTGAGGCGTACCTGTCAATTTTCGAGCGCACCGCAGTACTCGAAGGGTGGCCAGTTGAGCAGTGGGCTGGAATAATTGCTCCTTTCCTGGTGGGGGACTCGCAGAAGGCCTATTATGACTTGCAGCCAGAGCAGACGGAAAACTATGAAACCCTGAAGGCTGAGATTATGGCAAGGCTAGGTGTCACTGTCGCAGTTCGGGCCCAGCGGTTCCACTCCTGGCATTACGATGCAGAAAAGGCTCCCCACTCCCAAATCTACGACCTCATCCTATCCGCACGGAAATGGCTCCAGCCTGACGAATGTACAGTCGCCGCCGTCGTCGAAAGGGTCGTCATAGACTGGTTCCTGAGGGGTCTTCCTCGCACCGTTCAGAAGTGGGTCAGCCAGAATGACCCCCAAAGCGCAGAGCAGTTGGTCGCTTTAGTGGAACGCCACTTTGCTGCTGAGGAGATGGCCCGGAATACAAGTCCCGATGAGTTTCCCGGTCGCAGGTCCCCGCACATCAAGAGGTCCGGTAAGACTGTTCCTCGGCCTAATGGCCCACAGAGACTCATAGACTCCCATAAAGGAGATGGAAGTCCCACGGCCCATAGAAGGGACTCTAGCCCCACTCCTTCCAATAGACTGGAGAAAAACCACCGACCCAGTTTTGGGAAGTACACTGAGTGCTACAAATGTCATGAACTTGGACATGTGGCAGCAGTTTGCCCTATGAACCTTGACCGAATGCAATGTGACATTTCTGTGGGGTATTTTTCGGGCGGGGTTCCTGCTGTTAAGCAGACTGTGATAGAGAAAGGTCATTTAGAGAGGAATAGGATGTGTAAAGTCAAAATAGATGGGATACCTGTAAGTGCAATGCTTGACACTGGTAGTACAGTTACGTTGGTCGCTGCACATCTAGTCCAGTTTGGGTTTCTACCAGGGGTCTCCTTACAGGTAACTTGTATCCATGGGGATGATTGTACTTACCCGGCTGCACGAGTGTACATAGAAAACCCCATCGGCCCAGTACATCATCAGGTCTGGGTAGTGCCGAATCTGATGTATGTGGGTCAGGATTTCCCATGGTTTTGGGAACTGTGGGAAAGGAAGTCTGATTTTGTTCAGGATGTGCCCTTGAGGTTTGAGGTTCCCGATCCAGTAGACCTTGGTTCTGTATTAGAGGTTATGGCAGGTGAAGGACCTGAGGTTGAGGACACTCCAGAACTAGATTTTCAGGATTTACAGGTTGCTCCCGTAAAGTTTGCCTCTGCCCAACTAGACGATTTGACGCTAGTAAACGCCAAAGCCACAGTAGTGAGCATAAATGGGGTACCAGTTAACCCTGAGGTTACGCCATCACCACCCTACTTTATCTACAACAATGACTTGGTATATAGGGTAGAAAGAGATGACCCTGATAGGTTTGAGCAGTTACTGGTGCCAAAGCCCTTTAGAAGCCAGGTAATGGACCTGGCCCATAGCCATGTCCTGGGAGGACACCTAGGGGTAAAGAAAACCACTGATAGAATAAAGGTGCGATTTTACTGGCCGGGTCTACACAAAGACGTAGAACGTTATTGTGAGACATGTCCAGAGTGTCACATGACCTCACCAGTAAAATCGTTCCGTAGTCCGTTAGTACCCGGGAGATAAGGTGTTAGTGCTAGTACCTACAGTAGAATGTAAATTTTTGGCCACCTGGCGGGGACCCTACGAAGTCCTAGAAAGAGTAGGAGAGGTCAATTATGGAGTTAGTCAGCCCGGGAGGAGGAAGCCAGAACAGTTGTATCATGTGAATCTCCTAAAGCCCTGGAAAGAGAGGGAAGCGTTGGTTACTGTAGTTCGGACGGTACCATCTAGGGAACCTTCTGTTCCTGAAGTGAAAGTTGCTGACACCTTGTCTGGCACTCAGAAACAGGAGGTAAAGGAGTTTCTTGTGCGCAATGCCCGAGTTTTCTCCCCTGTACCCGGGAGAACCTCGGTTATTGAGCATAACATCCATACAGAACCTGGGAAGGTCATACATCTTAAGCCCTATAGACTACCTGAGGCTAGGCGACAGGCCATTAAAGAGGAGGTGCAGAAAATGTTGGACCTCGACGTAATCGAGGAGTCATTCAGTAACTGGTCGAGCCCTATCGTGTTGGTTCCGAAACCGGATGGCTCGATCAGGTTCTGTAATGATTTTAGGAAATTAAATGCAGTCTCCAAATTTGATACATACCCTATGCCACGGGTAGATGAACTGATAGACAGGGTAGGTGATGCCCGATACTTAACTACGCTTGATCTGACTAAGGGTTATTGGCAGGTACCTCTAACACAGGCTGCTAAAGAAAAAACAGCATTTTCCACACCAGGCGGGCTATACCAATATAAGGTCCTACCCTTCAGTCTACATGGGGCTCCAGCAACCTTTCAGAGATTGATGGACCGGGTTTTTAAGTCCCATACAGACTATGCCGCGAGCTACCTGGATGACGTGATCATTCACAGTAATGACTGGGACTCTCACCTGTGAAAAGTACAGGTAGTTTTAGACTCCCTGGAGGAAGCGGGTCTGACGGCAAACCCTACTAAGTGTGCCATTGGTTTAGAAGAGACCAAGTACTTAGGGTATACGGTTGGTAGAGGGCTTGTGAAACCACAGGTGGCAAAGCTGAAGACAATTAGGGAATGGCCGAGACCAGTAACTAAGAAACAGGTTAAAGCCTTCCTCGGCCTGGCCGGTTACTACAGTCGCTTTATACCAGACTTTGCCACCCTCTCAACCCCTCTCTCCGACCTAACGAAAGGGAAGAGTTCAGTCATGGTGAAGTGGTCTGACCAGGCGGAGAAAGCTTTCCAAAGCTTAAAGGACGCCTTATGTGCTCATCCCGTCCTGATCACCCCAGACTTCACATGGGAATTTCAGGTTCAGTGTGACGCTTCTGATGTAGGGATAGGAGCGGTCCTGTCACAAAGAGTCGGAACGGAGGAACACCCCATCATCTATATCAGCAGAAAGCTAACTGTCCATGAGAAGAGATATGCCGTAGTTGAGAAAGAGGGCTTGGCCATCAAATGGGCGTTAGAGACTCTAAAATATTATTTATTAGGGAGAAAATGTACCCTAATAACCGACCATGCACCTTTAAAGTACATGCAACAAAATAAGGAAAAGAATGCTCGGGTAACTCGCTGGTTTTTGAGTCTCCAGGGGTTTCAGTTCACAGTTGAACACAGGCCAGGCTCCAAACATGGAAATGCTGATGCATTGTCCCGAGTATACACCTCCCTATTTTCAAGTGCTCACCCGATAACGATTGAGCAATGGGGGGGGATATGTGATATATTGAAGCAAAAGGTGTTTGAGGGGAGGTACATAGGACCCAGCACCTTCCAGGGTGTGTTCCTTTCACTCTCACCTGAGCCCTAATTAATGAGCTTCAAGGTTAAAAGGCAGCACAGACAGCTTCCTGTGCTGCTGCTGTGCTGGTCTGAAGGCACACACACACAGACAGCCCTGTGACATACTGCAAAGGGAAGCTGCAGGTACAGTGTCTCAAGTGGGGAAAGAACTTAGTTTTCCCCACTGGTAGTTAGGGACTAAGCTGTATTAGTCAGAACTCTGAAAAGGAGTTAGGCTTTTTTGTTTCTGTTTTATCGTATAAGTTAACCCTGTTCCTGCTTTGTACCTGGCAAATAAACCCTCCTGTGCATCAACACTACGTTTCCCTGCCTTTGATCTGGATAAAAGAGACTGCAACGTGGTGGGGACATCACAATATATATATACTGTATTTTTTTTGTAAGATACTTATATTTATATTGATTCTCTAGATACATCAATAAAAGTGAGTAAATGCAATTAAAACTTCTCGTGTCTGATTTTAGATGGTTTGATTGCATATATGTATGTCTTTATTTATATACTGTAGCGCCATTAATGTGCATAGCGCTTCACAGCAGTAATATTGGACAATCATATAAATAATAAATGATATAAATAACACAAAGGGTTGAAGTGCTTCCGACATAAAAGTGACATTTAGGAAAAGGAGTCCCTGCTCCGAAGAGCTTACAATCAAATCTAGATTCACTAAAGAAAGTCATTACTTTTGCTGCAAAAAACTATGCACTGTTTCTTATGAATATATAGTTCACACATAAATTAAAATGATTCACCTTAGTATGGTATATATTCTATTTTACAATGTCAGCTGTCCTGGAAAGCGGATGTAAAGCAGTCTCAGAACTGACTCATATGACACACCCGGGAAACCGGTTTACATTTGTGCTGTTTGCTGAGGTCATTGAGCATTGGTGGAAAATAATAGCTATGAGAACTTTGAATGTTAATTGATCACTTTGCTAGTTAGAGGAGCAGTGAACTGTACTACTACGACAGGGACTACTTCTGCACGCCTGCACTCCTCCTTCCAATTCCCGATGTCTCACTTAAACTCAGGCATGCCTGGAACATAGGTAGAAGTTGGAAGACAGGAAAATGGTTAGCATATAGGGATGACAAGGTGCTATATGATTCTAGTTCAAATATGTACCTTTGAAGTAACTGGGATAGTATAGACAAAAAAGGTACCAGCATTCAGCATGTCTCCCTAATCCAGAATACTAGAAAGTATCAAGACTAAGGGAATTTTCTTTTTAGCTGGTGGCTGCATAGGGGGAAGTGAGGAAACTGTGTACCAGAGTAATAGTGGCAAGACTAGTGAAAGGAGGAACCCTGATGCAAGAATATTTTTGGTCTCCCAGGGGGCAGCGCTGAATGTACCAAATCCTGCTCACTCAGAGCCAGATGCACTAATCTCTGTTAACCTATTTAACGTAACGTTAACCTATGTGCCTGGCTCTTAGGGAGTTTACATCAGATAGTCTCTAGATTTGGCTTCTACTGTGTATTACCTTGTCAGAGTGCTGGGTCAGTGCAGCTGGGTGTGAAGGTAGAAAAGATGGGCGCCAAGAACTTTATAGTTACAAATAGAACTGGCTTTATTTACAGAGTTTGAAGAAGAACAACTTCCCCATGTGCATTACTGCCTTTCTGGAGAGGCACATGCTTAAAAAAGTAGTTGATTAGTCATACAAGGTAGCTTAGTCATCATATTACATACTCTTCTTATACCTTCTGAGTCCCTGCTTGAGCTTCCCCTTTATATCTTTGGTATAGATAAACCTTCGTTCTCTATCTGGCTCTTACCATCCTTTCAGTTGATGTTCAATGCTGGGATGGCAAAGGTGATTTATTTCTATTGGGCTATTATACTCCCCTGTGATGCTCACAGCGGGAGGATGTCCAAGGCTACAAGTTGCTATACTCCTTGGAGTTCCAGGGATTCCAATTGGGGTAACCCCAAGGGGACACAGGCCTTCCAGAAGTGAACCTGTTCTTCTATGACTGCTACATTTCTAGCGAGTCTATCTTCAAGGGCACTTCCTTATCTATCATAACAACAAAGGTGCTACTATCCCTAGACTACCTTATAACATAACTGTGAATTTACATATTGTCACGCCTGTATGCCCGCAGACCTGGCAAGACCCCAATACTGAGGTGGGAACGGTATTACACCACACAACCACAGCAGTGGGAGCAAGCCGGAGTGTGGTATGGCATTGCTGGGCCTGTTGGAAAAGTAGTTAGGATACTTGCAACGTCTTGTAGGGTTAAACATAAGAATGGTCGTGTCCGTGCGCCAAAGTCCAGGGGTACAGAGAGCAGAGTAGTCAAAGTTCGTAAGCCAAGTCCAAGGATTCCAGAGGTCAGCAAAGTAGAGTTCGTAGCAAGGTTCAAGGGTTACAGAGAGCAGGGTAGTCCAGGACGAGCAGGAGTCAAAGCCAGGGAAATCAAAGTAACACAGGAGCAGGTACAAGCAGGAACACAGAGGAAGCAAAGCATAGGACTGCACACACAGGGATAACAGGAACTATGCAGAGCAATGATAGAGGACAGAGAGGGATTATGAAGGAGGGAACACCAATGGTAGAGAGAAGAGGAGCAGAGAGAGACGTGGGAGACAACAGGGATAGGTCAGGAGGAGAGAAGGAGGAGACAGAGGGGTCAGACAGCGAGATTGCCTGCAGGGCATGGGAGGAGGAGTCAAGGGGTTGACGAACTTTAGAAGAGGAGCGTGTGCGTGCGCCCTCTGTAAGATGAGAGTGCGCGCACACAGGCTGCGTCTTTAGACGCGCGGAAAACCGCGCCACGGGCACACCAGCAGAAGGGAATGGAGGGACAGAGGGGGCCGCCACCGTAGGTGAGAGAATGGCAGTGGGCATTGAGGAGGTCTGGGAGCGGGGAGCATTGCCGCTGGGGCTCAGGGACCACGCAGGTGTGCGAGACTTGCGGGGCGTGCGCTGAGGCAAAGGGGCAGCATCAGAGGTTGACGGAGCGGGACAGGAGTGGGTAAGCGCAGGGAGATTGGCAAGGGAAATTTTTGGTGGAATTGCTAGAGTAATCTTGGGGCATGGATATGTCGTGCTGGTACCCATGAACGTTCCTCCGGTCCATAGCCCTTCCAGTGGACAAGGAACTGGAGTTTGTTTTTAGACCAGCGGGAATCATTGAGAGATTGAACCATTGAGAGATTGTCCAAGGGTGGAGACTGGGTTGGGTTTCCGAGAGGGATCTGGGAAATGAGAACTTTGTATGAAGGGTTTAAGAAGGGAAGCGTGAAACACGGAAGGAATCCTCATGGTGGGGGTTAGGTCAAGACGATAAGCGACTGGGTTAATTTTCTCTAAGATCTCGAACGGACCCAGACATTTTGGAGATAGTTTAGGCGATGGCGTTTTGAGCCTGATATTCCTTGAGGATAACCACACCCTGTCACCAGGTTTGAAAGAAGGCCCAGGTTGACGATGACGATCCGCCTTGGTCTTTTGTTTGGCAACCGCAGATTGTAGGGTTTTGAGGATCCTTTTCCAAGATTCCTGTAGAGTCGTAACATGATAGTCGGCTGCAGGAACGCCCGAAGGGGAAGAAGCGAGAGGAAGAGTACTGGGGTGGAAGCCGAAATTAATAAAAAAATGGAGACTCCTGAGTAGACTTATTTTTGAGAGAATTAGTTGCGAATTCGGCCCATGGCAAAAGATCCACCCAGTTGTCCTGTGAGTCAGATACGAAGCATCTTAGATATTGTTCTAGGGTTTGGTTCATCCTTTCGGTCTGACCATTGGTCTGAGGATGGTATCCAGAGGAGAACAAGAGAGAGATTCAGAGTCTCTGGGAAAATGCCCGCCAGAACTTAGAGATGAATTGAGATCCACGGTCGGAGACAATAGAAATAAGAACGCCATGTAATCTGAAAATTTCTTTTGAAAATACATCAGCCAGAGTAGCAGAATTAGGAAGACCCTTGAGGGGAATAAAGTGTGAATATTTAGAGAATCTGTCTACTACGACTAGGATAGTGTTCATTCCTTTGGAATTGGGTAGTTCAACAATGAAATCCATTGAGATATGTTTCCAGGGTTGTTCCGGAATGTGAAGAGGTAAGTCCCGATGGTTTGTGGTGGAGCGTTTTACTCTGGGCGCTTACAGGACAGGCACTAGTAAAGTCGAAAATGTTCATCTTCGGCCACCAAAATGTCCGTTTAACGAGATCTGCTGTCCTTTTGAAGCCTGGATGATCGGCTGCTCTAAAAGAATGACCCCAAAGTAAAATTTTATGGCAAAAGCGTGGAGCTGCATACAAGCGCACTTCTGGTACCCTGAACCTGCTGGGAATGTGAGCTTGAGCTTTGTTGATCTCGTCCAATACATCGAAGTTGTTAGCGGAAATTATACATTTGGCAGGAAGGATAGGTTCCGTGATTTAATTAGCTTCGGTTTCCGTGGCGAACTGACGAGAGAGAGCGTCTGCTTTGACATTTTTGGTACCAGGGATGTATGAAATGGTATAGTTAAAGCGGGAAAAGAAGAGAGACCACCGAGCTTGGTGGGATCCCAGACGTCGGGCCCCCTCGATATACAGCACATTTTTGTGGTCAGTGAGGATAGCAACTGGTTCCTTGGTACCCTCCAAAAGGTGCCTCCATTCTTGAAGAGCCAGTTTTATGGCCAAAAGTTCACGATTACCAACATCATAATTCCTTTCGGCAGATGAAAATTTCCGTGAAAAAAAGCCATTGGGGTTGAGCTTTTCTTGGGGAGAAGCCCTCTAGGAAAGAACTGCGCCATCTCCTACGTCCGAGGCGTTGACCTCCAACATGAAGGGGAGGGAGATGTCTGGATGGCGTAGGATGGGTGCAGACACATAAGCCTTTTTGAGCACCTCAAAAGCAAGAATAGCCTCTGGGGACCAGGAAGTGGTATCGGCGCCCTTCTTGGTCAAAGCGGTGATAGGAAGAGCAATAGAAGAAAAATTTTTGATGAATTTCCCTGTAATAATTGGCAAAGCCGAGAAAACGCTGTACAGCCTTGAGTGAATTAGGCAGCGGCCAATCAAGAACAGCTTTTAGTTTTTCTGGATCCATGGAGAAGCCTTGGCTGGAGATGATGTAGCCTAAGAAGGCAGTAGAGGTCTGGTGGAACAAACATTTCTCCATCTTGGCATATAGGCGGTTGGAACGGAGCCTAGAAAGCACTAGTTTGGTATGTTGAATGTGTTCCTCCAGGACCTTAGAAAAGATGAGAATGTCATCCAGATATACTATGACAAAAGTTCCCAATACATCGTGGAAGATGTCGTTTATGAACTCTTGAAAGACGGCAGGAGCATTGCATAAACCAAAGGGCATAACAAGATATTCATAGTGTCCTGAACGGGTATTAAATGCTGTTTTCCACTCGTCCCCCTCCCTTATGCGAATTAGATTATAGGCACCTCTTAAGTTGAGCTTTGAGAAGATAGAGGCCCCCTGAAGACGATCGAACAGTTCAGAGATAAGCGGAAGGGGATACCGATTCTTTACCGTGATTTTATTGAGTCCGCGAAAGTCAATGCACGGACTAAGTGATCCATCCTTCTTCTTCAAAAAGAAGAAGCCAGCCCCGGCACGGGAGGTAGAGTTGCGGATGAATCCTTTTTCCAAATTCTCTTGAATGTAGGACGTCATGGCCTCGGTTTCCGGAACGGAGAGAGGGTATGACTTAGATTTAGGCAGTATGGTCCCAGGAATCAAATCGATAGGGCAATCGTATGGACGATGGGGAGGCAGAACCTCCGCTTGTACCTTGTTGAACACATCCAAGTACTCGTGATACATGGTTGGCAGAATCGATAGATTAGAAGGAACGGAATCAAGGCTGGCCAGCACCACAACAGGAGACATTGCAGGAGTAGAATCCGTAGACGAAGGCCACTGGATGGGCAGAGTACTGGTCCAGTCAATGCGCAGATTGTGGAGTTGAAGCCAAGGCAATCCTAAAATAAGTTGGAAAGTAAGAGATTGAAAAATATCGAAGATTATTACCTCCTTATGACTGTCGGCCAAGGTCAGTGTGAGGGGAATGGGCTCCCAAATGATAAACGCAGGCTGGAGTGGTCGGCCATCGATGGCCTCGAGACCAATGGGAGTTTTCCTTCTGACCATAGGAATTTGAATCTCCAAGGCGAACCTCTGGTCCAGGAAGTTACCACCAGATCCAGAATCGATGAAAGCTTTTACCTGCAGGAAAAGGTTAGGACCCTCCAGAGTGGCAGGAAGCAGAAACTTCTTTGGGAGAGTTTCGGGGAGAGAGGGGCAAGGAGAGACAGTACCCAGTAGAAGCCCCTCTACCTTTACTGGGTGTGCCCGTTTCCCGGCTTCAGGGGACAATTCTGGAGGCGATGTTCCGGAGAAGCACAGTAGAAGCAGAGTCTATTCAGATGACGTTGCGCTCTCTCCGTGGCCCGAAGTTGCTGACTGCCGACCTGCATTGGCTCCGGAGCCTCTAGTGCCAGGAGGGGTGTTGTAGGCGACCTGGGAGAGACAACAGGGGGAGAAAGAGAACGAGAACAGTGCCTCTCGTGCTGTCGCTCCTGAGTATGCTGATCCATGCGTACGCTCAGGGTAATCAACTCCTCCAGGGAAGAAGGCCGGGCATGAGTAGCAAGATCGTCTTTCAAGGTATCTGAGAGTCCGTGCCAGTACGCGGCGGCGAGTGCCTCATCATTCCTTTGGGTTTCAGCGGCATGCGTACAGAACTCAATGGCGTATTTGGCAGCAGATCTTCGGGCCTGAGAAATATGAAAAAGAGAGAATGCGGCTGTCTCGCACCGTGCAGGGGTATCAAATACTTGTTGAAACTCGTGTCTGAACAGAGGGTAATCTTGGGTTAATTCACTTTTGCGCTCCCAGAGAGGGGAGGCCCAGGCGAGGGCGTCTCCGGTGAGCAAGGCGTAGATGTACGCTACCTTGGAACGGCCAGTGGGAAACAGGGAGGGGGAAATCTCGAATTGCACCTTGCATTGGTTTAAGAAACCGTGGCAGGTGAGGGGGTCCCCATCGTAGCGATTGGGAGAAGGAATAAGGGGTCCAGAGCTGGCACAGGTGGTGGCCTCCAGGGGTGCTGGAGCCATGGGAGTCTCCTGTGGGGAAAATGTGGCCAATTGTTGGGAGACTGTGGATAACTGATTACTCACGAATTGTAAGGCTTCTATAGAAATACCAGTACCCACCTCAGGGGGGTCTGCGTTTGTTGGACTCTGCATAATGTCATGCCTGTATGCCTGCAGACCTGGCAAGACCCCAATACTGAGGTGGGAACGGTATTACACCACACAACCACAGCAGTGGGAGCAAGCCCGGAGTGTGGTATGGCATTGCTGGGCCTGTTGGAAAAGTAGTTAGGATACTTGCAACGTCTTGTAGGGTTAAACGTAAGAATGGTCGTGTCCGTGTGCCAAAGTCTAGGCGTACAGAGAGCAGAGTATTCAAAGTTTGTTAGCCAAGTCCAAGGATTCCAGAGGTCAGCAAAGTAGAGTTCGTAGCAAGGCTAAAGGGTTACAGAGAGCAGGGTAGTCCAGGACGAGCAAGGGTCAAAGCCAGGGAAATCCAAAGTAACACAAGAGCAGGTACAAGCAGGAACACAGAGGGAGCAAAGCATAGGACTGCACACACAGGGATAACAGGAACTATGCAGAGCGATGATAGAGAGGACAGACAGGGATTATGAAGGAGGGAACACCAACGGGAGAGAGAGGAGGAGCAGAGAGAGACGTGGGAGACAACAGGGATAGGTCAGGAGGAGAGAAGGAGGAGACAGAGGGGTCAGACAGCGAGATTGCCTGCAGGGCATGGGAGGAGGAGTCAAGGGGTTGACGAACTTTAGAAGAGGAGCGTGTGCGCGCGCCCTTTGTAAGATGAGAGTGCGCGCGCACAGGCTGCGTCACGAGACGCGCGGAACGCCGTGCCGCGGGCACACCAGCGGAGGGGAACGGAAGGACAGAGGGGCCGCCACCGGAGGTGAGAGAATGGCAGTGGACATTGAGGAGGTCTGGGAGCGGGGAGCGTTGCCGCCGGGGCTTGGGGACCGCGCGGTGCGCGAGACTTGCGGGGCGTGCGCTGAGGCAAAGGGGCAGCATCAGAGGTTGACGGAGCGGGACAGGAGTGGGTAAGCGCAGGGAGATTGGCAAGGTAAGGAACAGAGGGAATGGAAGAAGGGGAAGGAATCCCCTGAACCGTCACACATATTTACAGGAGATCCTCATGGGATCTGAGGGTGAAATCCTAATCCCCATTTATTTATAATTTATCTTCTAGCTCACTGTCTCTGGGCAGAAAAGGGGTGAAACATCATCTCTGCCGAGTCATCCAGAATGGTGTGCAAACCCAGCATTTTCTAGAAGCAGGGAGTAATCGGGCCTCTGCCTGGATACTTCACAACATACTGTCAGATGGAGCATTACTCAGTTAACGCTTTAAATACTCTTTAACCCCCTAGTTGAATATAACTCTCAGAAGGGGGGTTACATATGTTATGGTATTCAATTTCTAACGCCTATATACTATAGAGAATAATGTAACGATAACCTAGGATTAACTACGAAATAACTTAAATAACTTTCTACAGATGTTAAGCTTACTCCTATGCAAATAAGATGATAATGAACCATTAACCCAACATCACAGATGCACCAAACTCTGTTAATGTTAGCAAAGGGAGCTGACATTAAGATAAATAGGTCACATCAAAACTTGCCATATTCACAACCAGACCATGATTATCGAAACCTTATTTCATAGAAATATTAGGACAAATAGGTAACCTGATGTATTTTTTGGTACTTAGCATTTTATAATGAAACATTTATAGGTGTCAGACCAAGAAATATTATAAATAATATAACATTAATAAAGTGTCAGGACCCCGCGCACGGTTCCTACGCTCCCCCGCGCCTCCTTACCATGGCGGCCTACGCGGCCACATCCTCCGCACGTCCATCAGCTCCCGCCCCGACGGCATGCCGTCCCCGCCTCCTGGAGACACGCAGCATGCGCACCTCTTAAAGAGACAAACACCTACAACAATGCCTGGATTAATTTCAGGTGGTCTACACCTGAGCTACACCCTGCCGCAGCCTATCACAGGTCCACGTACGTTTGACCACTCCTTCTCTCTTCCCTCTCATTGGCTCATTCCCATATATAGGGTCACTCTACCCTCTGGTCGTTGCTGAGCATAGACCTTTCTATGCACTGTGCTCACTTGCAGCCAGAGTACCTGTCTACGTTTATTCCGAATTCCTGTTGTGACCCTCCTTGTACCTGACCTGTCTCTTCTTGTTCCTCTGAACCACGGCTTGGCTAACAGGGTTCTACACTCTCTACTTCATGACCACGGCTTACAGACAGCAACTATTCTACGCTCTCCAATCCTCGACCACGACTTACAGA
Organism: Ascaphus truei; assembly: GCA_036426205.1. Classification (NCBI taxonomy): domain Eukaryota; kingdom Metazoa; phylum Chordata; class Amphibia; order Anura; family Ascaphidae; genus Ascaphus; species Ascaphus truei. The sequence continues at coordinate 23,989,444 of CM071568.1, read as the reverse complement.
TCTCGACCATTCTACGCTCTCCAACCCTGGATCATAGGCAAGTACCTACTAACCTCTCCACTATCCAACCCTGACCCGGCTACGTTCATGACCCTGCAATCCAGACCCACCCCTGTGGCTTAGGGCAGTGGTTTTGTATCTTCCCCACCTCAGCCCCGCGGTTCAGTCCAGGTTGCAGTGAGCATCCGTGACATAAAGACATTACGATCTGATAACGTGTAGTTACTGTTATAGACTGTATAATGTTTTACAGTAGATTGATTAAAGTGAATGTAGGTTATGTATGCAAGGGTTGCCATGTGTGACGGTGCTCATCTCAAATAAGGAGGCGGACCCGCAGGGCTGAGGTAGGGATGCAAATAAAGCAGGGGTCAGGGCTGGCAGCAGAGTTGCAAAGTCCAGGGGACAGGCAGAGATCAGGGCTGGCAGCAGAGGTGCAAACTCGAGGAGGCAAGCGGAGGTCAGGACAGGTGGAAGGCAGCGAGGTCGGGGTCACGGTCCGGGGTCAGCAACTGGAATTCAAAACAGGCAAGAGGGTAAGGCATAACTGCAAAGACCGACGGAGCTGCAAACACACAGAACTTTGCTCGGCGACTCCGTATGGTAACTGCAGCCTTATAAAGCAGGCTGCCAGTTCCCAAAATGGCCACAGAGGGCAGAAAGGGCAGGAAAGACAGAAAACCTGGACCGTAGTGAAAACCTGGCATGGATCAAGCAGAATCCTTACAGTACCCCCTCTTGAGGAGAAACCTCCGGGCGATCTAAGACGGTTTGGCAGGAAATTTCCAATGAAACGCCCGGACCAGGTTGGAGGCATGGACATTCCTGGACCTCATTCATGAATTTTCCTCGGGTCCATAACCTTTCCAATGAAGCAAGTACTGTAGCCCGCCACGGGATCTACGAGAATCCAATCTTTGGCTCACTTCAAATTCCTCCTGGCCATCCACCAAGAATGGTTTAGGAGGGGGGGGAGGGTAGGAGGAGAGAAGGTGTTCTGGACGAACGGCTTGAGGAAGGAGACCTGGAACACTGGGGGTATTCTTAAGATATCCGGAAGTTCCTGTTTGAACGCCACCGTGTTGACTTGTTTCAACATTTTATAAGGTCCAATGAATTTAGGCCTGAGTTTGGAGGAAGGTTGTTTCACGCGGATATTTTTTGTAGCCAGCCAGACCTTATCTCCCACTTGAAATGGAGGTGATGGTCCTCGACATTTATCCGCCTGGGTTTTTTGCTGGAGAGTGGCTTTGGTCAGATTTACCTGGATTTTTTTCCAGAGTAACTGGAGTTCTTGGATTTTGTCATCCACTGCAGGAACTCCGGTGAGGGGACTGGAAAGAGGAAGGCCAGCGGAATGGTACCCACTGGCACAGAAGAACGATGATTCCAGTGTTGAATCGTGCGTCATGGAATTACGGGAAAACTGGGCCCACGGGGGCAGATAAACCCAGTCGTCCTGTAAATCAGAAACAAAACAGCAGAGGAATTGTTCTATGGACTGATTGGCCCTTTCCTTGAGACCATTGGACTGGGGGTGGAAGGATGAAGAGAAATGTAAGGAGATACCAATCCTTTGACAGAAGGCCTTCCAAAATCTAGAGACAAATTGGGATCCGCGATCCGAGACTATATCCGTCGGGACTCCACAGAGTCGGAATATCTCTTTAATTAAGATCTCTGAAAGTTCAGATGCTGTAGGTAGCTTTCTGAGAGGAACAAAATGGGCTTGTCATGTGAATTGGTTGACCACTCCCTGTGTGGTAGTCATACCCATGGAGGGAGGCAGCTCCACAATAAAATCCATAGAGAAGTGGTTCCATGGGTGGGTGGGGATGGGTAAGGTTTGGGGCAATCCACAGGGTAACGTCCTTGGCACCTTCGTCTGAGTGCATATAATGCAGGCTGCTACAAACTCCTGTACGTCTTTGCGGAGCTCTGGCCACCAAAAGATTAGTTCAAGGAAATCACAACTCTTCCTAACCCCCGGGTGACCAGCCGTTTTGGAGTTATGACCCCATTACAACATCTCACTTCGGAATTGGGGAGGAACAAATAATTTCGACTAACGATCGACGTCGATCTAGGATTCTCTGTCTGATCCTGCGAAATCTGTTGCAGAAGTGATGAAGATATGGCAGAGATGATCTGTGCAGGTGGAATTATGGGTCCCTGCTCTATCTTCTCGGAGTTGTCAGGAGAGAATTGTCGAGATAGAGCATCCGCTTTGGTGTTCTTGGATCCTGGACGATAAGAGATCACAAAGTTGAACCGAGTGAAGAAGAGAGCCCACCTCGCCTGTCACGTTCCGAGTCTCCTTGCCCGCCTGTATTGATCCAGAGGGAAGCGAACAAACAAAAAAAAACCAGTGAAATATCATCTACTGATATCTCATAAGGGGAAAAATAAATTCCTTCCTGGCTCCAAATATTGTATTACTGAATATCGTAAATTGTAATGTCCTCCTAGTATTTGTATGTATATATTTATGTACATAGCACGTCACAGCAGCAATACACGTAATAATAATAATATAAGACATAGTGGGAATAAGCTTTTCAGACATGACAGTAACAAGACAGTAATCATAGGAGAGGGAGTCCCTGCCCCAAAGAGCTTACACTCTAAGTGGTAATTAGGGAGAACTTACAGAGCCAGAAGGAGGGTGTTTTGGTAAGTGTGTCTGCAACGGATCAGTGCATCTGAGATGTATAGCATCAGCCAGCTGAGCTACCCATATGCTTCGTTAAAGAGGTGTGTTTTTACTGTAGATAGGCCTTAGGCTGCGTCTATACTTACTAAGACGGAGCGGAACGGAGGGGAGGCGAACCCACGCTGCACGATCACATGTATTGTCCTCTTTGAGGATGCCTATAGATGGCGCCAGCGCGCACATCAGACAGAGCTCAGAACGGCGCGAAATTGAAGAAGACAGAGGCAAGTGATTTATTGCGCGATGGCATGATCACGTGACCTCTCTCCTCCAATCAAAGTGAAATTATATTTTCAAAGTGACGCCATTTTTTTTTGGTATGCCGGTGGTAAACACACACACAACACAAACAACATACACAACACACACAAAATTAAAGTTAATTTCCATACCGGGGGAAGTGAACTTGTCTGCCCAGTGCTTCAGATGCTGAATCTGAAAAAATGCCAGTGGATCGGGATGTGAGGTAGGGAAGTGACGTCCGCACCGGAACGTTATTGCCACGCCTCCAAATCTTTATTGCCACGCCCCCAAATCGCGCCCGCTGCATACTCTGCAAAGCCATGAAAACGGCTCAGGCTTTAGCAAGAGTATCGCAGCGTGGGTTCGCCTCCCCTCCGTTCCGCTCTGTCTTAGTAAGTATAGACGTAGCCTTAGAGGTGTAGAGAGAGGGTGCTTGTCAGATATTGAAGGGAAGGACATTCCAGAGGTGTTGGGCAGTCAGTGAGAAAGGTTTTAGGCGGGAGAGGGCTTTACATACAAAATGGGTAGACAGAAGACATCCTTACGCAGAACGCAAGAGTCGGGCAGGTGAATAGTGAGAAACTAGGGCTGAGATATAACGAGGGGTAAGTGAGTGTATAGCCTTAAAAAAAAAAAGAGAATTGTGTAAGTAATACGGGATTTGATAGGAAGCCAGGAGAGGGATTTCAGCAGGAGGGATGCGGAGACAGATTTAGGAGAGTAAACTGATTCTAGCAGTAGCGTTTAGGATAGATTGTAGGGGAGACAGATGAGAGGCAGAAAGGCCGGACAGAAGAAGATTACAATAGTCAAGACGGGAGAGAATGAAGGCCTGCATTAGAGTTTTTGCAGTAGAGGGACAGAGGAAAGGGCGTAACTTTGCAATGTTACGGAGGTAAATTGTGAATGTGAGAGGAGAATATGAGGGATGGCTCGAGTGTGAACCAAGGCAGCATGCTTGTGATAGTGGGTGTATGGTAGTACTGCCAACAGTAATGTAGAAGGGGGCAGTAGGGCCAGGCTTGGGAGGAAGTATGAGGCACTCTGTCTTGGACATGTTACGTTTAAGTCAGCGGAGTGCCATCCAGGTTCATATACTGTAGCAGAAAGACATTCAGAGACTCTGTACAGCAAGTGTAAGGTAAATTTGTGTGTCATCAGCATCAGTGTGTTGCAGCATGGTTATTTTGGTGAGGGCTGTTTCAGTGGAGTGAGCAGTATGGAAGCTAGATTGTAGAGGGTCTAGGAGAAAGTAGGTGATGAGTAAATGGAACAAGCAAGAGAACACAAGGCATTCAAGGAGTTTAGAGGCAGGAGGGAGACAGGGCAATAATTAGAGGCAGGTTGAAGACAGGCCAATAATTAGAGACAGGTAGGGACAAGCTTGCTGTTTTTGAGTAAAGGTATAACTGTTGCATGCTTGAAGGAGGCGGGAAAAGTACTATAGTAGAGGGAGGAGTTGAAAATGTGTATAAGTGTATGGATTAGAGTAGGAGCAAGAGGTTTGAGGAGATGGGAGTGAATGGAATCAAGATAGCAGGTGGTAGAGGGAAAAGGGGAGATCAGTAGCAACAAATCCTCCTCTGTGACAGAGGAAGAGGAGTCGAGGAAGGCAGGAGGAGAGTTAGGAAGAGGTGTAGAATGTGAGGCGGATACAGAGGGAAAAATTGCTTACATTGAAATTGCTTCAGTTTGGTTAAATTGCTTAAGTTGGCATGCTGCTTGGTACCGGACATTAGATGGGGTACAAGTCACAGACGTTCCCATAGACTTTTACATGGTTGGTGCAATCTAACAAGGTCTAGATTTTCTTGAGGCAGATATGGGGTAAAGTGGAGGCACTCGTGGATTAAGAGCTCTTCCGTGATCTGGTACAATTTCGGAGGTGACGTTGGATGCCCCAAACCCACTGAAGTGTACAATTCATCAGAGAGGAGCAACCTGACACACATGACCTTATAGCCTCAAGCCCCCCTCACTATTCTTCTCTCTTCCCAACCAAAACATTACCCTGTAATATGAAATAACCACAGACACCGAGCTGAAGGTTAAAACAGCGACAGCTTTATTAACCATAATGTTATACACAAACATTTAACAACCACTTTACCAGAGTACCCAAACTTTTTGGCAGAACAACAACACCCAGCTGTGGCTCCATATCCCGACCAGGTACTGCCCAGAACCTGACTCCATACATATTAATCGACCATAATGAGGAAGTTACCTGTACCCACCACCCAGCGGATATATCTCCCTCCACCAACTGCCCACGTAGTCCTCAAATATCACACCCCCAACTAGGACAGGGGTTTATCCCACTGTAAGGAATCCACTCCTGGGTTTTGCTGAAACCTTTTCCTTACAGAGCCTTGCAGCTTCTAGACAACTACCCCCTTGTTTCTTCAATCAGCATCACCGGCTTCTGCAATTAGACTGCAGCCTGCATCTTGCTGCCTCTTATGCAGCTCTGCCTCATTGGCTGCCTGTTCTATTTAACTCCTGCCCCGCCCACCAGGAAGTTGCTGAACATAGACTTTCTAGTAACTGTGCTTGCCACAGCACCTCTGTTTGGTCTGCCTTGGCTTTCTTGCCATTGCTCCTAGTTACTGGCAGACTCCGCCGCGCCACCGTGGTTACTCATGCACATCCCTCCTGCAGAGGCCTGCATTGGTGTTCCTGTTACCTGCTGCAATCTCGTGCTTCCAGTGGCCTCCACTACTCACAGCTGGACCCGGCTAGGGAGTGCTGTTTTGTGCTGAAGCACTGGATCCCCTGTTCCTGTTCCTTTCTATGTTACATAGTTACATAGTAGATGAGGTTGAAAAAAGACGTAGGTCCATCAAGTTCAACCTATGCAAAATTTAGACAACAGATACTTTATCCTATATCTATACTTACTTATTGATCCAGAGGAAGTCAAACAAAAAACCCCATTAAGGGGAAACATTAATTCCTCCCTGACTCCAAGAATTGGCAATCGGATTAATCCCTGGATCAACATCCTTCCCATGTATACTTATTTGGTATATCCCTGTATACCTTTCCCATCTAAAAAGATGTCCAACTTTTTTTTGAACAAATCTATTGTATCTGCCATCACAGTCTCCATGGGTAATGAATTCCACATTTTAACTGCCCTTACTGTAAAGAACCCTTTCCTTTGTTGCTGGTGAAATTTCCTTTCCTCCAACTTTAAGGGATGGCCCCGAGTCCTTTGTACTGCCCGTGGGATGAATAGTTCTTTTGAAAGCTCTTTGTATTGTCCCTGAATATATTTGTATATAGTTATCATATCCCCTTTTAGATGCCTCTTTTCTAATGTAAATAAATCTAATTTAGCTAGCCTCTCCTCATAAGTTAGAATGTCCATCCCCTTTATTAATTTGGTGGCTCTTCTCTTGCACTCTCTCTAGTTCCATAATGTCTTTTCTTAGGATTGGTGCCCAAAATTGTACTCCAAATTCAAGGTGTGGTCTTACTAATGCTTTGTAAAGGGGCATAATTATGTTTACTTCCCTTCCATCCATTGCCAGTTTGATGCAAGATAAGATCTTGTTTGCCTTTGCAGCTACTGCATGACATTGGGCACTATTGCTAAGCCTGCTGTCTACAAGCACTCCTAAATCCTTCTCCATCAAGGATTCCCCCAATATATCTCCATTTAATTTGTAAGTCGCCTTTTTATTCTTGCATCCCAGATGCATAACCTTACATTTATCTGTATTAAACCTCATCTGCCATTTACCTGCCCACGTTTCCAGTCTCTCCAAGTCCTTCTGAAGAGAAACCACATCCTGCTCTGACTCTATTACCTTACACAATCAATTTAGTATCATCAGCAAAGATGGAGACTTTGCTCTCGATCCCAACTTCAAGGTCATTAATAAACAAGTTAAAAAGCAGGGGTCCCAGTACCGATCCCTGAGGTACTCCACTCACGACTTTAGCCCAACCTGAAAAAGTTCCATTTATGACAACCCTCTGTTGTCTGTCATTTAACCAGTTTTCAATCCAGGTGCATATATTATTACTGAGTCCAATTTTCTTTATTTTGTACACCAACCTCTTGTGTTATACCGTATCAAAAGCCTTAGCAAAATCTAAGTAGACCACATCAACTGAATTACCCTGGTCTAATTTCCTACTTACCTCCTCAAAGAAACAAATAAGGTTAGTTTGGCAAGATCTATCCTTCATAAATCCATGCTGACTATTGCTAATAATTTTGTTTTCTATTAGGTATTCCTGAATATTATCCCGTAATAAACCTTCAAGTAGTTTCCCTACTATTGAAGTCAGGCTTACAGGTCTGTAATTCCCCAGGTGTGATCTAGCTCCCTTTTTAAATATAGACACCACATCTGCTTTATGCCAATCTTGTGGTATTGAGCCTGTGGAAATGGAGTCCTTGAATATTAAATATAATGGTTTTGCTATTACTGAGCTTAACTCCTTGAGAACTCTTGGGTGTATGCCATCGGGGACAGGTGCCTTATTAACTTTAATTTTTTCAGGTCGCTTATGTACTTCTTCCTCAGTTAACCAATTGTTCATTAATATGGAGGTTGTGGCTTCCTCCTGCGGCACTACTATTGAACTTGATTCTTCCCTGGTAAACACAGAGGCAAAGAATTTGTTTAATACCTCAGCTTTTTCCTTATCTCCAATAATCTGCCTACCCATCTCACACTGAAAGGGTCCTATATTTTCTTTTCTCATTTTTTTGTTATTAAGGTACTTAAAGAACTTAGCTAGCCTCTCCTCATAAGTTAGAATGTCCATCCCCTTTATTAATTTGGTGGCTCTTCTCTTGCACTCTCTCTAGTTCCATAATGTCTTTTCTTAGGATTGGTGCCCAAAATTGTACTCCAAATTCAAGGTGTGGTCTTACTAATGCTTTGTAAAGGGGCATAATTATGTTTACTTCCCTTCCATCCATTGCCAGTTTGATGCAAGATAAGATCTTGTTTGCCTTTGCAGCTACTGCATGACATTGGGCACTATTGCTAAGCCTGCTGTCTACAAGCACTCCTAAATCCTTCTCCATCAAGGATTCCCCCAATATATCTCCATTTAATTTGTAAGTCGCCTTTTTATTCTTGCATCCCAGATGCATAACCTTACATTTATCTGTATTAAACCTCATCTGCCATTTACCTGCCCACGTTTCCAGTCTCTCCAAGTCCTTCTGAAGAGAAACCACATCCTGCTCTGACTCTATTACCTTACACAATCAATTTAGTATCATCAGCAAAGATGGAGACTTTGCTCTCGATCCCAACTTCAAGGTCATTAATAAACAAGTTAAAAAGCAGGGGTCCCAGTACCGATCCCTGAGGTACTCCACTCACGACTTTAGCCCAACCTGAAAAAGTTCCATTTATGACAACCCTCTGTTGTCTGTCATTTAACCAGTTTTCAATCCAGGTGCATATATTATTACTGAGTCCAATTTTCTTTATTTTGTACACCAACCTCTTGTGTTATACCGTATCAAAAGCCTTAGCAAAATCTAAGTAGACCACATCAACTGAATTACCCTGGTCTAATTTCCTACTTACCTCCTCAAAGAAACAAATAAGGTTAGTTTGGCAAGATCTATCCTTCATAAATCCATGCTGACTATTGCTAATAATTTTGTTTTCTATTAGGTATTCCTGAATATTATCCCGTAATAAACCTTCAAGTAGTTTCCCTACTATTGAAGTCAGGCTTACAGGTCTGTAATTCCCCAGGTGTGATCTAGCTCCCTTTTTAAATATAGACACCACATCTGCTTTATGCCAATCTTGTGGTATTGAGCCTGTGGAAATGGAGTCCTTGAATATTAAATATAATGGTTTTGCTATTACTGAGCTTAACTCCTTGAGAACTCTTGGGTGTATGCCATCGGGGACAGGTGCCTTATTAACTTTAATTTTTTCAGGTCGCTTATGTACTTCTTCCTCAGTTAACCAATTGTTCATTAATATGGAGGTTGTGGCTTCCTCCTGCGGCACTACTATTGAACTTGATTCTTCCCTGGTAAACACAGAGGCAAAGAATTTGTTTAATACCTCAGCTTTTTCCTTATCTCCAATAATCTGCCTACCCATCTCACACTGAAAGGGTCCTATATTTTCTTTTCTCATTTTATTGTTATTAAGGTACTTAAAGAACTTTTTAGGGTTGACCTTACATTCTATTGCAATTCTTTTTTCATTATCCATTTTTGCTAATTTAATTGCCCTTTTGCAATTTTTATTACATTCCTTATAATTCTGAAACGATGTCTCTGTCCCTTCTGACTTAAAGAATCTAAACGCCTTCCTCTTCTTGTCCATTTCCTCCCCTACCTGTTTATAGAGCCACATTGGTTTTGACTTATTTCTTTTATACTTATTACCCAAGGGTATACACTGATAATTGTGCTTTTCTAACAATGTTTTAAAGACTGCCCATTTATCTTCTACATTTTTCCCTGCAAAAACATCATCCCATTGTATTACTACTAGATTAGATCTCAGTTTATTAAAATCTGCCTTTCTAAAGTTTAAAGTCTTTGTTGAACCCAAGTAATCTGTTTTTTGATAATTTATTTCAAATGAGACCATGTTATGATCACTGTTACCCAAATGTTCCAGGACTTGAATATTGGTTATTACTTCTACATTGTTTGATATGACCAAATCCAGAACTGCCCATCTCCTGGTCGGTTCCTCAATAATTTGGGTCATATTATTGCCTTTAAGCACCCCCAAAAACCTGTTTCCTTTTGTTGTAACGCTAATCTCATTGCCCCAGTCTATGTCTGGATAATTAAAATCCCCCATTATGCAAACATGACCCAGTTTTGATGCCTTCTCCATTTGCAAAAGTATTTTAGTTTCCTCAATCTCACAGATATTTGGTGGATTATAGCATATTCCCACAAACATTTTCTTTATACTTTTACCTCCACTGCTAATTTCTATCCACAAGGTCTCTACATTTTCATCATTCCCTTCATAGACATCAACCCTTATAATAGGTTTTAGATCCGGTTTAACATATAAACATACTCCACCTCCCCTTCTATTTGTTCGATCCTTCCGAAAAAGAGAATAACCCTCTAAATTAACTGTCCAGTCATGAGTTTCCTCGCACCATGTTTCAGCAATGCCTATGATATCATACTGCTCCCTTGCAGCTATTAATTCAAGCTCCCCCATTTTATCTGTCAGGCTTCTTGCATTAGCAAGCATGCATTTAAGTTTTTTTTCAGCCTGTACTATTATCTTATCTGCTCCTTCCTTTCTGCTCCCACTTGGTTTAGTCTTTAGAAGTTTTCTAGTAATATCTGTATTTACTATGGGTGTCTCACTGCTTGTCAAACTTGCACTTGCCCCCATTCTACCTCCATACCACCTTGTATCCTCATCTATTCCATTTAGTTCATTATCTGTTTCATTCCCCTCCCCCCTCCATCCTAGTTTAAAATCTCCTCCAACCTTTTTAGCATTCTCCCCTCTAGCACAGAAGATCCCTCTTCATTGAGGTGCAATCGTCCCTAGAATATAGATGGCACCTCTCAGAAAAGGAGTCCCAGTGCTCTAAAAACCCAAACCCCTCCATCCTGCACCACTTTCTTAGCCACGTTGAAGCACCTTCGCTCAAGCGTCCTGTTGCCGAACCCCAGCATGGATATCGTTTACCCAGCCTTCTCTAATCCTGACCCCGGCTTGTCCACGGATTATCTTGCCTTCTCCAGTCCTGACCTGGATATGTTTGACCACGGAATTCGCAACCCGGATCCGGCTTTGTGGTCTAAGGTCGGTGTATATCTATCCCACCTCAGCCCTGCGGTCCGGTCCAGGTTTGTGGTGAGCATAACCGTTACATTATGTTCTGCCCAACAAACCCGGACCCCGCTGAGGTGGGGTTAAGCCAATCCCTCTCTGAAAACCTGTCCCAGTCTGAAAACCTGTCCTAGTCTGAAAACCTGTGCCAGCCTGGAAACTTGGCCCTGTCTGAAAGACTGCCCCTTTCAAAAAACTGGCTCCTGTCTGAAAACCGGTCCCTGTCTGAAAACCTGTCTAAGCCTGAAAACCTGACCCTGTGGGAGAAAACGACCCAGCCTGGAAGATGGTTTACACTCTAACGCCAGAGCGTGGGACAGATGGATCACCCTCGGGCCAGCTATGCTGCCCTGTTACAGTCTTTCAGCACTGAAAATCCCCCTACTGAACCCCCTTTTTCTGACTCTCACGAAGTGCCTGCATTGACCCTTGCTAGTTCCAAAACCCTAGATTTCAGGGCACATTCTACTCTCTCTGATTCTCCTGCCATGTCTGAGCTCCCCGTGACTGACCCTAAGGCCCCTGCTTCTAGGGCCTCTGAGACCTTGTCCAAAATGCAGGCCCAGGTTGAAAAAGCTCTCGCCCTAGCCATGAGCCAGAATGCTAAAGTCCCTTTCGCTAAACCCTCTGCTACTCCTAGGGTGACCACTTCTGTTTTTCTCCTGTTGTCGCGTCTCAATCTACCACTTCAGAGATCAGCTTATCTGTCTCTGATTCCCTTGCAAAACCTGAGCTCCCTGTCACTGCATCTAGGGAGTGCATCAGCACTTCCTGTGTTACCTGTGCTCTCTGCAAAACTCTGATGAACGGCTTCCCTTTCTCGACTCCACTATAGTATGTGATATGACTATCACTAGTGTTAAAACTCTCTAAGCTTTAAGAGTACTCTCTCTGATATGTTGATTTCCTCCCACTGCATCTAAAGCTCCAGTTTCAGAGTCAATGTTCTTTGTCAAAGTTTCTTAATCTTGTTGCGAGTACCTAGCAGAAAATCTCACACGCCCTATACAGAGACCTGTGCACCTTTCTCTAAACCCTTTACATACCAAGTGTAGTCACTGGCTCTCAGTCATTTGAGATTGCCTTTGACTCCAAGCCTTCCTTAGAGACTCTGTAACAGTGTGAATGAACGTCACCAGCCATATAATGGCAAACCTATGTCTAGACTTGCAGTGCAGCAGTGACGAGGTTAAGTTTCAGTTGAGAAGGGCTGCTTAATTAGTCTGACCCCAGCTGCATAATCAAGGTGTTTTAAAAACCCCAGGCGTACACACATGCAGGTAGCTGGTCAGGAGACAGGACTGAAATACTGAAGAGATTACTCGCTATATGTTGTTCAAGTAAATGTGTGTTGAGGTCTGTGTCCTGCATGCTGAAGGAAGCTGCCTTGTTTTCTATGCTGAAAGAGAGCTATTGTTTTTGTCTGCTGAAGAGAAAACTATTTTGTTTTTGTGTGCTGTATGTTTTTAGGCTCAATAAATAAGCTTATCAAGAGAACCCGCGTGTGTGGTTGCATGTACCTGCAAAATGGTGTCAGAAGTGCCGGGATTTTGAGAGGCCCCTGCAGTTGAAGGGCCACACACACACACACAAAAATGAGAAAAATGGAAGAATTTTTTTAAGAGTTTCTGTGTCGAGCAGACCAGACAGCAGGGACTGTTAAGCAGGAACAGGCTCAAAATACAGGCAAAGAGAGATGAAAGACTATTGCAGCAGCAAACCCAGCTCCTAACCAGCAGCAGGCAGCACAGGAGGAGCGGCTGGCCAGGCTGCTGACCCAATTCCAGGGGTCTGCCAGTCCAGAACTTGCGAACAAACCCCCGGTGCTCCTGAGGAAAATGGCTCCGAACGAGGATCCAGAGGCTTTTCTCTGACGTTTGAAAGGGTTGCCGAAGCTCAGGGCTGGTCTGCAGATCGCTGGGCAACTGCTTGGCACTGCTACTATAGGAGAAGCCCAGGCCTCATATCACGGCCTCCCTGCAGATCAGGCAATGGATATCGGACAAGTAAAAGCCGCCATACTGGATCGCTTAGGTCTGACCCCACAGACCTTCCGGCAGCAGTTCCGGAACCTGAAGTACACCACTAAGATGAGAACCCGGTTCCTCTTCAGCGGTTTTGGACTTGTGTACTCACTGGATACAACCCGAGGAGCGCACTAAGGAGGCAATTCTTGAGCAAGTGGTTTTGGAACAATTCCTACAAGATATACCCCCTTCCGCACGCCGTGGGGTAAAATGCCATGCTGCTGAAACCTAGCTTTGGCGGTCAAATTCGTTGAGAACTTCCTTGGGGCCGAGGATCAGGCGAGTGCCCTGGACCCGACGGATCTAACTGCACCAGCACTTGCGGACACCCAAAGAGGGAGATTGGAACAACGGGGAAATCACGAACCCTCCATACCAACAGCCAAGTGCTACGAAAAGAGTAGTCCTCCAACAAGGAAGAAGTCAAAAACGCGGGCACCCGCCGGACCCTCATCCCCCTACTGAATGGCTTGTCGCCAAATGAGAGGAAACTTCAGAGGATATCACCCACAGGACTCACATGGTCTCCAGTAATGGTCCAGCGGAGCGCTACCCGCGGCACCCTCCTGGCGAGGGAAACCCTCTCCATGTTCCACCTGCGGAGAACAAGGCCACCGGCATGTGGGACTGTCCACAGATGGATTGTTCTTTAAGCAGGACCGGCGCATCAGCCTTCACTGGAGAAAATTACAAGCCCTGGCTACTTCCAGCCCGGTTGGGGGTAAAACCGTCCAGGCCCTTGTACATTCGGGCTCTGGGAAAACTCTGGTCTTCCAGGAACTGTTACCGCCTAACGTGTGTTCTTTTGACTCCCCGTGGAGTATAGAATGTATACACGGCGATGTAAAACGGTATCGACGGCCAAAATCCGGCTACAGGTAAAAGGTCAGGAGGCCTACCTCGAAGTAGGAGTCACTCCTGGTCCCTGCCCCCGTTGTGCTCGGGCCGGGACTGGCCTTTTTTCGGACTTAGATGCTCCAGTCCTCCCGAGGAGCCTTATTCTATGGCTCAGGAGAAACACTGGTAAACTGTTCCCCTTTCGGCAGACCTTTTTCCCAGTAGACACGGGTTCAAAAGACATCGGAAGCAAAGATGCTCTAAGAAACAGGACTGGTTGTAGAAATCTGGGTCTCAAGGTGACCTTCTAGTAGCCAGAAGTCACAAATGATGGCTGGGGATGGCCAGAGGGAGGGGGATATGGGCCTGGAGATTTACCAGACCTTTACCTCCCTGAGTTTTGCCAGAGACAAAGGGAAGACCCAGTCCTTGCTAGACAGTATGATAAAAGGTGGTAAAAATTGTGAGCAGACATTGAATGCACAGGGGGTGATAGTATTCCCCCATTTGAATTATCAAATGATATCCTGTATAGGGTGAATAGGCACACACAACAGGGAGGTCACCAGACAGATATTGGTTCCCAAGGGTTTGTTAAATCTGTGTTCACTCTAGCCCATATGTCCCTTGGGGTGGTCACCTGGCAGGGATAAAATATTGGACCGTATTTCGTCCCGATTCTATTGGCCAGGGATGCGTTAGTGATATTGCTAAGTTATGTGCGGTAGGTATGTCCGGAGTGCCAGCTAACTAGCCGAAGGGACAAAAACCAGCCCCTTTGGTTCCTCTACCCTTGGTGTCAGTTCCCTTTGAGAGGATTGTGGTAAACTTGGTAGGACCTTTAGAACTTCTGCAAAAGGACACAGGTTTATTCTTGTAATAGTTGATTGTGCCAACAAGATATCTGAGGCATTCCCCCTGAGAACAGCAACGGCGAAGCAAGTAGCCAACAAGTTGTTGGAGCTGTTCTCACGGGTTGGACTTCCCCAGGTTATGTTGACAGACCAAGGTACTAATTTTGGCTAATCTGATGCAGGATGTCTTAAAATTACTAGAGGTCAAGTCAATTCGGACAACGGTTTCTACCATCCACAGACGACGGATTGGTTGGAAAGATTTAACCGAACTCTAAAAGGGATGCTGAGAAAATTTCTAGATTCAAGGGAAGAGAGCCTGAGATGAACTTCTCCCTTTTCTACTGTTTGCAGTGCCGGGAAGTTCCCCAGGCCTCCACAGGATTCTCTCCATTTGAACTGCTGTATGGCCGCCAACCCCAGGGTATCCTAGACCTCTAAAGAAGTCCGGGAGGAGGAACAGCGATCCCCTTGTAAGAATACACTGCAATATGTATTGGACCTTAGGAAGCGCCTGAATGTGGTCGAGCATTTTGCTAGGGAGAATCTCTAGATCAGCCCAGGACAGTCAGGAGAGACATTACAATCAAAATGCTCGTATGAGAGTGTTTCACCCAGGAGATCAGGTGATGTTGTTGTTACCCAGTGTGTGAGAGCAAACTCCTAGCCAAATGGCAGGGCCCATTCGAAGTACTCCGCCGCACGGGTGATGTGGATTACGAGATCGCTCAACCAGGGTCAGGAAGGGTAAACAAATTTACCATGTGAACTTGCTGAAACCCTGGAAGATGCAGCGGTCTTTATTCTCCACTGGTGGAGGAGGAAACGGACTTGGGTCCTCAGCCCCTACGGGAGAAAATCGTGGGGTGACGATAAAATCCCAATGGGTAGACAGTTGGCCTCTGAACAAAAAGGGGACTTGTTAGAATTATTACACAATTCCATGATTTTTTTCTGATTGGAGGGCAAACTAATTTAATTTCACATGTGATCGAGACAGCACCTGGGGTAAAAGTACGTTCCCGTCTTATAGGTTGCCTGAAAGTCGTAGGTGCACAGGTAGAGAAGGAGGTGCAAGAAATTTTACACTTAGGAGTGATATGAGGAATCATGGAGTGAGTGGTTGTAGTCCACTTAGTTATGGTCCCTAAGCCCGATGGGAAGGTAAGATTTTGTGTGGGACCCTCCGAAAGTCAATGCGGTATCAAGTTTGGCGCATATCTGATGCCATGGTGGACGAGCTAATTGACGACGCCCTTGGTAACGCAGAATATATATCCACGCTGTACTTAACAAAAGGTACATGGCAAATACCGTTAGAGGAAAAGTCCAAGTGCAAACAGCCTTTGCACCTCCATGGGTTTATAAGTTTGTGACATGCATTTGGACTGCATGGAGCCCCAGCACATTCAGAAACTCATGGATAAAGTGCTGAGTCCCCATAGGGCTTATGCCGCAGCCTACCAAGATGCTTGTCATTTATAGCAAACAATGGCGGGCCCATCTAAATAGGCTGAAAGCAGTCCTCAAATCTCTAAGAAAGGCAGGGCTACACGCCAACCCTAAGAATATGCCCTAGGTAAGGGCAGAAACCAAATACTTAGGGTATGCAGTGGGAGGTGGAAAAGTAAGGCCACTAGCTGACAAGGGTAGGGCCTGAAAGAAGTTCTGACCCCCAAACAAAAATGCAGGTACGCTCTCTGTGGGTTTGTTGCAGGGTACTATCGGCGGTTCATCCCCAACTACTCGGAAGTTGCAGCCCCATTAAAGGATCTCACAAAAAAGTGAGCCCCTACACAAGTGGTATGGTCAAAGGAGTGTCAGAGAGCATTGAGGACATAAAAAGGTGTCTATCAGAGGGTCCCGTCCTAGAAGCCCAGACTTAACAGGCCTTTTGTAGTGCAAACCGATGCATCAGAGATAGGGCTAGGGGCAGTGTTGTCACAACAGTTTGAGGGAGTGGAACATCCAATCCTTTTCTGAGTAGGAAATTGGTTCTGAGGGAAAAAAACCTACTCAGTGATGAGAAGGAGTGCCTCGCAGTGAAGTGGGCAATCGAGGCTTGAGGCATTACCTGTAAGGAGCTCATTTTACTCTGGTGATGGACCATGCTCCATTGAAGTGGTTAAATAGTATGAAGGACTCCAATGCTAGATTGACCAGGTGGTATATGGCCTCCAACCCTTCTCATTTGAGATCAGCACAGGCCGGAAAAGAAAGTGCAAATGCTGACTTCTTTTTCTAGAGAAAGGGTGGATGGTCGGGCTTCAGCCGTGCTCTGGGACCAGCCACACACTAACAGGGGAGGAATGTGACAGGGTGAATGAACGTCACCAGCCATATACCTGGCAAACTATGTCTAGGCTTGCAGTGCAGCAGTGACGAGGTTAAGTTTCAGTTGAGAAGGGCTGCTTAATTAGTCTGACCCAGCTGCATAATCAAGGTGTTTTAAAACCCCCAGGCTGTACACACATGCAGGCTAGTGGTCAGGAGACAGGACTGAAATACTGAAGAGATTACTGCTATAAGGTCTGTTTTCAAAGTACAGTGTGTGATCTGAACGTCTATGTCCTGCATGCTGAAGAGAAGCTGCCTTGTTTTCTATGCTGAAGAGAAGCTATTTTGTTTTGTCGCTGAAGAGAAGCTATTTTGGTTTTGTATGCTGAAGAGAAGCTATTTGTTTTTGTGTGCTGTATGTTTTTAAGGCTCAATAAATAAGCCTTATCAAGAGAAACCCGTGTGTGTGGTTGCATGTACCCTGCAACAGACTACTCTATATTGGTCCCCCTTTGCTGATCCTCTAGCTTTTACTTCAGAGAAAAGCACAATTTTCTTGATTCTATTGAAGTACCCAGTCTAGCCCTGCGTTTCGCAATAACCACTCCAGAGACCAGTGTTTCTTTATCTGATTCTTGTCCTGTGCCTGTGTTGACCACTGTTGCTTCTGGACATCCATTTCTGGAACAAAATGTCCTTCACTGACTGTTCTGCAGGTCCTGTTATACCCATGGATGACTTTAAATTCCCACAGCAAAGAATAGTTCTTCGCTCCTGTCCCCCCCACAGTACCTCATGCAACCTCTGAATCCAGGATTCCCACTCCTCAGACAATACGTCTCTCTCGACTCTTCCAAAATTTGAGGTATCCGCTACAGACTGATGACTGCTACTGCAAACTCAGGGTTACCATCCCAGGGGGTTTACGATACGAATGTATCTACTGATTCAAAGGACCTGTGTTCAAACGGATTTAACTACTGTTTCTCTCACAGTATTTGGGTATCCGCTACTGACTTCACTAACTATTGCTGCAAACTTAGGGTTACCTCTAGGGAGGTTTCTTTAGTACCGAAGTATCTACTGATTCAAGGACCTGTATTCAAAACTGAGTTATTCTGCACTGTTCCCTCTACAGTATCAGTGAAGTCATTGAGTCTGGGACTCGCCACTCCTAATTCAAGTTTGTGTTGTCCTGATTCTTCCTCCATGCCTGAAGTGCCCAGTTCTCACTCCAAGACTTCCGTTCCTAGTCCGGCTTACCGTTACACCCACAACTTCCGCTGTAAAAGATAACATCGTACTGATCCAGGCTCTCTTACTTTTCAAGCAGATTTATATCCAACGGTTTCCTGTGTGGTGCCTGATGTGTTCAACTCTGGACTATCTTGTTGGCATTGTCAAAGATTGAAATACCCCCATTGAACTTTTGCCTTGCCGGGGTGCCATCCCTGCTTCTTGTGCCCCCTTGGGTTCGGGCATGCTTCTCTGCTTGTTCCTCCGGTGCCTACTGCTCCTCTGCTGATGCCCAGAACTTCGGACCTGATCCTCTCCAAACCCTCATGCAGAGGGAGGTGGCCTCCTATTGATTTCCAAAACCTGGCAGACAGCTACTTACACTTCTACCGGATAACTCAAACTTGCTAGGGATACTGGGCCTGGTCATTAACAAAGGAACCGCATCAGTATCTTTTAGTGAACCCCTCCGCCCCTCTACGCTCGCTACTCAGGAAGGATTTTTTTGGAGCAAAAGATTCCAACAAAACTCCTACCTGCTTATTGAGCAAAACTATTGCTCTTCAGAATGTCTCTCTGCTACATCCGACCAACAATCGGCTTGTGTCTTGTCTGTACTTGGGACTATACTGGGGACCGGGCACCTGGCTTGTGCCTTCTGACGTCACTGTTCTGCACCTCCTTTTTTCACAGCTCTGGAAATCCAAATATTGTTGTGATCTTTCTGCATGTCAAGAATGCAGTACAACCGTTCTCATGTGTAATGATGGTACGGCCAATGAAAGTTGAATTATGGGCCAACTTCCACCTAAGACAGTTCAGAAACAATTCTAAGTTTCCCCAAGTCTATATGGATCACGGAGTTTGATCCTGAAGAGGGGGGTACTGTAAGGAATCCGCTCCTGGGGTTTTGCTGAAACCTTTCCTTACAGAGCCTTGCAGCTTTCAGACAACTACCCGCCTTGTTTCTTCAATCACAGCATCATGGCTTCTGCAATTAGACTGAAGCCGCATCTTGCTGCCTATTATGCAGCTCTGCTCATTGGTTGCTATTAACTCCTGCCCGCCACCAGGAAGTTGCTGAACATAGACTTTCTAGTAATGTGCTTGCCACAGCACTTCGTTTGGCCTGCCTTGGCCTCTTGCCATTGCTCCTAGTTACTGGCACAGACCGCCTGGTTAATCCTGCACCATCCCTCCTGCAGAGGTCTGCATCGTGCCTGTTCCTGAATACCTGCTGCAATCTCCAGCTTCAGCCAGTGCCCCACTAATCAACAGCCCCCCCATGGACCCAGCTAGGGAGTGCTGTTTTGTGCTGAAGCACTGGATCCCCTGTTCCTTGATACGTTGAAGCACCTTCGCTCAAGCGTCCTGTTGCCGGACCCCAGCATGGAAATCGTTTACCCAGCCTTCTCTAATCCTGACCCCGGCTTGTCCACGGATTATCCTGCATTCTCCAGTCCTGACCCGGCTATGTTTGACCACGGAATTCGCAACCCAGATCCGGCTTCATGGTCTAAGGTCGGTGTATATCTATCCCCACTTAAGCCCTGTGGTCCGGTCCAGGTTTGTGGTGAGCATGACCGTTACACCCACCAAATGAAGCAACCTTGCCCCAGCTGTGACAATAATACCCACAAAAACCCAATATGCCCCCAACATCACCTTGACAGTACAAACATACCTATGCGATAAGCGTCATATATCATATAACTATACATATACACAAGAGTTCGGAGGTTGGGAGATTATCTTCCTCAGATCATTGTGTGACTGATGCTCCAAGCTTCCTCCTCCCCATATAACTGCTGAGAGCCCCACCTTCCCCTCTCCCAGTGGTCATCCCTGATAACTCCCTCAATGCATTAACCCCTTCACTCCCCCCACAACCCCCTGCACCGTAGCCTGCTCTCCACCAGGCAGGAATACGAGGGGCAAAAATTGAGGGGGAAAGAAATACCAACCCCAGAAGCCACAACAACAGGGAAGAGAGCCTTTATTAACCACAGTTCCAAAAAAGGAGGCCGCACTTGTCCAGTGTCTTCAGGATAGTCTTCAGAAGGGAACTCTTCTCCCGCTGTCCTTCTCTCTCCGGTGATCAGCCGGGCCAACAGCAATCCAAGGGACAAGAAAAAAGAGTTGGAGCGCAGAGAAGAAGAGATTCCAAAGGTTAAAGCAAGTCAATTTATTGTTTTAAAACACTGCATATATTTACTTACAATTGGGTATAACCGCATGCACGATGAGGGTCCCACAAAATGTCTGCATTCAGCGTATGCCAGTGAATCCCCTGCCCAGACCATTATCCACTGCTACAGATTCTCACAGGGTGCCTGACCCGGAACCGGAAGTCTAACCACTCGAAGGTGGTGGGCGGGCTCTCGTCAGCTTAGACAAAGCTATTGCAACAGCTGGCGAGAATGGAGGGGAAATAGCAATAGCCACTGCAACGGGTGCCTCTGGCGTGCTGATAATACACTTCTACCCTGAAGTGTAACTCAATTAGTAATGAGCATAACCCTCAACGCGTTTCACACAATACAGCGCTTCGTCATGAAGTATTAGGGCATAGCAGGAGGTGGCCTTATATAGGTCATCACCCCCTGATTGCCCAACACACTAAACATGTGTATAAAACGCTTCAATTACTTCCTAATGGTGAATGTGACTAATAGTTTACAAAACATATACATTGCACACAAAACATACATTTAATACACTTTTAGAATAATAATAAAAAAATCTCTTAAAATAATTAAATATATATATATATATATAACATATATATATATATATGTTAAAAACTAATCTTATATCTCATATTTCATTCCTATTACACATACAGTTTAAAACATTGCTACCCAATTGTAACTCACAATGTTAAAAATAGTATTAATAGTGTTATGAATATTACCCAAAATATATAATTAATTAAAAATCTATATCTAATCTCTCAAGATAATTATCTTCATTAAGCAACTTAAAGACCCCAAAAAACTATTTCATATGGTATAGATACACATGTTCACAAAACACATTTTACCACTATATTATAATTTTCATACTGTAACCTTAAAAACTACTTATTAAAAACCATATTTTTGTTATTATTAAATTTTAATGTCCACTCCCATATTTATTGCATAGACTTCACTTAAATGATTGGAGTAAAAAGATTCTTTCTATCTATTATTTTAGGAAAGGATTAAGTTCTATCATCTCATTAAGGCCTCCGGGTATTTTTCTTTTCAAAGTATAGATCCAATATTGTTCTCTTTGGAGTAATTTTAATTCCCTATTTCCTTTCCGAATATCCCTTTGTATAATTTCCAAACCTCTAAAACGTAAACCTTTTGTTTCTCCATTGTGTTGTTCTAAAAAATGCATTGCCAGATTGTGCACTTTTTTCCCCAATTCAACATTTCGTTTTGCATTTTTTAGACCATTAATGTGTTCCCCAATTCGTACTTTTAGTGGGCGAATTGTCTTCCCAATATAGCATTTCTTTCAGGGGCAATCAATTATATAAACTAAATAACTTGTTTGGCATGTAATAAATTGGTTTATGTTGTGATTCAATCCTGTCTGATAGTCATTAAAAACTTTCTCTGGAGACATGTACTTGCACATCACACATTTTCCACATTTATAATTGCCCATTGGTTTACTTAAGAAACTATCTTTCCTAACAACTTGGCTCTTAGATTCCTTTAAAAGACTTGGTGCTAAAATACTTTTTACATTTTGGGCCTTTCTAAAAGCTATTTTTGGTTTATCAGCTAATTTATTATGTAAAACTGGGTCCATCAATAAAATATTCCAATGCTTATTAATCAGTTTCCTTATCTTTGATTCTTGTTTAATAAAATCGGCAATAAAAATTGGTGTGTAATTATCTTGGACTGGTAATATTTTCTTTTTAGGTACTAGTAAAGTGGGTCTTGGTCTATTTTGACTTTTAATCAAGGATTTTTGTATAATTTCTTTATTATATCCCTTATCTATGAACCTCTGTTTTAAAATATTAGTTTGGTCATCACAGTCCTTTTGTTCAGAACAATTTCTACGAATCCGTAAAAATTGTCCATAAGGGATATTATTTAGCCGATTGACAGAATGATTACTCGTGTAGTCTAAATATGAATTGGCATTCACCTTTTTAAAAAATGTTTTCGTAGTGATTCTATTATCTACTGCCTTTAAATGTAAATCTAAAAAACTGATTTCTGTTGTATTGATTTCTCCACTAAGGACTATTTTCCGATCATTACTATTTAAAAATAAAATGAATTCTTCCAAGACTAGTTTGGGTCCAGACCAGATCAATAGAATGTCATCTATATATCTACCATAATAAACCAAATGCTCACGATATGCATTGTTTGTCCACACATAGTCTTCCTCCCAATGGCCCATGAAAAGGCCTGCATAATTGGGAGCAAATCGGGTGCCCATCGCAGTGCCATTAGTTTGGATATAAAAATCACCTTCGAACATAAAATAATTGTGTTATAAAATAAACAAAATACTGTCTAAAATGAATTCTTGTTGAGTACTCGACAAAATGTTTTGTTTGTACAGAAAATGGGCAACGGCATTTATTCCCAAACTGTGCTGAATACACGTATATAGGGAGCTGACATCTAATGTGGCCCAGATAAAATGATCTTCCCATACAATTTAAATTCATTTTTAATTCATATCCTCGAGTACCGATTATGTACCACATCCCCAAAATTCATAAAACGTTGACCAATCCTCCGAGGTGACCGATTGAATCCGGTATAGACACCCTCACGGCAAATGTGTCACAATATGTAGATACCTTTCTAGCTCCCTTGACTGCAGCTCTCCCCTCATACATAAAAGATAGTATTAATGTGCTTAACTCTCTGGACAAGATTGTATGGGAAGATCATTTTATCTGGGCCACATTAGATGTCAGCTCCCTATATACGTGTATTCAGCACAGTTTGGGAATAAATGCCGTTGCCCATTTTCTGTACAAACAAAACATTTTGTCGAGTACTCAACAAGAATTCATTTTAGACAGTATTTTGTTTATTTTACAACACAATTATTTTATGTTCGAAGGTGATTTTTATATCCAAACTAATGGCACTGCGATGGGCACCCGATTTGCTCCCAATTATGCAGGCCTTTTCATGGGCCATTGGGAGGTAGACTATGTGTGGACAAACAATGCATATCGTGAGCATTTGGTTTATTATGGTAGATATATAGATGACATTCTATTGATCTGGTCTGGACCCAAACTAGTCTTGGAAGAATTCATTTTATTTTTAAATAGTAATGATCGGAAAATAGTCCTTAGTGGAGAAATCAATACAACAGAAATCAGTTTTTTAGATTTACATTTAAAGGCAGTAGATAATAGAATCACTACGAAAACATTTTTTAAAAAGGTGAATGCCAATTCATATTTAGACTACACGAGTAATCATTCTGTCAATCGGCTAAATAATATCCCTTATGGACAATTTTTACGGATTCGTAGAAATTGTTCTGAACAAAAGGACTGTGATGACCAAACTAATATTTTAAAACAGAGGTTCATAGATAAGGGATATAATAAAGAAATTATACAAAAATCCTTGATTAAAAGTCAAAATAGACCAAGACCCACTTTACTAGTACCTAAAAAGAAAATATTACCAGTCCAAGATAATTACACACCAATTTTTATTGCCGATTTTATTAAACAAGAATCAAAGATAAGGAAACTGATTAATAAGCATTGGAATATTTTATTGATGGACCCAGTTTTACATAATAAATTAGCTGATAAACCAAAAATAGCTTTTAGAAAGGCCCAAAATGTAAAAAGTATTTTAGCACCAAGTCTTTTAAAGGAATCTAAGAGCCAAGTTGTTAGGAAAGATAGTTTCTTAAGTAAACCAATGGGCAATTATAAATGTGGAAAATGTGTGATGTGCAAGTACATGTCTCCAGAGAAAGTTTTTAATGACTATCAGACAGGATTGAATCACAACATAAACCAATTTATTACATGCCAAACAAGTTATTTAGTTTATATAATTGATTGCCCCTGAAAGAAATGCTATATTGGGAAGACAATTCGCCCACTAAAAGTACGAATTGGGGAACACATTAATGGTCTAAAAAATGCAAAACGAAATGTTGAATTGGGGAAAAAAGTGCACAATCTGGCAATGCATTTTTTAGAACAACACAATGGAGAAACAAAAGGTTTACGTTTTAGAGGTTTGGAAATTATACAAAGGGATATTCGGAAAGGAAATAGGGAATTAAAATTACTCCAAAGAGAACAATATTGGATCTATACTTTGAAAAGAAAAATACCCGGAGGCCTTAATGAGATGATAGAACTCAATCCTTTCCTAAAATAATAGATAGAAAGAATCTTTTTACTCCAATCATTTAAGTAAAGTCTATGCAATAAATATGGGAGTGGACATTAAAATTTAATAATAACAAAAATATGGTTTTTAATAAGTAGTTTTTAAGGTTACAGTATGAAAATTATAATATAGTGGTAAAATGTGTTTTGTGAACATGTGTATCTATACCATATGAAATAGGTTTTTTGGGTCTGTAAGTTGCTTATTGAAGATAATTATCTTGAGAGGTTAGATATAGATTTTTAATTAATTATATATTTTGGGTAATATTCGTAACACGATTAATACTATTTTTAACATTGTGAGTTACAATTGGGTAGCAATGTTTTAAACTGTATGTGTAATAGGAATGAAATATGAGATATAAGATTAGTTTTTAACATATATATATATATATGTTATATATATATATATATATTTAATTATTTTAAGAGATTTTTTTATTATTATTCTAAAAGTGTATTAAATGTATGTTTTGTGTGTAATGTATATGTTTTGTAAACTATTAGTCACATTCACCATTAGGAAGTAATTGAAGCGTTTTATACACATGTTTAGTGTGTTGGGCAATCAGGGGGTGATGACCTATATAAGGCCACCTCCTGCTATGCCCTAATACCTCCTGACTAAGCGCTGTATTGGACGAAACGCATTGAGGGTTATGCTCATTACTAATTGAGTTACACTTCAGGGTAGAAGTGTATTATCAGCAGTGGCTATTGCTATTTCCCCTCCATTCTCGCCAGCTGTTGCAATAGCTTTGTCTAAGCTGACGAGAGCCCGCCCACCACCTTCGAGTGGTTAGACTTCCGGTTCCTGGTCAGGCACCCTGTGAGAATCTGTAGCAGTGGATAACGGTCTGGGCAGGGGAGTCACTGGCATACGCTGAATGCAGACATTTTGTGGGAGCCTCATCGTGCATGCGGTTATACCCAATTGTAAGTAAATATATGCAGTGTTTTAAACAATAAATTTACTTGCTTAAACCTTGGAATCTCTTCTTCTCTGCGCTCCAACTCCTTTTTCTTGAGCCTTTATTAACCCCCTAACCCAGGGAACATGGTAATGTTATTTGAAATTAACGTGATGCAGCGCTAATCTAGTATTGCATTAAGCCAATGCTAATGATATAACAAAAGTTATTTTTGCATGTGAATTCGCATTACCCTCAGGGAACATAACATTCGTTACTGTTTTTGATAACAATATATTATGAGCCCTAAGTTAATGGAGCTCTGTGGATTTGGGCCTTTGACATGGCATTAACTCTTTTTACACTGTTTAAGTGTTATTTTAAGTAGTTTCTTAATTTTTGAGCTATGCATCTACTGTGCATGCACTTTTTAATAGATTTATACTGAACAGTACATGCTTACATGTAGAAGTAGAATTCCACTAACAAGGAAGAAAAAAAAAAGTTAGAATTACAGTTAAAATATATATACTGTATTGGCAGATCACAATTTCAACTATAACTTCTTGCACCAGTTTATAAGGTAGTATCTTACATGCAATTGATTCAGACTCCAAAAGCAAAAGTCAGCCTTATTGCAACTGGTCTCATAGTCGGAGTACTTACTAAATCATGGAGACAGCTGCTATTATGAGATCAAAGTCAATTACCACCACAGCGGTGTTTTTGGGAAACATTCTGCTATAATTCACCCAGATTGCTAACTTATTTGTTGGTTTCCTAAATCAATACTTGGCAAGAAATGTGAAGGCTGACTGGTGTAATGTAGATCAGATATATATAATACATTACAGTCAAGTTCTGCTGGAGAAAATGATCCAGTGGATGCTGCTGAGTGATTCTGAACTTACTGCAGCATACTAAGAAGAGAAAGAGAAAGCAATATGTCTATTTATTAATTTTCTAATAAATTTAATTTGGTTTAATTTAGCAATGAAATAATTTGAAAAATCATCAATCACCTTCCGAGATTTGCCCAGCGACCAGGGCCGCCAACAGAAATTGTGGGGCCCGGGACAAACATTTTAAGCAGCCCCCTCCCCCGTGTCGGCGGTGTTGCCAGCCGCCCCTCCCCCCCATTTCACGAGCCCCCTCTCTTTCTTAACCCTTCCCATGTATTTCTCTCCCTTCCGTCTCACCCCATCTCACTCTCCCGCCTCGCATGTATTTCTCTCCTCTGCTTCTCACTAAGGCTGCGGCCCCGCTGGCGCTGAGCGCGCTCATGCTTGAAAAGCGCTCCAAGCATGAGCGCTGGGTGTCCTGGCATTTACGCAGGCGCGCGGGGGACTTTGCGGGTAGTTGAGCGCGCTAGAAAGTTAGTCTTTTTTGTTTACATAAGGAGCGAGCGCGGGTGAGCGGGTGAGCCTGCGCACGAACACTGCGTGAGCGAGGACTTACATATATCTATATGCAAGTAACCGCGATAAGCGCCACCTGCTCAGCGCTAGCGGGGGCGCAGCCTTACTCCCTCTTTTCCTCACTCAACCCTCTCTCCTCTCCCTCTGCCAATTACCCCACGCTCACTCATTCCCTACCCCCCACAAGATATATACCAAAAAACTTCCCACCCCCAAATACATCAAAAAAATCCCTACCCCCTCAAATATATACAACCTCCCGCCCCCAAATGCATGCAATAAACCCAGCTACCCAATACATATATATATGAGAAAGGTCCCCCAGAAAGGGACCGAAACGTCGTTTTTTGTGTCTTCTATCAAATATAGAAAATTTATGATTTACTTACCTGCGTGCTGTCCCTTGATGTCGTGTTGCAACCGGAATCGTATGGTCTGTTACTGCTTTATGGGATAAGCAACAAAACTTATTTTCTATATATATATATATATATACACACACACACACATCAAGTAAATAAAAAATCTCCCCAAGCCCCCAATACATATAAAAATTCCCACAAGCACCCCAATACATATAAAAATTCCCACAAGCCTCCCAATACATATTAAAAAAAAGACTTACCTTGAGGATGATCAGGCCGGGTCCAGTAGATGCCGGTAGGGGTGGGAGGGGGAAGGTGGATGCCGGTAGGGGTGGGGGGGGAGGGAGTAGCCGGCTGCATGAAGCAAGGGAACCCGGTCCTGCAGTTGGGGGGGGGCGACGCTGCAGCCTGCAGGGGGTGATGCGCAGGGGGTGGCCTGGTCCTGGAGTTAGGGGGGTCGATGCTGTAACCTGCAGGGGGAGGCGATGCGCAGGGCGTGTCCCGGTGGTGGGGGCGATCCTGCAGGGGAGCCGATGCTGCAAGCGGGGGGGGTGGGGGGGAGCGGCAGGCACCTGTCTCACGAGGCTGCTCCAGCATGCGCCGGGCCTCCCTCTCGCGCCGGGCCTCTCTCTCACGCCGACGCGCCGGGCCTCCCTCTCACGCCAGCGCTCCGGAAGCTTAGGCCAGCTGATGACTTCTGGCGCTGCCTATAGGGAGGCCCGGCACTTTTTTTTTTTTTGTTTAGTTTAACTGGCGCCCGGCCACGCAGGGGGCCCGGCCGCCCCGGCCCCCTTGACTCACGGGGCCCGGGATGCCTGTATCTTTTGCCCCCCCCCCCCTCTTGGCGGTCCTGCCAGCAACCATTTTTCAAATGGAGAGATCAGAAATTTGCCACTACAAAGAATGGAGAGAAAGACAAATGTGACATGTCCACTGGGTGTTTGTTTGCATGTCACTACCCACAATCCACAGCTTAATCCCAGTGTGACATGACAATGGGGTGAATGAAGCCGATTTAGGGACCTGTGCAAGACACACAGATATACTTATGGATATGGCATCTTTGCTCCACAACAAAATGTAAATTTACCATTAAATGCATGGTGTCTGTTTTTAATATGAATTTATAAAGTACTCTCTTCAGGGAATAGCTGCAGTTGAGGAATATTTTAAATAATGTTTTTTTTTTGTCAAAATATAATATACTGAGATTTCCAGTGTCAGATGTCTTACATCTACAATTCATCCTTAAATCAATTTATAATATAGTTGAAAAATAATAGGTGCCCGTTACAGATAATTTTATTATCTGGGTTTGACAGCAATATTAATATCTGGGTTTGACAGCAGGTCTTATTGCAAAATGCACTGCTTCACCTGCTGTAACTTTGATACCAAGAATCAGAAAAGAAGAAAGAAGAAGAAAGCCTGTAAAACAGACTCAAATTAATCAGCATATTATTTTTGGACTGTCTGCTAGACAGTCTGACACTGTACTTGGAGCAGCTGCAGGGAAGCCCCAAGCCATTCTAGCTCAGTCTTTCTTCAGCCTGCCGTGATGAAGTGAAGAGAGAAGTGTGGATTTGCAGTATATTTCCTTGGTTCATTGAATGAGGTGAAACAGTTCTTTGTTTACCCAATCACTGTATTGATCCATTTTGAACAAGTCTGTCTGTTCAAAATGTATTGGGCATGAACAATTTCTATGAATAAGTCTGCATAATATATAACATATTGAACTGATATAATTAAACAATCTGATCAAGCTCCTCGCCCCTGCCACATGAAGCACTTATCACCTTAGATCTGACTCCAAAAGACTGTTCATCGTCCCAAGGTTCAGCAAAGAATCCGATCGCTCCTCCTTCTCTTACCCTGCAACCCAAACCTGGAAAAATCTATCTCAGACTCTCAAAGCCGCCACAGTCTAAATTCCTTCTAAACTAAAGCTGTCGCACATTTTTATCTCACCTGTAACTGTTACATACTGTATGCCCATAACATATGTAACGGTCTTTCTGTAGTGTGCTAGAGTCCTACCTACATACAGTGCAGCGCCTCCACCTCATCAGGATCTCTGCATCCGCAAGGAGATGGTTCTGATGAGGAACTCCTCTTTGGTGCCTTCCTCTGTGGAGTAACTTCACACTCACACATGGGGGTTCTTTCGAATAAGGGCATCTTTATTGATGGTTCAGGCAGGCTGCCCCTTGCAGCAAACAGCTTAGCCGCTCATCTTGTACAGCACTCTCCTTCAGAAGAATCTGCCCTCCCAATGGAGTTGGATCACCTCTTCCCTCAGGGAGATCACCCCCTGTGCCAAGTCCCTGGACACAGTGCAGGCACTTTCTTTGTGCCTGCCAGCCTTGCTGCTGCAAGCCTTAAACTGCTTACTATAGAACACTCAGTCAAGAACAAGACCCAGTAGAGAACCACTAACTTTAGACAGTGCTGTGTCTTATATAACTTAGGGAAAAGCTCCATCTCTGATGTCACTAACAGTGGACTCAGAGCATGTTGCCTCTCCCCTTGAATACATATGACACCTCACCAGGGTGTGAGGGCAAACCTCCATGATTGATGCTGGCAATCCTGTATACTTACCAGGCTTACTGCCAGCATGAGAGAGAACTGTATACCATTTTTAAACATGGCTACACATATATTGTCGCTAACCGTCCACGAAATGTCTGTAAATATCAGTTTTAATCTATGTTCACTTACCTCAACCATGTATTTGTCATCATACTCTATGTCCAGGACATACTTGAAAACGAGAGGTAACGCTCAATGTATTACTTCCTGGTAACACATTTTATAAATAAAATAAATGTTTCTCAATTCACTTTACATTAGAAAGGTGTGGGGGGGGGAGGGGGAAAGCACTCAATCTTCATTTTAAGAAAGAGGGGACTCCAGTCTCAATCAAAAAAGTATTTGTATTTTAGTGTACATACACCGAAAAAAGTGACAATTGCAATAGATTAAATAGACACGCTGTCAGCGGTCATGCTGGCCCTAGGCACTTAGATGTGGCGGCCGCCTCCATGCTACCGCCCTCCTCTTGTGAATCGCAGCGTCAAATGACACCGCAGACGTCAACAACGCGACATCGCATGGCGTCGGACTGCCATGGTAACGCAACGCCATGGCGTAATTTGACGCTGTACTTCAAAAGGAGAAGGAGGACGGCAGCAAGGAGGCGACCACCACAGCTAAGTGTGTTCCCATTGGGCCCGATTGACCCGGGAACGCGGCAAATGTATACGGGGGCGGACATTTTTGCCACCCCCAAATTTTGCCACCCTAGGCCCGGGGCTAATGGGAAATCCGCCACTGCATGATATATACAAACACAGGGAAAACTTACATAGCTGACACACTTGCCTGAAGAGAGTCTGCAGGCGAGTGTGTCAGCTATGTAAGTTGTCTCTATTTTTGCATGCAGCGGGTCTATTTAATCTATTGCAATTGTCACTTTTTCTGTGTGTGTACACTAAAATACAAATACTTTTTTGATTAAGACTGGAGTTCCCCCTTTCTTATAATTAAGAGGGAGTGCTTTCCCCCCCCCCCCCCCGCACCTTTTAATATTTATACTTTGGATTCTTTGAAGGAAGGTCTTCACCAGCGCACATACAGTTGAAAATGTTCCTTCCTTGCACTTACATGCACCACAGTATTCCCAATATATGCCTGTGAGTTTTAAATATTAACAGGCGAGTACGCTTATTCAATTACGTCAATTCACTTTACAAACATTTTCACAATTGTTTTTTTTTTTTCACTCACCGATTTGAGAAATACAGTACTGTATTTCACCAAATGTATCAGTGCTTTCTCGTTTCTGAAAAATCCACAAACATCCACAAATCTGCCTGAAGTTGGCTCACACATTTACAAAAGTTCCATAAAATACTGCGTAATGACTTTCTATAAGGTGTAAGGTAAGAGAATTTCAGGGGAAGTTTGCTTGATGAAAGCATGTTTTAAAGCAACAATCCCCATTTTTGGGATTTTTTTTTTCAAGTGGTTTGCCAATAATGTTAGCGAGGCTGACCACAGTGGCCATTTTGTCTACACCAGACAAGTATTCTTGCCTGTTAGTTAAAACTACAGATATCTGAGAAACCGCTGGGACCTCCAAAGATCGAGGACTCTGGATTGATTCCAGGGGGCCCTCCAGTTCAAGTAATCTAATATTCTAATAATATTTGATTTCCATCTGATTGTATGCATATTTTAGCTATCTAGTGCTAAACATGTATGCAATACAATACAAGTGCACCAAACAAAGGTAAACATTAGAACTTAGAAAACAATGCCTGAGTGTATAGTCCTAATGGTATAATATAGTTGCAGTTACCTCCACCACAATCCGGCAATTTTATCCCGTAAATTTGCTTCGACCACTACCAGACGCAGAGCTCACTCTACGCCATCCTAAAGACCAATATTAAAGATGCCCAAAACTATGTCTGAAACATGTACGTCATCCTCCCTGTATAAACCTGACTGCCCACCCTACAGGTTCCTGTACCTCAAAGAGATTCCCCCCAAACTCCTGACAAAATCAGACACCCCTTTGTTGAGCTTTCTCCTACTTTTTTCAAATTGCCCTGACATCCCTAGCTCCTTGCCAAACCTGCATTGCAACTACCTCAGACCAAACCTGAATACTAAATATATTTGAGCTATGTCCCTCTTTATTGAAAAAACAGATCAACTGTCCGCACACCCTGGCTAGATAGTTTCCCCAAACATATAAATTAAAACCGCTGGCTCAGTTAATGACCTAATTTTCAACAGTTCGAAATAAAAACCCAAAATTGAATAACCTATTATTATTATTTATTATTTATAAAATATTTTACAAGGAAGTAATACATTGAGAGTTACCTCTCGTTTTCAAGTATGTCCTGGGCACAAAGTTAAGACAAATAATACATGGTTACAGATACAGTTACATAAATGAACAGGGTATACATTATATACAAGACATTGCATGCACAGTTAAAGAAAATATATATTATGGGCGTATGAAACAGTTACAGACCAGATTAAAATGTGAGACAGCCTTAGATTTGAAAGAACTTAAACTGGTGGTGGATGGGAGAGTCTCTGGTAGGTTGTTCCAGTTTTGGGGTGTACGGTAAGAGAAGGAGGAACGGCCGAATACTTTGTTGAGCCTTGGGACCATGAACAGTCTTTTGTCGTCTGATCTCAGGTGGTAAGTGCTGCATGTGGTAGGGGTGAGGAGCTTGTTCAGATAGCTGGGTAGCTTGCCTATAAAGAATTTAAAGGCAAGACAGGAAAGGTGAACTTTGCGCCTAGACTCTAGTGATGACCTATCTAGTTCTTTGAGCATTTCGCAGTGATGTGTGTTGTAGTTGCATTGGAGAACAAAACGACAAATTGAATTGTAGAGGGGGTCAAGTTTGCTAAGGTGGGTTTGAGGTGCCGAGCCATATACTATTGGCAGGCAACGGTCAACGAACAATTCCCTCTCAACCTTGCACCCGAGTAAATGAAATCAGCCAGCATGGACCAGCAGCAATCGGAAAGCCGACTCAATGTCCATCCTGGCCAGCAATAAACAGGACCTTGAGTCAGCTTTCCAGCTCCATAGCCCCAAACGGAGCATTTGTCACCCTACATACTGTATATCCTTGTCAATATTGGAATAAACAGACACCCCTTCCGTTTACTGTACGACAGATGCTGTATAAGACGGAAGGCACCATGCTCCTTCTTGGGAACTACATACAATGGTGACACCCGGAGTTTGGCAAACAGAGGGGTCATGAATGGCCCGGCCATCCACCCCAAACCAACAACTTTTCCTAATTTGCTTAAAACCACCTCCCAATGCTCTGAGGCTAATTTAAAATGTTTTACTCTTTGTCCTGACTGTGACTCTGCAAACGGGATCCAGAAACCCTCCTGAAAGCTGAGTCGCTGTAACGCTCACTCACAAACCGCGAGGTCGAGGTGGGGATTGATATAAACGCCACCCACAGCTGCTTGGGCGAGTCTGGAGTGTAGATTAATCGAGGTAGCCGGGTTGGAGTTGGAGAGTTTAGAGTAGTTGTGATACTGGCCGAGGTCGGGTTTGGAGAGTAGCGGATTGTTGCATGTGCTATTAGCCGTAGTCTGGATTGGAGAGGTAAGAGTAGTCGTGGTACGTTGCCGAGGTCGGGGTTGGAGAGATACGAATCGTCGTAGGTAGCGGGGGTCAGGAGTTGAGAAGAGCGGAGTCCAATACAAAGCCGGGTCAGGAACAGAGAGCTACAGTAGGAACAGAACAACAAGACAGGACTGCAGAAGCAAGGAAGCAATGAACACTACGCAACATAGGTGTATGCTCAGCCAATTTGCCAGTGGGGCAGCTGAGCATAAATAGGAGAGAGCAACCAATTCATCAACCTCTTTGCTTCCTCCCTTCCCTCTCTCTCTCCCCCCCCTTTATTTTCCCTTCCCGCTCCCTTTTTTCCTTCCCCCATTTGCTTTTTTATTCACCCTGCTCTCTGGCTTGCTGTTCCCAGTCTCATCCACTCCTACCTACAGTATTATGTATTTTTTTTTTTTTTTCCATTTTCAATGTTGTGTTTTCACTTTTTTTTTAATTATTTCTGTACATTCATAGTATGATTGATATAGTGGCAGCCGACCCTTTCACTTGCAGAGGATCGCAGCGAAGCAGGTTGCCAGCAGAGGAGATCAGGGCCACAGCGCTATTGCAGGGCAGACACCGGAAGGAGGGGCGTTTGACATCACATTGCTGGGGCGTTCCCCTCCCCAGTACCTCCGAAGCCCCCATGCGCGCACACACACCTTCACGTTGCTGCCACCTGCACTATCCCGTTTTGCCGCCCGCGCACAGCTTCTTCACTTGCCCACGCACAGCTTCTTCGCCTGCCCGCCCACGCACGTCTTCTTCACCTGCCCACACACAGCTTCTTCACCCGCCCGCGCTCAGCTTCTTCACCTGCCCTTCTGCGCACAGATTCTTCACCTGCCCGCGCATACGCCAGCTTCTTCGCCTGCCCGCCCGCCACAACTTCTTCGCCTGCCCGCCCGTGCACAGCTTCTTCGCCTGCCCGCCCGCGCACAGCTTCTTTGCCTGCACGCGCACAGCTTCTTCGGCTGCCCGCGCACAGCTTCTTCGCCTGCCCGTTCTTTTGCCTGCACGCGCACATCTCTCGCCTGCCCGCCAGCCAGACAGCTCTTACTTCTTTCTCCGTGCCCGCACACACGCCAGCTTCTTCGCCTGCCCGCCCACCACAGCTTCTTCGCCTGCCCGCCTGCGCACAGCTTCTTCGCCTGCCCGCCTGCGCACAGCTTCTTCGCTTGCCCGCCCACGCAGCTTCTTTGCCCGCCCACGCAGCTTCTTTGCCTGCCCACGCACAGCTTCTTTGCCCGCCCACGCAGCTTCTTTGCCTGCTCACGCACAGCTTCTTTGCCTGCCCGTGCACAGCTCCTTCGCCTGCCCGCCCGCGCACAGCTTCTTTGCTTACCTGCGCACAACTTCTTCACCTGCCCGCCCGCACACAGCTTCTCCGCCTGCCTGTGCACAACTTTTTCGCCCTCCCGCGCACACCAGGTTTTGCCGCAAGCCGCCTGCGCCTCCCCAAAATAATCTTGCCTTCCCCCCAGTTTGCGCACCGCTGCATTCAATCATAACACCCCCCCCACACACACACACAATCACAACACAGATACAGCACACATACTCACTCACAACACACACTCAATCACAACCAACACACTCAATCACAACACATACTCAATCACAACACACACACACCACACACACACAACAACACACACACAATCACAACCAACAACAATCACAACCAACTTAGGCAAAACACACACACACAACACAAACTCAATCACAACACACACACAACACACACACCACACAACACACCCATCAAACACAAAACAAACAAACACACAACACACACCAACAGCACAGACACTCACACCTACACCACAGCACCACAGAGCCATACACAACACACACACACCACACACACACAACACACAACACAACCAACACAATCACACCAACTTAGGCAAAAACACACACACACAACACAAACTCAATCACAACACACACACAACACACACACAATCAAAACACACAAACACAACACACACAAATCACAACACACACTCAATCAATCACAACACCCCCACACACACAGCACACATACTCAATCACAACACACACTCATATCACAACACAAACACACAACACACACAAAACACACTCATAAGTCATACACTTTCACCTGGGGAGTACTAAGCATGCCCGCCCGCGCACAGCTTCTTTGCCTGCCCGCACACAGCTTCTTCGCCTGCCCGCCCGCACACAGCTTCTCCGCCTGCCTGCGCACACATTTTTTGCCCTCATGTGCACAGCGTCTGCTGGCCCGCGCACACCAGGTTTTGCCGCAAGCCGCCTGTGCCTCCCCTAAATAATGTTGCGTTCCTCCCAGTTTGCGCACTGCTGCATTCAATCATAACACCCCCCCCACACACACACACAACACAGACACAGCACACATACTCACTCACAACACACACATACAGACACAGCACACACTCAATCACAACCAACACACTCAATCACAACACACACTCAATCACAACACACACACACACAATACACAATCACAACCAACACAATCACAACCAACTTAGGCAATACACACACACACAACACAAACTCAATCACAACACACACACTGAATCACAACACACAAACACAACACACACTCAATCAATCACAACACCCACACACACCACACATACTCAATCACAACACACACTCATATCACAACACAAACACACAACACACACTCATAAGTCATACACTTTCACCTGGGGAGTACTAAGCATGCTCCAGTGGGGAAACAGACAGGAGGAGGGGATGTCTGTGTGCAGAGAGAAGCCCTGCCCCCGCAGCACAGGGAAAGAAGCAGACAGCACAGAGAAGCCCTGCCCCCACAGCAAGCCGAGGAGGAGGAGGAGGAGGAGGAGCAGCAGCAGCACGGAACTTGGCTGTCCGTGCACAGCATTTGCCCGCAGCCTGCGCCCCCCCTAAATAATCTTGTGCCCCACAGTTTGCGCACCGCTGTACTAGAGGGTGGGGGTACATGCACTACACTTACAAAAATAACAAATTGCTCTGAAGAAGAACACCATTGCTCCAAACATCCTCATGACCCCCTCTTCAAATAATGACAAACCACTGTGCTTTGGGGAATAAAAGCCACATGTTTTATTAACATCATAACCAATAAATGGGGCTTGGGCAAAAGGGGGGGTATACCAGGGTAGGCTGGAACCTACCCAAGGATACGTGATTCCAACCTTACTGCCACCTGCATTGCCATCACCCTAATCGGGTGTCCACTGTAAGAGGGGGAGCAACCCATCCAGCAAACTGATCCAGCCAAACCCGGATCCCTTCACACGTTCAGCTCTTTAAGCTTAAGGCTGAAATCCGTTCAAGTTAGGGTTTTCTTGCCAGCCTGGTAACCCACCCCTACCCTGCCCCCCCCCCCCCCCCCCCCCCAGGCCACAGCGGTGACAGCCATTATTACTGAATTACTCAACCAACACCCAACATAGCTATGCTGTGCAGATTGTAACATTCCTTAAAAAACCCTTCTTTCGTAATAGCGTTTTTTTCTCTCCAAACAATATACTGCTGCGACACACTTTATTCGATCAAATACCCAGTTTGTACCTGGCAGATACCTGGAATGCGCCGCTCCTCACCTCTGACAAGCCCCGTTGCATTTGCCTTCCCAGCCTGGGTTCATGCCTGGCTGATGGGCGGCTGATCTGTTAAATAATAATGATTAGGATTTAATAGGCTGCAATGCTTCGCGTGTCTACCAGATGGCATAAATTCATGAATTGTAATGCAGTATATATATATATACTGTGCAGTATTGCAGCCAGCGGGAATAAAATGCTTCAATCCCTGCCTGGAAAATAACTCAATGCACTCGGGCAGAAAACAGTCACAAACCTCAATACACCCGGGTATACCCGAATTCGTGGGACTAGCCGAGCTCGAATAAAATGTGTCGCCAGTGTATACAACAATTCTCAACAACAATAAACAAGGGAGTGAGAAGGCTGTGGGGATCAACAAAAGGTAAGTGAAGCGTGCCCGCTCCTCGACTTTCCTTTTATTCTCAGCCTTGCCCTGCTATAGACCTGCCAATCTCCCTTTGATCATGCCCTAAAACTTAACCTTTAATGGCCCAGGGTTAGCCTTTCTAGCCCTAGTCATGTGCCCATTGTCCCTATAGTTTATGGGCTTCTTAGGAGTTCGTTTTCATACACATTAGCCAGGGAATTTTACTGCATCTCGGACCTTGCAGACTTTTTGCATTATTAACAGGAAAGCTGTATTAATGAAATAGTGACTTGTGTTATGTACTCAGTAATAATGTTAGCAAACAATATCTATCTCAATCTAATTTAAAATACATTATTTAAAGTACAACATTTTTTGAACACTGCATTATTTTTGCACTAATATTGTATATAACAAATGATAAAAAAAATATGTTTTCATTTGTCTATACTTAAAGGGTAACATTGGATCCTTATTAGTCTTAAACCAATGGTGGGTCGAAGATGCAGTATCCTTAGAAATGGGGATAAGGTCTCAACTTACTAGCAGATGGAATATCTTTCTTTTCAGTAAGACAATACAGTGCACAAGAGTGCAAGTGCTTTTGCTGCGCCCCACCACCTCCATGGAAGCACATTCCCTTTCTCTTTGACAATGGGCTCTTTGAAAAGCCATTCATGTAGATTTTGTTTAGTGAAAGGTTTTTTTTGTACAAAAGCTGTTTAGTTAAAATGCCAAATCCTGTTGCTCAGATTAAGATTTCTTAGGCTTGGCACGGTAACAAGCCTATGATGGTGTGTTGTATTTTTACGTCTTCATAGAGTTTGAGCTTTACCATGTGCTTTGGATGAAATCTGTAATCTCACAAAGGGTTTAACCACAACTGGTCATCAGTAAAACAGAACAGTATAAAATACCTACATTTGGACAAAATATACATGAAAATATTTTTTTTTAAATGATCGCCTGTGTATATTAATACATTATATTCCTTAGTACAGGGGTGCGCAAACTTTTCCCAGTGCGCACCCCTACCTGCTCTCCTTCGCGCCTCCCCCCCGCTCGGCCCGGCGTCAAATGACGTGCGGGGTCATGTGATGTCATGTTACCATGATGACGCGTCGCTGGAAGGGAAGGTAAGTGGCCTCATAGAGGCCTCACGTGGTCCCCCGACATTTAATTTAAATGCCTGGGGGGAGAGCGCGGGACCTCCATAACTGCCGTGCCCCACCCCGACAGAAAATCTAGCGCTCCCCAGTTTGCGCTCCCTTGCCTTAGTATGCTAAATACAGTCTTATTCACTGTTGGGTTGTGTTAGTCCCTGGTGAGATGTCCAACTACTTTTAGGGCACTCTAAATTATTGTTGTCGCATGTATACATAGATATTGGATTGGTAACGATTTGTAGCGATTGATAGGGTCAGGAACGTTGACTTTATTGCCCTGACATAGATGGTGTAGGGCTGAAAGTAAGAGGCCCACACCAAGGAGAAGGGAGTATGAAAAGTACTTAAAACTCACCTCTCAAAACAAGCGTCCCAATAGCCTGGACTCATGGCTACTGTCCCACACCAACAGTCACTCCTACCAACCATTGTGGCCAAGCACTGCCATCAACTGCACTTGTTCACTCACCTGCTGTCTCCATAAGTCTCCCAACATACCACTTAGATTGTAAGCTCCACGGGGCAGGGATTTCTTTTTCTATCGTCTGACTTTGCTGCGCTTATTGTATTATTATAATTCCCTGTGTTGTATGTTCTTTGTAAAGCGCTGAGTACACTGTTGGCACTACAGCAGCGGCAGACTTTATTCTCACATTTCCCGCACGGCAGGATGCGTGCGGGAAACGTGGTGTCGCGGCGTCACTGTGACGTCACTGTCACGTGACGCGCCCGGTGTCCCCGGCTTCCCCGACACCCCTGGAGTGTAAAGTGAGGTAAGCGGGGGTGCGGAGGGGCAGAGCAGGAGCCAGGTTCGGGGTCGGGAAGGGGGTTAGAAATGCGCGGGAGGTGGAGGGGGGTGCGCGGAGGAACACGCGGCGGCGCGCGGTCTAGACCACGCGCCAGCTGGAGTAGATCCCGGCCTGCCGCCGGCAAATGTAAGAATAAAAGCTGCCGCTACTGTATATAAATAAAGCTATACATACAAAAGGAGGCGGAGGAGTGAATTGTGGATTCTGATTGGCATCTAGCGATGGAGACCAGGATGTTTCTAATATCAAAATGTATAGATCAGCTTGGAATAATGAATCAGTCTGCTGCAGCTGAAAAGCAGGACTGGAGTTGCTACTCCCCTACATGACAAATACTGGCGTAGCCTACCACTTGTACGGTTTCTTCCCATAGAAACAGGGAGTTAGCGCACCCAATCCAGAAAGAACTACCACTGAATTGAATGCTAGTTACCACCAAATCCTGTGCGCAAACTGGGGGGCGTGTGTTTTTTTTGGGGGGGGTGGGGGGGTGCGGGCGGTTACAGAGGTCCCACGCTCTTCCCCAAGGCATTTAAATTAAATGCCGGGGGACCGGGCGAGGCCTCTGCAACATCTACTTACCGATATTCGGCCGGCTTCAGGATGCATCACCATGGCAACGCAATAGCCTCTTAAGCCTTTTCGGTAAATTTTCACACTATTCTGCTAGCATCCACCCATACATCTTCTCCGTATCTCTTGTAACTAGATATCATCTTTCTACAGTACTGTATATATATTTCTGAATTTCTGCCAAACCTGATGAAGAACCCTGTATGGTTGGAAAAAAATGTGTAACTTCTCAACTATCTGTTGGTCCAATAAAAGGTATCAAACGACTGTACCTACTCCGCTTCCTTCTTTGATTCTTTGATACTTTACTACTACAAATCCGTTCATGGAAAGGTACTTTTTCTAGTGACCATGACCATGACCATAGCTTTTCTAAACACTCATGAGGCTAATTATCAATCAACTTTAATTGTACACTTTTCGTACATCAAACTTTTCTTACTCTGCTTGTTCTCCCTGTAAGAAATGTAAAATATTGTGCCAAGATTACCACTGAATCCTAAGGAACTATTCATTGATGTGCAGCAGGCAGCTCTCAGGGGCTTCACCTGGGCCCCTTTCCTCTGGCCACAGCAGCAGGCTCTCCCTCTCTCCTACTTGCAGAAGGGGTGAAGGTGTTGCTGGTGGGGATCGCAGCTTCTTTCCATTCCTCTTCTGTGCTAATCACTTGCTCCCTGTGGAAGTCGAGGAGTGGAACAGTATTCAACATCAGTGTGCCGGCCTTAAGAAGCTCACTGGAGGGGGTGGGAATAAGCTTCTACCTGTGACTGCAACATCCCTCCTGTCTGTGCACTATAATATATATATATATATCTATATATAATATATATATAGATCTATATATTTATATATAACTATATATTGTTATCTATTGTTATATATATATATATATATATATACTGTATATTGTGTATAATTATTGGGGGAGGGTGGTGACGCTTTTGATGGCAGTAGGGCCACACATCCACACATGCAGCCCTTGAGGTAGATCATGTTGCCTGCTACTGAGCCAAATGCACAAATTACATCTGTTGTGCAGCACTTCTGTTATGTACCATGTTGAAATTAGTAGAATAATAAAGGCATAGTAAGACATTGCCACAAAGAGCTAACAATCTAATGTTTGGTTTTGAAACACATCTCCGATCATGACTTGTGGTAAAACTCTGATTTCTCTGTAAAAAAGACTTAAATTATCTGGAAACCTGGGTGACAATGTGGCTAATGCAATTGAAAATACATCACTGTAAAGTTGGGTGTAAATATTAAAGAGGATACATGCACATTTATGTAACTCGCTCTGCCCGGCTCCTAGGGAGTTTACATCAAATGTCTCATAACCTGACTTACTCAGTGTTGATTACCTTGTCAGGGTGCTGGATTCGTGCAGGCTGGGGACGTTGGTAATGCAATGATGGGCCCCAGGAACTTTATTAATAGAATCAGCAGCTTTATTAATCATCATCGATAAAGTCTCATTTACTTTGTGTATAGTATCATTACTGTTCTTTGTATGTGCTGTAAGTATCCTCTTTCATAGCTGTCCACTAGGAAGGTGCTGAGGCTTTACTAACTTAGAGGATCCCTCCGCTTTGCTCCATCTCCTGTCGGCACCTGTCAGGCCTTGTACTACTCTCTTTCTGTCTGTGGTCAGTACTCCTGTCGTGGGTAGTGAATGCCATCATGTTGCCTTCTGGGTGAGAGTCAGCTGAGGACCCCTAATGGGGCTGGTGTAACTATGCCTCGGGGCTGAGGCTTGAGGTGCCCCCTCTGGGCGTGGGCTGCCTCTCTGTGAACCTTTTTGTGTAGGGTGGAACCATTCCTCGGAATCCTATCTAAACAGGGCACTATCCTTAGATTAGAGCTAAGATGTAAAATGGGATATAATAATATAGTTCCTTAGTGCTTTTGATGCTAGACTCTCCTGGTTAGATTTCTACCATGAACTCAAAACGTTACGAAAAATAATGTTTATGGTAAGGTACGTGGGGCTTTAGATTCATGGGAGAACCTATACTATGTATGTACAGTATGTACATGGTTATAAACTTAGAAAGCATCTTAAAGAACATAAATGTCATTGGTCATCACAGTTAAGATAACAATTATTTTCATGCAATATCCATAGCTTGAGTAATTGGAATAACTTCCAAAAATTGCAACTGACAGTATTTGTTGTGCAAATTACAGTAGAGAGATAATTAAAATACTGTGTGTGTGAATGTTGCGATTGTAATTATTTTAAAAACATGTTATCAAGATTGCTATTGTGCTGCAGTACTTCACCAAAGGAGGGGGATGGGGGGCGGGGGACTGTCCCTGGCTCTGGGCTGTGACTGCATCATCCCCTCGGGGAATCGTGACCCTGGCCCCGTGCCAATACTTCCGGTCAAGACAAGTACTTATACTGGTGCCTAGACAGGCAGTAGAACACTCTTTGACAAAGTGTGCGAAACGCGTTAGAGTATTCCAATACTGCCTTGCTGGGCACATCTTGCCGACCCAATAAACTTCCTTTTAACCAGCTGTGCTATTTACCCTAATTTTATTTTTATTACATACTATTGAAGCAAGGGGTCTCCGTAGCTGATCTTAATGTGAGTCAACTCCGGAGATTCATGGCTTCAATCCTATGTAGTAAAAATACATTATACTCCTTCCTATGCGCATCGCGACCCCCATCTCGCAACCCTTTAGGTAGCGGAAACAAAATAATTATGTTTAAGGTGCGATGTGCATATCAAAGCTACCAAAATAGCAGTTGCTGGTAAAAAATGTGCGTTTCTGCTTTTTGTGAGGTACCGCACAGCTTTTCAGAGCCAGAGTGCTAACACTTGTTAAAAAGCAGTTTAGAAGTGATTTTGACACATTATCGAAGCTTTTTGAATAGCTACACATGCAAAATCGCTTGGAAAGTTCACTTAGCAAGCATTAAGTCAATTATCGAAGCTACCTGAATAGGCCCCTTAAACATATCGGGTGGATGCCGTGTGGATTGGAGAAAGGACAGGGCAAGTGCTTGATAAAAATACAGTCATAACAAAGCATGTTGAGACTGTACAAAGGAAGGCCAAATACTATCCCAACAACCTCCAAGTGTCCCTAGACTCAATTAGAGCCCTAGACATAGTACAGCTTTTTATTGTCAATAATCAAATCTCAGATTTTGATTCAAGAACCTATTGAATATCCCATCTGTGAGGTTTTTTTAGCCATCTGTTCCTACAGTTTTCCTCTTTGATATGCCATTGGGTGATAATTTATACTTTTACAATGTGGTAACAAAATAAGAAGGAAAGAAATAGGCGGCTGGCTCCTTCTAAAGGCTTTTGTGTGTGATCTTCAAAATGTAAAGGGTTATAGTCCCCATGTGTACCAATACATACAGTATATTGTCACATATATATTTGGGACCTACCACAGCAGTTGGAATAAAGTAAATGAATTGCAAATCGTGTACAAACTTTATTGGAACCAAATAATACAGATTTATGAATAACTTCGTTAATGTACTCAACAGTCACCAATCTGTTTGGCTTCAAATGTTAATGCAAATGTGAAAATGTTTATACCTGACTTAAGATGACTTCTTTGAACCAATTATATCTATTTTAGTCC
Source organism: Ascaphus truei (assembly GCA_036426205.1). Classification (NCBI taxonomy): domain Eukaryota; kingdom Metazoa; phylum Chordata; class Amphibia; order Anura; family Ascaphidae; genus Ascaphus; species Ascaphus truei. Next base: position 23,946,006 of record CM071568.1, on the reverse strand, counting down.
TGCACAACATTCTTTAAAACCTTGGATAGTCTCAAGTAGAACTTACTGTAGGGTGCTACTTTTATATAAAAGGACCAATAATAGACATTGTGCCGTTGACCATTTATAATGTAGTTTGCCATTTCCCTAAACTATTTGCTGGTTGGGAATACAGCCAGAGGCAGAGACTGAGCAACAACAATGTTTATACATAGGGGGCTATGCACTAAGCTCCGAGCTTTCGCGCTGGCCTGAAAAAAATTAGCACGTCCGATAAAAAATGAAGCCGGCGGTGCGAATCACTAAGGCCCTGAGCCCATTTTCTATCAAACGTGCCCAAAACTGGCTTATCGTGCGTTCAAGGTTTTTTCCCTCAGCTAGCGCATTGAAACTTCCCGTACGCTAGCTGATAGAAAAAATAAGCGTCCTGTAACATTTGCATGGAGATTCTGCATCTCCATGCAAGGCTGTTACAGGCGATCGTACACTAAATAAATACATTTTAATAATATTGTACATGAGCAGGGGGTCTCCGGAGCTGAACCGCATGGTTTCAGGTCCGGGGGGCCCCTACTTCTGGAGATACAGGCCCCGTTATGGTGTTACGGTATCCCCTGCACTTTGAAAGCTTCCGCGTCACGTGACCGGGACATTTAAATTCTGCAGGGGATACCGGCACCTCATAAAGGGGCCTGAATCTCCTGAAGTAGGGGGTCCCCGAGGCTCAAACCAATGCGGTTCAGCTCTGGAGACTCCCTACACATCTACACTACTGTCAAAACACACATAACAATAAACAATAATTCCTTACTGTAGCGGCTATCTGCAATGGTAATGAAGCTGCATTAATGTACCATTTTAATAATAGTGTGCGGGAGCAGGGGGTCCCCTGAGCTGAACCGCATTGATTTCTGCCTCAGAGACCCCCTGCTTCCTGAGTTACTAGCCCCGGTATGGGGCATCGGAGGCCAATGTCGCCGCCATCTTTACTGCTGCGGCCAAGTTTATTCGAGCATTTGCCCGTTCTTGGCCGCAGCAGTAGCCTGGCGCGCGCCCGAGGGTGACGGGCGCGCGCCGAAGCAGCGGAAGAGCGCCCTCCGATCGGGGCGCTCTCCCTACCGTTGCCGGGTCCGCCGGGTCCCCCGGAACCCCCTGCCGCCGTCCCGCGATCGCGGGACACCAGGGCTCCCTCGGGGAGCCCTGGACGCGCGTGCAGGGGGCGCAGGCTCCCGACGACGCGTGACCGCGCGTCTATGACGCGCGGCACGCCGAGGGGCGGCCACTAGCAAGCCGGGAAATCTCCCGGCTTGCGGTACCGGCCACACTTTAATAAAGTGTGTCGGTAGTGTATAGCGTCCAAGACGCGACGTGGACGCTATAAAGATGGCGGCGACACTGGCACCGATGCCCCAAACCGGGGCCTGTAACTCGGGAAGCAGGGGGTCCTTGAGACAGAAATCAATGCGGTTCAGCTCAGGGGGACACCCTGCTCCCGCACACTATTAATAAAAATACATTAAAGCAGCTTCATTACCTTAGTGGCTATCCGCTAAGGCAATGAAGGGGTTAAGGCACAATAGCATGTTTATTGGGGACAATTGCCCCCAATAAACATAGCAATATACAACACACATCCCCCCCCCCCCAATACATACAGTACAATAATGTGCAAAATAACTATTATCCAGATATGGATAATAGATTATTTTGCCATTATGAAACACATAAAACATGCATAAATCAAAAAATGAATTTTTAATCTTAAAATCACCACATTGCATGTTACAAATAATCCAGCAGCACTTGTAAAAATAAACCAACAAACCAGCAGCTACACAAATGTATTTGAAATGTCACACAATTGCATTGAGTGTGTACATGATGCAATTAATCTGTGCATCATGTAACACTATGCAAAATATATGTAGAAATAAAATACATTATCAACAATGTCCCCTAACCACCAATGCCATCATAAAAATCAAATAGAAACTAAGCAACATAAATACATTTACCATCAATCAATTAATCAATTTCCTAAACCAATTACTAAAGCCAAACCATAGCCAAAAGAATTCTAATTGAAAGTAACCACCATCATTCTAATCTAACTACCAGAAATAAGCCATTAAAAATAACTTGTAACTAAATACAAATTACATTATTCACACCAATGTATAAATAAAGCTGCTAAATACATTATACATACATGAAAAGAACATAAACATTAGAAAAACAATCAATTATTACCCCTGTATATCTATCCATATAGATAGATATACATAACATACAGGGGCAATAATAGAGCATAAAAAACAATGCATTTACATCCAAAAATCACATAAAATAAACCCATTCAGTGTCCGTGAATGAATGTATATCCATAGGAACATAGATACATTCAAAGGCATTGGTCCACACAATATAGTGCTATCCGCTCTACTCAGTCTGGCTGAGGGTCTCCTCCTGTCTCCTGGATCATACTCCTAGGGTAGAACTCCTCACCACACTCCTCCTCTCACAGGACATAACAGCCATCCTCCTTTCTCTCTCAGCTCCCAGGACAGACAGACAGTCACTCACAGGAACAGCCTACCAAATAGAGTACAGCCCAGCCCCTTATGATGTCAGCAGGACCTCCCCTCTGTCTCAGGCCTGTCACAGAGTCAGGAGCCTACCTCTATCACTCAGGTCAGGGCTTGAAGGGGGAAAACCCATGATTACTACTGGCGCCTGCCCTTAACAGGACTTACTCCAGTAGGAGAAACATATGTAGTCCACTATTTCTTACAGGGGCTACACTCTCCCTCTGGTGGAATCCAGTGGTCCACACTTGGACCTAACTTTTGCAGTACCATCCTGCGATGAACTGCGATGAACAAACATGGGAAACAAAAACAAAAACACATTTATCAGTGCAAAATAACTCAGACCATCCATATGGTGTAATATAACAACAGCGGTACCTACTAACGGGGAGAACCCTAATAATAATGCTTTGGGTCAGGTCTCCTGACCTTTCTCCCATTATGGTCAGTGACAGTTATGTAATAAGGCTGTACCGACCCAGACTCTGGCCGATATATTACACTGTGCATATAGATGCACGGTCCTATACTCCAGACGCAGACCACCTCACTAATCTTGTCCTCATTATGGTAGCCCGCCTTACCAAACTTGGTTCTTAAGTATTCTTGTACGGCCTCCCTGAGTCAATTATCTCGGTTCTCTTCAATTTCTCTCATTATGGGCTCAGGCACATAAGGATACTCATACCCGTGGGACTATCTATACCGGAACACTATGGCTCTGTCTGCCGGGTCAACTTGCTCAATTTCTTACGGCCCGCCCTGCTTGGCAGTACCCAAAACTCTGGTTCTACCGGAGCAATATTGTCATACAGAATACTAGGCCCCTTAGGAAGAATAATCTTCTGCTCTATTTCTTGGTACCTGTGCTCTAATTTATCCGCCACCTCCTGGGGAGTATAGGCACCTACCGCCCACCAATGATCAACTATATTGTTCCTGATCAACAGGAACCTGGTGCGGTCCATACCTGCGTGGTACCCAGTGAACAGGGGTGCCCACCACTTGTCACAGTGCTCGTACTCTGATAAGGGGATACCAGTATCTACCTCCAACTCCACCTGTGATGAGACACCGGACGTACCCGCCTCTGTAAAGCATGAGCAATCTCTTCTCCCTTTGGCGTTGAAGTACCTAGAAGGGTTCATTTTGTGGACCCCTGTGCTTACAGTCCCGACCTCAGCAGTAGTATGGGACCCTCGGGCCCTCCCTCTAGATACAGGAGAAAATGGTACAGCGTTAGGTATACGAATTACATTTGCATACGGTATCTCTCCATCAGATCCCTCATCGCTAAACTCCCAATCCCGCAAGTCCTTGGAGTACATGGGATATTTCCTTAACTTATCCCCGCTAGGTCCCGGTGGTAATACTCATGACGGGTAGGGGCAGTGGCCGGGGCAAGGGCGCTAGGGGCTGGGGCAATGTCCAGTTCCATGCCCAGCAAGCGGGTAATCCCGCGACCAGTGGGCAGTTTCTTGCTTGCCCCCTCTCTGCTGAGCCCCACGATCCTCTGGAAGGACCTTGGCTACGCAGGGTGGCCATGGCAGCGGCCATAGCTGCTCTCCTCGGGGAGAACAACGGTCCCGGGCCTCTCTTCCAGTCAGAACGTGGTCAAGCTTAGCTCTGACATTTTTAGTTCAGGGGTGGAACAGTTCAGTGTTTCAGCTCCTTGCTCTTCAACAGTCAGGCAAAAGTGAAGTTCCTTGCTCTCACTTCCTGTCCCTCCCTTCGCTGGGGAGGATGCCCCTTATTGGCTCTCCTTGTGCCCCCTCCCTCTGGTGTAAACAAGAGGAGGGGCACTCCTTCTTTCAGTGTGACGTGGCCTTGTCTGTTGGTCAGTCACAGCACAGGTGGGTGGGCTTTCGGCTTTCTCGCTGCTCCACTCCTTTTCCAGGGGATCTCGGTTTGGCGCCAAACTCCTGCACATTTCCCTCCCCATTTCTCTCACAGTCTCTTAGCACGTCGCTATTTTGGACTCTTTCTTGCTCCGCGGAGCACATGCAGTGACGGCCGCCATCTTTGATAAGCCCACCAAATGTATATCACTGCTATTCTCAGTGTCTAGTGCAAAACTCTTCCTAGACACTGACTATGCTCACTGACACTCTCTGATGCTCTCTGCATGCTGTCTCTCTGTGCTTTACCAACTAGTATGATGTGGCATACCCCAGGCTAGGCAGAACTCCTTCTCTTTGCACCGCACTCGCTGACGGTTCCTACAAGTACTCTATGGTGTGTTTTATGTGGGTGCTGGCTAGTATACTAGGCATCTCCCTAAGTACGGGCGTCTCCTACTTTTGGCCACTCATAGTGCGGGCCCTGGGCCATGGACCCTGGACAAGTTAACAGGCTAACCCCCCCAGTTGCCTCACACTACCTGCCTCAAGGGACTAGGACAGCAATAGCCATACACCCATCTTACATCACCCTCTTAGGGCACCCAGGGCGTACTGTGTGGGAATCCACGCTCCCCTGGCTACCCCTGGTATGATATGCCCTACTCTCTCCAGTACTTGCACGGAAGGTGCACTTCACTCTTCCCGCTCTGCCTTGCTGAAAGCCTGTCCTGTTCTGGATCTCAGCAGCTCGCCTCCAAATGTAGCCCATGTTTCCCCCCCCCCCACCCCCGGACACAGATTGTCCCTCTAGGGTGTAGTGAGGGCTGGCTACATGTACTAGGGTGGTGCGTACCTGCTTGTAACAGGAGGGCCTGAGTCTCCCGCGTTGGTATTGGGGACAACAGGACTAGGCTTCTGGGGTATTTGTCTTCATCTTCTTTAGCAACGGTGCAGCGCCTCCATCTCCATAAGTCCCAGGGATGTTGGATAGGACCCTTACAGAGAAAACCCTGGTCCCAGCGCAAATGATCCAGCTCTCACACACACAGTCTTTATGTAAAATAGCAGCAGCTCTTTATTGTCCTTACAGCTGGGCACACAACAGCAGCAGTACACAGCAATTCATATGCACAATGCACTCCACAGGTGTGCAGGCTTGTTCCTCTCCTCTTCTTCATGAATGTACCACTGCAGGATGGCCTGGTTGGGGCTGCAATACCCCTGCCTCCACCCAAGGTAGGTCCTATGGATGAGGCCAGATCTCTCCCCACTCACCCCCTCAGCAGAGTGAGGGGCATTGGTCCACACAATATACTGCTATCCACTCTACTCAGTCTTGCTGAGGGTCTCCTCCTGTCTCCTGGATCATACTCCTAGGGTAGAACTCCTCACCACACTCCTCCTCTCACAGGACATAACAGCCGTCCTCCTTTCTCTCTCAGCTCCCAGGATAGACAGACAGTCACTCACAGGTACAGCCTACTAAATAGAGTACAGCCCTGCCCCTTATGATGTCAGCAGGACCTCCCCTCTGTCTCAGGCCTGCCACAGAGTCAGGAGCCTACCTCTATCACTCAGGTCAGGGCTTGAAGGGGGAAAACCCATGATTACTACTGGCGACTGCCCTTAACAGGACTTACTCCAGTAGGAGAAACATATGTAGTCCACTATTTCTTACAGGGGCTACACAAGTTATTTTTAATGGCTTATTTCTGGTAGTTAGATTAGAATGATGTGGTTACTTTCAATTAGAATTCTTTTGGCAATGGTTTGGCTTTAGGAATTGAATAGAGATTTGTATAATTGATTTGTATTGTATTGTAATTGGTTTAGGAAATTGATTAATTGATTGATGGTAAATGTATTTATGTTGCCTAGTTTCTATTTGATTTTTATGATGACATTGGTGGTTAGGGGACATTGTTCATAGTGTATTTTATTTTTAAATTGATTTTACATAGTGTTATATGATGTACAGATTAATTGCATCATGTATACACTCAATGCAATTGTGTGACATTTCATATACATTTGTGTACAGTAGCTGCTGGTTTGTTGGTTTATTTTTACAAGTGCTGCTGGATTATTTGTAACATGCAATGTGGTGATTTTAAGATTAAGAATTCATGTTTGGATTTATGCATATTTTATGTGTTTCATAATGGGCAAATAATCTATTATCCATATCTGGATAATAGTTATTTTGCACATTATTGTACTGTATGTGTTGGGGGGGGGGGGGGGATTGATGTATTTAATGTATAGGTCAGGTTTATTTTTTTTCCATACAGGGTTGGTTCCTTTTGGTTTGCGGGGGAACTCTGGAGACCACCTGCGGTATCCCCGGGCTTCTCACGGGTACCAGGCTGCCGGGTCCACGGGGGACACCTGCGGGGAAGAACCAGTGGCCCCACATCTGTGGGGGCACCGCGGACCCGTAGGGACCACCCGTTGTTCCCCAGACTCCGGTGGGAACCACCCGTGGGGACCCCATTATGGCACACGGTGACCCGTGTGGACCATGGCGCCTGGCGGGGACTGTTTGAAAAATGGTGCTGGGCTACTGTAGGTCTGCGAGGTGACCCGTCAGGCCCACCGGGGACTCCCGTGGGCCTGGGGTATTAACCCTGTATGTAAAATAATAAATCATGTATTTATGGGGGGGAACAGGGGGTGGGTTATGTATAGAATAAATATAATGTTTTTTATTGTGGGGCTGTGTATTGTTTTTCTTATGGGTACTGGGGGTGGGGGAAGGGGGTATTGGCCCCAAGGGTATGTGGGTAGGCCTCCCGGCTGGGTTAGTGGGTTAGTGGGTGAGGGTGGTTAGGCCTCACGGGATGGTTAGTGAGGGAGGGTATTTGATGTAGGCCTCCCGCTGGGTTAGTGGGTGAGGGTGGGTTAACCCCTTAAGGACTTTAGCGGTTAATGACCGCTAAGGTGATTAAGGGGTTAGGGGCTATTTTTATTCTTGTGTACAGTATGTTTTGCAGCACCAGAGGGACATGGGCAGGATGAAGATGAGGATGAAGATGAGGATACGGCCTTCATGGTGTGTACCTCGAAAAGGTAAGTGTAATATGTATTTACTGTATTTATTGTAATTTATATGTATTTAAAATGGGCAAATGCATTGTTATCCATATGTGGATAATAGTAATTTTGCCCATTACTGTATTGTATGTGTTAGGGGGTGTATTTAGTTATACATATTGTTTATTATTTTTGGAGGCGCAACATTGGTACCGCAGGCACGCGGGGACCCCCGGACTCCCGTGGGGACCCCCTCTTGGTGAGCCGGGGACCCCGGGACCCCCGCGGGGTCAGCCGGGGACACCCGCCGGCCTGTTGTATGGGTTTTGCGCATGCAAAAAGGTAAACAAATACATTTTTCAAAGTCCAGCTTTTTTTATCACCAGCCTTTAGCTGGCGAGCTTTATTCAGCGCAACTTTCACGTACGATCAGTTTGCGTTGCTTAGTGAATCCCGCAGAAGGGCAGGATTCAGCGCAAACAGCTGATCGTACGAGCAAAGTTGGACTTAGAAAAATTTCCAGGAAAAAGTCCGTTTTGGAGCGCAAAGTGCCTGTTTGCGCGGCTTAGTGAATAGCGCTCGGCGGAACTTCACGTTCTAAGAGCACTTTGCGCTCTTAAAACGACTTATCACTGCTTAGTGCATGATGATTTGGATCAGAACAAACATCTTGCAGAGTATCTGTCCCCGTCCAGATTGGTTTCCTACGTAGGTAGTGCACTGAGAAAAATCACACTGACACAGGAGTTCAGAATGATAATGTCTGCCTTTATTACTACAGCCTGCGTTCCTATATAGGGGCTGTACGAGAGGGTTTGTATGCAAAGGAGTTGTCTCAGGTCTAATGCACAGGTCAGTGTCTCATTGGTTCTTTGTTAGGTCTTTTCCTTATATGGTCTTGTTATTGTAGTTTTATGGACACATCAGCATTTGAGTGGAATTCCTCGGTTGGGTGTCATCTTCATTTCATAGTTGATGGGAAGGGGAGCTGCGGTAGCCATTTTGAGTAAGGAACATAGCAAGGTATTACAGATGAAGAAATAGGCATTTTATCCAATCCATCACAATAGCCCCCATAGTCCCTAACCCCTAGAGATTATTGGAAGTGCTGTACATAAAAGCACCATAACTCAGCACTATAATAATTATTTTGTCTTGGAGCATTTCTTTAACTCACTGTTCAACTGCTTTATTTTTTGTGCTAATGTCTTTTTAGTTGGGAATTGATCACTTTTCCTCATCCATCCCACTGTGCAAACGAAGCACGCCGGTGAAAGGAGAGATCCATCAGAAGAAATGTCTAAAAATATTTATACACACAAAAAATAGAGTATTACATTATGAACATTTATGTTTCTACTTTTACGACCTTACATTGAATGGAAACATTTTTCTTTTGAATACGTCATTTTATTTGTTTTTAGCTCTACTTTCAGTATATACAAAATGTTGTTGGAATGATTATTTCAAATAAACGGCAGTATAAATGGTCATGGACCTGAGAGTAAAGGATCACGCAGAGATCACCAAATTTGCAAAATGTGTAGATATTGAATCCCCTTGAGGCTTAATCTTTGTAAAATTGGACCCAAAGAAAGCTATTTTTATAGATTTGTTTCACTGTATGAATAAAAACTTTTCCCCAAGTGTATCCTAAAACCTAAATCAACTTTCTGTCTAACAGCAGAATTTAAATTGTACTTCCTAAATGGTATACATAAGTAATCATGATAATAAATGGAAACATAAGAAGAATACTAAGAGGATATGTATGAAAAATAGACTAGCACAGTACAGTGGCGGCCGCCACCGCGGGATTTTTAAAAATGCGGGCAGATGCGGCGCATTTTTACGGGTAAGTAGGAGGATAGGAGGGGCCGCAGCAGTATATCTATTGTTTAAGCAAAGACTGTTCATTAGCTTTTGATGGGATTAAACAATTAGGGGAAAAAAATCTGAATTATTATGGGAAAAAGATAGAAAGACAATAAATAAAATACAGATAATAAGATGTGCATTAGGTCCTTAATTTCATCATCTTAGAATTGTTTTCAAATTGACACATACTGAAAGATAACTTCAAGTGAGAACCTACTGTGCACATAGATTGAAATAAAATACAAAATCGGACTCTTGCGTGTTGAAATCAAGAAGTGAACAGAAACAGTTTCGTTTTGAAAAAGGTGGTACTATATTTCATCTAATTATATGGAATGCAAAAACGTAGTGTAAAGAATAACGATGAAAGGAAATGTAATGTGAAAAATGTTATAAATGTTATTTTGAAATGCGTGTAGTTTATATGCTTACATTTGTATATGCATCAGATTTCTGTCAAGTACTTCAAAAGTAATTTTTTTCCGTTTCTTTCTGTGTCAAATGTAAAAATAATTCATTTAAAAAAGTACCCAGACCTGATAGATTTGTTTGAATGACGTGTGTATAGATGTCGTCATTGTCGTCATCATTGTCAGAACTTGTTGATCCACTGCTGGATGAAAGCCTACCCAGTGATCTTCCAATTACTGTGGTTGAAGCACAGTTCTCCATGTTGCTTTAATTAAGTTTCTGATTTCATCATGCCTACTTACTTTTGGTCATCGTATTGGACCAGATCCACAGAAGTTAGTTAACGCGGTGCTAATAACATTCCGTTATCAACATCAATAATGGTGGATATTTTCCCTGAGGTTAACGCATAGCCACAAAGTTAATTGTTGGCAAAGACAACAGGTGTTGTTTAACTCATTAATTTAGGCAAAACACCATGTTAAGTTAGCACATTACCTTGCGTTAATGTCAAATAACATGGCGTTAAGGATCTTACCTACAGGTGATTTTACGGTCATCCAAACCCTTAATAGGTGTTGAATTAAGTTTAAAAAATGGAGAGGAAAGTAGAGGGCTATTACGCTGTTGATAATGCTATCTTAGGTAAACCATACTGTACCTAACGTTGGTGTTATACCCATCCAAACCCTGTAAAGGCCCTACTTCAGAGCCTTGAAGTGAGTAAAGCCCAGTTTAGCTATGACAACAAAATGACATTAAATCTCTGCGTTTACTTTAACAGGTGATCGTGGATAGTAGAGATGGGCGAATCATCCCAAATCCGTTTTGTCAGATTTTCGCTGTTGTTACCCCAAATATCTGTTATGCGGTTTCAAATCCGCAAACGGATTTGGTCGGTGTGGCAGGACAGCCTGTAGCCGAGGTCAGGGAACAGTCCACACGTGTAGTTTCAGGATAATGAAAACGTTCAGTGGCTTTATTTCTCCACAACATGTGGGTACACTGTCCCTTTAAACCAAAACAAAACCTGTTCCACATTGGGAGAACTGACTAACACTCCAGGCCTATCTAGCAGGCTGGCTGGCTAAACCATTTACCAAACCGTAAGTGTATATTATGCAGTCAGGAAAACAAATTAACAATGCTTACTTTGGTTGTATCCGTCTGGCTAGCAGCTCACATAGCAGCGTGCTCTGGTCTAAGGCAGCCAGCTACTGCCAGTAACAACATCCTGTTATACCTTGCTGGTTATCAGGTGTCAGCTTACCTTCTGATTACCTAGCTTCCTCCTGAGTTAACTTCTGAGTGCTGGATGAAGCACTCAGACATATGTCTCCCAGGCATAACTGATAGGGGTTGACTTCACCCTGTCACATTCGGTTTTAACACTAGCGGATTCATCAAAAACCACTATTGGATACGACTCTTGGACGGATTTGTAGAATCCAATCCGCGGATTAAGCAATCCGTTAGCAGATTCTTAAGAACGAATTCTACATAGGCAAAGTATCCCAGTGTAAGAGGACTATAGATATACTCTTGAACTGGTCACCTGCCACAGTAGAATATGGAGTTCCTTGTTACAGGTTCTCTTCAAGGAGACCTGGAGGTGTTGCTGGGTAATTACTTAGGGTAGGTCCCTTAGTTCTGTTCCCAGTAATAGGGTGGAATACTTGAGAAATAGACTGCCCCTACTCACAACTCTCATGGTTGAGGAATACCTGTTCATATGTATCTAATCTGTAACAAGAAGCTGCCCTATGTATGAAAACTGCTCCTGTTTATCTTTGCAATTGGACTGTTCAAATAAAGTTACAGAAAGGTTCCTCGTGCCCTTTAATTCTTGCTCAAAATACCAGCCCTGCACAGACCGTTAGCCTGTGAGAATTAAGGTAAAAGAACCGCTGTGCATCACCTACACCAGTATAGAGAGATTGGGACACTCTGCTGTGGCCCCTCTTCTGGTGGCCGGGGGAAGAGGTATTACACCAGCATACATCTCTCCATGCTTCTTTGAGTTGTCTGATGTTTTGTTTGCGTATTTGAATCTAATTTGGATCTCTTGATTCGATGATCAGTCTCAAAAAAGCTGATCCGCCATAAATGTTTTTTTTTTTTCAATTTGAACTTGCAGGAGAAGTTGGCGATGGAGGCGAGGGAGAGACTTTCAATTTAGTAGTGTCTCCAGTTGTGTATATAAATCCCTTAGATGTCCCTCCAAATAAATTAGGGAGACATGGCTGTGCTGAAAAAAGAGCACAACTGAAGACCCGGCTGGGAGATTTGCTAAGTGCTTTGCACAGTATATTTAAATGAGTCCCATCCCACACTTCCTAAAGGGATTTCCATACCAACTATATACAATAGACTTGATGAACAAAAGCCACCAACCAAATAACTGGGATGGTGTCAGACCCAATCAGAGTTCGATTGTATTCCATGACAGATTTAAATTAATGCGATCATCTTTTTTAGTACCCAATCTGCAGACGGATTTTGGTGGGGTGGGGAATGGATTTGGACTGGTTCGTCCATCTCTAGAGTGCACACATTTATTGAACATCACTTTGGTCTTGCTGATATTCATATGGAGGCCCAACTTCTTACTTGCTTAGGCAAGCTTTCTGATTTGTAGCTTATGTTCTTCTGAATTTGTGGCACAATTAACATACTGTATGACCATCATACAGTAGGTGACTTAAGTATTTACCATTGATTTTGATACTCCTTTCTTATCAATTCAATGTCCTGATCAGTTATGCAAGTGTTGCTGTGAAAAGCTTTGGTGGCGTGCTCTCTTCCTGTTGCACTCCCTTGCAGATCCTTATCTTTCTTACATCTTAATGAAATCTTTTAATTGATGTGGCATTCTTGTAAATGTTGCTTAGAACATCAATGTACACTTCAAGACTTTGTTTTCTTAATGCATTTAAAACCGCTGAGGTGTAGACAGAATCAAAATGACTTTTTGCAATCTACGAATCCTAAAATGTAAAAACCTTGTGTAGCCCAGTGCCCCAGGCTATATATTCCTGGCTCTAACATTATAAGTCCTGGTAAGGAGCAGGCAGTGTTGGGGTTACATTCCTCACACATAGGCCAGCATGTGAGTCTCCCCACTGGGATGTTATTTTGTTGCGGTTTCCAGGTGCTAGTCTGGAAACCGTTGGAGCATGTGCCGGAGTGGGGGGGGGGGGGGGGGGGGGGGGGGACTCACTCCAGTAGTGCTGTCCTATCACAGGGGCTAAGGAGTGGCACACATCCCTGGTATAAAATATGTCTCCCTATCAAATTTAATTCAAGGTCCTGGGAGGCATAGTCCAGGGAAATGGTCCTGCAAGCAGAGCTCTGACCATTGAAAGGTGCAAGCTGCGAAGGGTATGCTCTTTGAAGAACTTTGATAAATTAACCTCTCTTGTTAGAGAAGGCTGATTGTATGAGCTGGTTCACCAATAAAGAGGTTGTACTGTTCCTGGCCTGGTACTACAGTAATTCTAATGTGTTCCTGTGGGGAAGAATCCCTGCCCCTGGCAGATCCCTGCAGGATGGAGGCACTGCACATCCTGAAAACCTGTCCTGTTGCCCTACTCCTACACTATCACGGAGACTCAGTCCTCCTGAGAACCAGAAGGTGAGCACCACAGCACCATACCCATGTCTATCCTTCACTGGATTTACAGGAATGGTTCATTTTATGTGGTTCCCGCAATCTCCCTCCATCTAATTTCTCATATAACTCCAGCAGTGAAAGATTTCCATCATTAATTCTATCAGTGCCCCGCTTGCCACAGTCTCTACTACATGTGCTCATTATACAGTAAAGGTGATTTGGTGCTCAAGCATGGAATCCCATTATTCTGAGTATATGAGGGGGACACTTCTGGGACATGAGATATAAAACCTTTAAAGAGCTCCAGTTGCCCTGAAGGCAGGGGTAAATGCACAAAGACACCCCCCCTAACCTCATTGGGCTGGCCCCAGGTAAGTACTCACGATTGTGTCACCAGTAGTCCTTCTCAATCTGCGTGCAGTTGCCAGTAGGGAGAAATCCAGTGCAAATGGGTTGGTGCAACGCACAGCAAAAAAAGGGGGTGATGGCAGGTCTGGCAAAAATATTTCTTTATTGGGTGGACATAAAAACAGAAGGCTGCAACCTTCTACGCGTTTCGTACAGACAAATTGCACTTTATCAAGAAGTGTATCAACATGGTATACATCAGGTATATATAGGGGCACAGTCTGCCGATTTGGGCGCCAAAACTCTCTAATTACAAACCTCAAGCCCCTTAAACTGCTTAAACAATTAATGTATATCTGTTAGGGCATGTGGGGATGGCTAATTACCTGTTGGCACTCGCAGGAGAGCCGCCTCCAAACACCCAGCTCGGTGACACGCACCGCACTGCAATGGAGGGCCAAATCTCGCGAGATGCGCCTCATGCTAGCCACGTTCGTTCCGCGCATGCGCAGAGCAAAGTATGTCATGAAGCAGTCAGGAATCACAAGGGCAAGCCCACAGAGTACTATGTGCTCGCGCATGCGTCCCCATGCCCGTTGGTGACTGGTAAAATGTATAAACCCCACCACATAATGAGGATGTTGATGGAGATGCCTGTAAACATATTGACACTCACATCAATTATTCAAAGTGCAGTGGGGAGGAAACAAGAGGAGGGGTAGGGAGGGGGGGGGGAGGAGGAGGGGAAAAGGGGGGGAAAGAAAAAGGATAAGAAGAAAAAGAAATAGATGGGTAAGAGGAAAAAGAACAAAAGAGACGTAGAAAAGAAGAAAAAGGGAGAGAAGGAAAGGAAAGGGAAAGATAAATAATGGGAGAAAATAAAAGAAGAGAAAATAGAGTTGAGGGTGAGGGGGAGAAGGGAAAGAAGGAGGGGGGAGGGGGAAAGGGGAAGAAGGAAAAGAAAGAAAAAAGGGAAAGAAAAAGGGGGGGAAGGGGGGGGGAAAGGAGAAGGGGAAAAAGGAAGGAAAAGAGCTGGGGGGATGAAAAGAAAGAAGAGAGAAAAACAAGAAGAAAAAGAGAAAAAAAAGAGAAAAAAGGGAAAAAGAGAAAAAGAGAAAATTATTTGGAAAAGAGAGGGAAGTAGGGATGGGAAAACTAAATATTCTAAAGTGTATGCATTGTTCATGTTGGGGGCCAAATTGGGCAGACTGCACATCGCCTATACAAAACATACATTGATTGTGAACTTAAAAACAAAAAATATACATATATAATCAAACATAGTATAACATTATTGTGAAATTCTAACTTATACCTATATTAAAAACATATAAGCAGCCTTCCAGAAGAACAAAGGATGACTAATAAATGGAAAATACATATATTCTGTTTTTTAAGATTTTTCTTAAACTGTGTAAGGAGAAAAGTTGCATACATTAACACTTATTCAGTTTGTCCAATAATTGGGAATGTGGTTAGACTTAAGTTGCTGATAATTGCCCCCCTAATAATTTCAGTCCAAAACATTCTTTGAACATTATAGATTACTTGGTCAAATACAAAGACACAAAATTGTTACGGTTAATGCACCTAATGTATCGATGACCTTGGAGCGATGAGACTATGCACACTACATAACTATCTAGAGAAATCTGACCATAGATTATTTCAGAAAATGATTAATGCTCCATTCAATGTTAATTCCATCTGGATAACGGGTTTTTAGCATGAAAATCCAGAATGATTCCCTACAATCTAAGCGTTGTGTCAAATCGCCGCCCCTCATTTTGGGTAAAATTCTCTCAATTCCCATAAATGAAAAGCTTTCGGGGCCGCCCTTGGCGCATTCTATGAAGTGCTTGGAGACCGGGTGCGCCAAGTCTCCTCTCTTAATGAGTCTAAAATGCTCTTGCATTCTAGTCTTGAGGGACCTTGTTGTCCTTCCGACATATCTCTTCCCACAGCCACAACTTATTACATAGACCACAAAGGATGTGTTACAATCAATAAAGTTGTTAATGTTGAAGCGTCTATGTGGGCTGTGGGAAGAGACAAATCTGGAGGGTTTCATGTACCGACACATATTGCAATTATTGCACCTGAAGGAGCCCTTTGTATTGAATGTGTTTGTATTGGTCCTAATATCTGGGATGACACTCGGAGATAGGTAATTGGCAATGGTCTTAGCCTTCCTGTAGACTATTTTGGGTCCCATTTTGGTATACTCCCCCAGGATGGGATCCATACGTAGTAGACCCCAATGTTTGTTGATTATTTTATTTACTTGGCCGCTGGCTGAATATTAAGATCATTATTGTTAACATATTCAAAAAATGCTTCTAATGTGTCAGTGCTCCCGTGCCAAATTATAATCAAATCATCGATGAAACGTTTGAAAAAAACAATATTGTGTCTAAATCTATTAGTGGCATTGTATATGAAAACGTGCTCCCACCACCCCATAAACAGATTAGCATAAGAGGGGGCAAAACTTGTCCCCATTGCTGTTCCCCATTTATCACGGAATCTATTCTTTTTCTTCTCACACACAATTATTTTCAAACGTTTCATCGATGATTTGATTATAATTTGGCACGGGAGCACTGACACATTAGAAGCATTTTTTGAATATGTTAACAATAATGATCTTAATATTCAATTTACCACCAACTTCAATGCACACCACATCAGCTTCCTGGACATTCTACTTTATGTGGATATGGACCAAAAAATTCAAACAGACACCTTTAGAAAAAGTAATTCCAGAAATACCATTCTTAGGGCGGACAGTTGTCACCCCAGATCAGTGATTACTGGCATTCCCAAAAGCCAGTACCTCAGACTGAGGAGGAACTGTTCTACACTAGATGGTTTCCTGACTCAGTCTGAGGCTCTCACCAATCGGTTTCTAGAAAGGGGTT
This sequence comes from Ascaphus truei, assembly GCA_036426205.1. Taxonomy (NCBI): domain Eukaryota; kingdom Metazoa; phylum Chordata; class Amphibia; order Anura; family Ascaphidae; genus Ascaphus; species Ascaphus truei. The sequence continues at coordinate 23,929,394 of CM071568.1, read as the reverse complement.
ACGACAGGGAGGCCTTGGAATCCATAGTGGGAGAAGTAATGGAAATAGATAGAGATACACTGCTTCCCACCAGGGAGTCAAGGACGAGGGATGTTAGTCAAAAAAGTGGTAAAGCTAGAAATAAAAAATTGGGAAACACATCCCCCTTGTTTATTTCCCAATACAGTAAGGCCAGCGGCCAAGTAAATAAAATAATCAACAAACATTGGGGTCTACTACGTATGGATCCCATCCTGGGGGAGTATACCAAAATGGGACCCAAAATAGTCTACAGGAAGGCTAAGACCATTGCCAATTACCTATCTCCGAGTGTCATCCCAGATATTAGGACCAATACAAACACATTCAATACAAAGGGCTCCTTCAGGTGCAATAATTGCAATATGTGTCGGTACATGAAACCCTCCAGATTTGTCTCTTCCCACAGCCCACATAGACGCTTCAACATTAACAACTTTATTGATTGTAACACATCCTTTGTGGTCTATGTAATAAGTTGTGGCTGTGGGAAGAGATATGTCGGAAGGACAACAAGGTCCCTCAAGACTAGAATGCAAGAGCATTTTAGACTCATTAAGAGAGGAGACTTGGCGCACCCGGTCTCCAAGCACTTCATAGAATGCGCCAAGGGCGGCCCCGAAAGCTTTTCATTTATGGGAATTGAGAGAATTTTACCCAAAATGAGGGGCGGCGATTTGACACAACGCTTAGATTGTAGGGAATCATTCTGGATTTTCATGCTAAAAACCCGTTATCCAGATGGAATTAACATTGAATGGAGCATTAATCATTTTCTGAAATAATCTATGGTCAGATTTCTCTAGATAGTTATGTAGTGTGCATAGTCTCATCGCTCCAAGGTCATCGATACATTAGGTGCATTAACCGTAACAATTTTGTGTCTTTGTATTTGACCAAGTAATCTATAATGTTCAAAGAATGTTTTGGACTGAAATTATTAGGGGGGCAATTATCAGCAACTTAAGTCTAACCACATTCCCAATTATTGGACAAACTGAATAAGTGTTAATGTATGCAACTTTTCTCCTTACACAGTTTAAGAAAAATCTTAAAAAACAGAATATATGTATTTTCCATTTATTAGTCATCCTTTGTTCTTCTGGAAGGCTGCTTATATGTTTTTAATATAGGTATAAGTTAGAATTTCACAATAATGTTATACTATGTTTGATTATATATGTATATTTTTTGTTTTTAAGTTCACAATCAATGTATGTTTTGTATAGGCGATGTGCAGTCTGCCCAATTTGGCCCCCAACATGAACAATGCATACACTTTAGAATATTTAGTTTTCCCATCCCTACTTCCCTCTCTTTTCCAAATAATTTTCTCTTTTTCTCTTTTTCCCTTTTTTCTCTTTTTTTTCTCTTTTTCTTCTTGTTTTTCTCTCTTCTTTCTTTTCATCCCCCCAGCTCTTTTCCTTCCTTTTTCCCCTTCTCCTTTCCCCCCCCCTTCCCCCCCTTTTTCTTTCCCTTTTTTCTTTCTTTTCCTTCTTCCCCTTTCCCCCTCCCCCCTCCTTCTTTCCCTTCTCCCCCTCACCCTCAACTCTATTTTCTCTTCTTTTATTTTCTCCCATTATTTATCTTTCCCTTTCCTTTCCTTCTCTCCCTTTTTCTTCTTTTCTACGTCTCTTTTGTTCTTTTTCCTCTTACCCATCTATTTCTTTTTCTTCTTATCCTTTTTCTTTCCCCCCCTTTTCCCCTCCTCCTCCCCCCCCCCTCCCTACCCCTCCTCTTGTTTCCTCCCCACTGCACTTTGAATAATTGATGTGAGTGTCAATATGTTTACAGGCATCTCCATCAACATCCTCATTATGTGGTGGGGTTTATACATTTTACCAGTCACCAACGGGCATGGGGACGCATGCGCGAGCACATAGTACTCTGTGGGCTTGCCCTTGTGATTCCTGACTGCTTCATGACATACTTTGCTCTGCGCATGCGCGGAACGAACGTGGCTAGCATGAGGCGCATCTCGCGAGATTTGGCCCTCCATTGCAGTGCGGTGCGTGTCACCGAGCTGGGTGTTTGGAGGCGGCTCTCCTGCGAGTGCCAACAGGTAATTAGCCATCCCCACATGCCCTAACAGATATACATTAATTGTTTAAGCAGTTTAAGGGGCTTGAGGTTTGTAATTAGAGAGTTTTGGCGCCCAAATCGGCAGACTGTGCCCCTATATATACCTGATGTATACCATGTTGATACACTTCTTGATAAAGTGCAATTTGTCTGCACGAAACGCGTAGAAGGTTGCAGCCTTCTGTTTTTATGTCCACCCAATAAAGAAATATTTTTGCCAGACCTGCCATCACCCCCTTTTTTTGCTGTGCGTTGCACCAACCCATTTGCACTGGATGTGCTCATTATAGCCTGTTAGGAATCTGATTTCTCAGCGCCGTCCGTGCAACACGCAGACAACCCTCACGCAGACTCAGGGCGCGCAGCGCAACCTCCGCCTACCTGCCTCCACGGGCCGTCAGCCCCTCCGTCGCTGCAGGGTCGCTCCCCTCGACGGTCCCGCTGCTCCCCCTCCTCAATGGGAGGTGCCGTCCCTCCGTCCCGCACGCACACATGGTTTCTGCATGGTAGTTGTTTGGTGTTCTCTTGGTGATTCTACAGGTTTTAACACGGCTCGTAGGACTACCCCCTTTGGCTCCCGACCTCGGCTCTCCTCGGACTACGTATTCTCTGGCATCCCATGATCACGGCTTGGATTTCGACCCTCCTCATCTCTCCTCTCCCTGACCTCAGCAAGGCAACTACTATTCTACTCCTACACCCGTACCAGCAAGTATTGTCTACCTTACATACATCTGGCCTGGCAAATGCTTAACACCACACTCCGGACACACTCCTTTTGCTGCGGGTGCGTGTATTCCTACTTCCCCCTTCAGTACAGGGGATGGGTCTGGTCTGTCGCAGCACCGGCGTAATAGTATGTCAAGCCCACAAGACACAGACCAGACTGAACTAAGGCAGTTTCTCTCTGATCTGCTTCAGCAAAACCAGGTCATGGCGGATCAAGTTGTGGCATTAACACGTCAGGTCACCGTAATCTCGGCCCGAGTACCAGCCGCTTCCTCTCCTGGGGTTATTCCCCAGCCCGCAAGCGTAGCAGTTGCTAGCAGCTCTGACGTAAAAATTCCGCCCCCCAAGCCTTACGCAGGCGAACCTCAAGAATGTAGGGGTTTCCTCAATCAGTGTGAGGTGCAGATCGAAATGGCCCCTCTTCACTTCGATACTGGACGTAAGAAGGTAGCCACATTTAAAACCTTCTGACGGGCAACGCCTTGGCTTGGGCTTCCCCGGTCTTGGAGCGACGTTCTGACCTTACTCCGGATTATCCGGCCTTTAAGGCCGAGTTCCAGCAAGTGTTCGATTCCCACCCACGCCGGGAAATGGCATCTGTTTCTCTCCTTCAGATCACCAAAGGGCGACGAATGGTGACGCAGTATGCCGTGGAGTTTTGGACCCTCGCAGCCGAGACTAACTGGGTGCAGGAGGCTCTCGTCTCAGTATTCTGGCAAGGCCTTGCTGATCCCATCAAGGATGAACTCGCTCGTCAACCCAGACCAGATCAATTGGAGGTCCTCATCGTACTAGCAGTCCGAGTGGATCAACACATCCAGGTACGCCTCTCCGAGAGTCAGTGCTCTCGCTTTTCATGGTATCAAATTCCTTTCCCCAGTACTCCTGACAGTACTCCTGCAGTTACAAGTGCTACCACTCCTCTTCATCTTGCCTTGGAGCTACCCGAGCCGATGCAATTGGGGGTACAACGCGTCTGCACACCTATACGGCAATTCCGCCATGCCGGGGGATTGTGCTTCTACTGCGGATCCGCTGAACACCTGGTTCGGGAATGTCCTCTGCGGCTGGGAAACGGGAACACCCAGTGAGTACGGAGGGGCTCTCTCTGGGTGTCATGTCTCCTCGTCCCCTCCATAAGGGAGAATTCCCTAAGAAACTCATCATACCTGTCTCTCTTACAGGCGATAAGATTCATATCTCTACCACAGCGTTCATTGACTCTGGAGCAGGAGGAAACTTTGTGGATCTAGAATTCGCCAGGCTACACCACATACTGCTTGTGAGGAAAAACAATCCCATCGCACTGGTCGGTATAGATGGACTTCCTCTTACCTCAGTGGGTAACTACTCCTTAGTGACGGTTCCTCTCCTTCTGACCTCACATCCTCATAAGGAGACTTTAGTCCTTGATGCCATCCATGATCTTGGAACACCCATAACCCTTGGCCTTCCATGGTTACAGCTAAATAATCAGCTTATTGATTGGACTTCCTCTTCTCCCATCACTTTTGAAACCGAGGTCAGGCGAAGCTTTCCAACTTTTGGCCAATATCTCCGTTCCGGAGATTATCCTTCCCCCTGTCTACCATCAATTCCGGAATGTTTTCTGCAAGGTGCAGTCAGATCTTTTTCCGCCTCACAGGACCTACGATTGTCTGATCGATCTTGTTCCAGGTTACAGCTTGCCTAAATCCAAGACCTACCCCTTGTCACTACCAGAGTCTCAGGCCAGGGATGAATATATCCAGGAGAACCTCAAGAAAGGTTTCATTCGCCCTTCCAACTCTCCAGCAGGGGCTGGTTTTTTTTTTCGTGAAAAAGAAAGATGTGTCGTTAAGACCTTACATTGATTACAGGGGTTTGAACCACATCACGATTAAGAATCGTTTCCTCCTTCCCCTTATTACCGAACTGTTTGATAAATTACAGGGGGCTAAGATCTTTTCCAAGTTGGATCTACGTGGAGCCTATAATCTGGAGCGCATCAGACAGGGGGACGGAAGACTGCCTTCAACACACGTAGCGGCCACTACGAGTATCTTGTAATGCCCTTCGGGTTATGTAATGCTCCAGCAGTCTTCCAGGACTTTATTAACAACGTTTTTCGTAAGGTACTCAACATTTTTGCAATAGTTTACTTGGATGACATCCTGATTTTTTCCAAAGATCTCCAGGATCATTCATATACGCCACACTTCCTACGTTCTCTCTCGTCTCCGTGAACACCATCTGTACGCCAAGCTGGAGAAGAGCACCTTTCATCAGACCTCTACTCAATTCCTGGGTTACATCATTTCAGACAAGGGTTTTAAGATGGATTCCGGTAAACTTCAGGCAGTGACTGAATGGCCAAGACCCAATACCCTTAAGGCCATACAACGCTTTTTGGGATTCGCGAATTACTATCGTAAGTTTATATGTAATTTTTCTACCATTGTAGCGCCCCTTACAGCTCTTACGAAGAAAGGGGCTGATCCATCTGCTTGGTCACCTGAGGCTCTGTCCACCTTCAAGGTACTCAAGGAAGCATTTGTATCCGCACCTATCCTCCGTCATCCTAACATCGATCTCCCCTTCGTGTTGGAAGTCGACGCCTCCGATTGCGGCGCAGGGGCAGTTCTGTCTCAGAGACCTACTCCCCAAGACAAGTTACATCCCTGGGCATACTTCTCCAAGAAGTTCTCATCTGCTTGTAGGAATTACGATGTGGGTCACAGGGAACTCCTGGCCGTGAAGGTGGCTCTCCAAGATTGGAGACATTTCTTGGAGGGGTCGAAAGAGCATTTACTATCCTCATGGATCACAAAAACCTGCTCTACATCGAGAATGCCCGACGTCTTGGTCCACGACAGGCTCGTTAGTCTCTTTTTTTTCCAGATTTGATTTTCACCTTTCTTATATTCCCGGGACAAAAACGGAAAAGCGGACACGCTTTCCAGACAACATTCCTCAGAGGAGAGACCAGAGGAGTCCTTGGAGACCATCCTTCCACAGGAGAGGATTCTCACCACAGCTACCTTCAAGAGCTTTGATAAGATTATGCATTCTCAGAGACGCATTCCTAAGGACTTGGCGGTTCCCGACAACAAACTCTTCGTACCTCCCAAATTTGTTCCTGAAGTCCTGAGTTGGGGCCACTCTTCAAAATCCGCAGGTCATCCAGGTTTTAAAAAGACTATGGACCTTATTCGTCAGAACTTTTGGTGGCCCAAAATGTCCCAAGATATTTTGGAATATACCCGCGCTTGTCCTACCTGCGCGCAGAACAAGACACTCCGTCAAAAACCCCAAGGTTTTCTGTTACCTCTACCAGTTCCCGACTGTCCTTGGTCCCATATTTCAATGAATTTCATCGTGGAGTTGCCCAAATCCAGAGGAATGAACACAATCTTGGTGGTCGTGGATAGGTTTTCTAAGATGGCTCATTTTATTCCACTTAAGGGACTGCCCACCTCTCCCGCCCTTGCTGATATCTTTACGGATCAAATTTTTCGGATTCATGGGATCCCTTCCTCTATTGTTTCTGACAGATGGTCCCAGTTTGTGTCCAAGTTTTGGAGAACTTTCACCAAGAGTTTGGGCATCTCTTCCTCCTTCTCCTCTGCTTATCATCCACAGTCCAATGGACAGACGGGGCGGATCAACCAGTCCCTGGAAAAGTACCTAAGATGCTTAATATCTGATTCCCAGGATGATTTGACTCAACTCCTTCCTTGGACGGAGTACGCTGTTAATTCTGCCAAGAATTAAGCCACCCGTGAGTCGCCCTTTTTTTAAAAATAAATTACGGGTTTCGGGCTCCCTGGGTTCCCATCTCCAACATTCCTTCTGGGATACCGACCGTAGACGAATGCATCTCTTCTCTCCAAACAGCATGATCCAGGATTGAAACTACCCTTCTCGACTCCTCCCACAGATCTAAACTTCAGGCCGATCACCACCGTCGTCCTGCGACAGGCCAGGGAATTTGGTATGGCTCTCCTCTAAAAATATCCACTTAAAGGTACCATCCCCAAAATTGGCACCTAAATTCCTGGGTCCTTTTCCTATTTTAGAACAGATCAATCCTGTGGCATTTCGCCTCTAGCTACCACACAGTATGAAGATTCCCAATGTTTTCCATGTTTCTCTCTTAAAACCATTCATCACCAGTCACTTCTTCCCGGACCAGACTCGCAAGCCAGATCCAGTTACCATCCAAAATAATGAAGAGTATGAGCTTCACTGTCTATTGGATTCCCGCGTGTCCAGGTGTCAACTCCAGTTCCTGGTGCAATGGAAAGGTTTTGAACCGGAGGAGAGGTCTTGGGTTCCTTTAAAGGACATTCACGCACCGGGTCTTCTTAGAGCCTTCAGAAGAAAGTTTCCGGAGAAACCTTTAAAGGACCGCCCAGAGGCCGTTCCTGAAGATGGGAGTACTGTTAGGAATCTGATTTATCAGCGCCGTCCGCGCAATACACAGACAACCCTCACGCAGACTCAGGGCGTGCAGCGCAACATCCACCTACCTGCCTCCACGGGCCGTCAGCCCCTCCGTCGCCGCAGGGTCGCTCCCCTCGGCGGTCCCGCTGCACCCCCTCCTTCTCAATGGGAGGCGCGATCCCTCCGTCCCGCACGCACACATGCGTCCTCCTCCAACACTGGTCGCGTGCACACGCATCTTACAGAGCACACGCCCAGCATTCGCTCTTCAGCTTCCACTACTGCTGTAAGGCTCCGCCCCCGTACGCCGCGTGGGCGTACTCTGAGTACTACCAGTGCTCACCTTTGTTGTATCAGCCGCACCAATCTGGAAAGGCTCCCTGCAGTCCTCCTGACCCGCCCCATCCCTGATTGGTCAGCCCAGTCTTATCAGGCATCTCTGAGCCCTCACTCATCGCTTGACATAGTTTCTGCATGGAAGTTGTTTGGTGTTCTCTTGGTGATTCTACAGGTGCTTACACGGCACGTACGACTACCCCCTTTGGCTCCTGACCTCGGCTCTCCTCGGACTACGTATTCTCTGGCATCCCACGATCACGGCTTGAACTTCGACCCTCCTCATCTCTCCTCTCCCTGACCTCAGCAAGGCAACTACTATTCTACTGCTACACCCGGTACGGGCAAGTATTGTCTACCTTACATACATCTGGCCTGGCAACGCTTAACACCACACTCCGGACACGCTCCCTTTGCTGTGGGTGCATGTATTCCTACTTCCCCCTTCAGCACAGGGGACAGGTCTGGTCTGCGGGCAGCACCGGCGTAACATAGCCCTACGTTTTGTTCCTTATATTCGGTTTTTATACTATTGCCTTATAAATAGCCTATTCAATATGCCTTCAGTAGGAAAACTTTAATATAAACTCAGATTCTCTTTAATCCACAATACGAGTTACAGTATATACATTACTGTTTTTTTTATAGTATGATTATAGTGATTATGATTAAACTGGAGTGTGATGAAGACCGAACCACGACCGAAATGTCAAACATTTTGCTTAGTCGCTATGGACTTTGTTGTCTACAATAAATATGTGGTCTATTTAAATGTTTTTTTTTGTGTGCTCTGCCTTTTTATGTTGTTGTTCTCTCTACATAATTCACTGGATTTGTAAGATGATTGCACCAACGTTAGCTTTACTGCCTTACCTTATTTTTTTTTAACGGTGACAATAAAAGGGGGAATGGAAGTGGTGGATGGACTGGGTGCTTCCAAAAAGTGATATAGAAGTAGTGTTAAGAATTCATTATATACAAGAAGTGAAAAAATATACTAATAAACCTAATAGACCTTACACCAACCGGTGAATATATAGTAATAGTACAGGTGTATAAATAGCTGCTCAACTTCCTCTGACGGGATAGTTCCAAATCCCAGGATACGGAGTTTTCTTTTTTTTTGGAGGTGAGGAGGAGTGCAAGATGAGTCAGTGGTATATGTAAAAGAAAATAAACAAATATAGTGCAGACTATAACAACTGGTAATGTAACCCTGTAGTCTGTAAGAATAGAACTCACAAAATTGGTCGTATGTTATAGCATGTCAGAGATCCATCTCTCTCTGACTGGAGCCCTTTCAACCGCAAGTGCCAGGATATACCTCAATGGGTAAGTACGGTATATATGCAAAAAAAGAGGTACCACAATAGTGTATACTATTCAGCCAAATGTATTACAAATCATCACGAGTAGATTGAACTCACATTTTCCAAATAATAAACAGGCATGGGAGAGAACCGCCGATTAGTCTGAAGGACCCCGTCTGCAAGCAGCTTTCCAGCGTCTCGCTTGCACCTCACTGTTGGCTTCCGCGTACGTCACTTCCGTCACGTCACTTCCACGGTCGCGTCACAGCTGAGGGCGGAAGTTCAATCTGCATCTGGTACCAGCTCCAATCTTGCCATTCCCTCAGATCTTTGGTTCACAGCGTCAACTCTACGCGTTTCGCTAATTGCTTCGTCAGGAGCTTTAGTAATACATAAACTGGTTTATAAAACATTTCATCTACTTATCACAAAGATCTTTTAAAGTTCCACTCCAGGAACAAGACCACATTTCTTGTCATTTTGATAAGGAGACTTAAAGTAATTTGTCTTCCTGTTTTCTGCTGAATTTAGTGGGGCTGCAATCATATAGTAGCATGTGATGTATGTATGTAGGCCACAAGTTCCTTCCCATATTCCTTCCCATATTTGTCTTTTAAATGACAATGCTGCATATATTGTACATGCACCTTTAACCAAGTGTGTCTTTTTATGTTCATGTGTGATCCAACATTTTATTTCCTCCTGCAACTGGGCACCAAAGGAGATACGGACCTAACTGAACAACACTGGGTGTATCAGGCTTCAGTCCATTCCCCATACCCCTCAGTGCCTGTGATTTATTCTCAGCCTGCAGGTGGGTAGCATACAGTTGGATCCCAAGATCAACATTACTATCTTATTAGATAAATAGGGGGATATTCATTAAGCGGTGATAGTGCAGATCAGAGCACTTTAGCATGGAAACTCATTGAAGTGAATGGCAGTTTCCGTGTGATGTTGCCCTGAGCTGCACTATTGCTGTTTACTGAAAGACGCCCATAGACCACTTTTTTTGTTTAGAGAATGACCGCATCATCCATTTAAACATTAAGATAAACATTCATGTTTACACAAATACATATCAAAGGGAAAATTCTGGCGCAATGGTGAAACACGCGCTGAAATATACCTGTGCACATAAAAAAGGTTTCAGGCTGAGATTATTAACTCGTATGCCCGAATATTCCCTTTGTTACTTTTTGTATTTGTATTTTATAGGGTAATGTTTTATGAACTTTATATGACTAATATTAATCTAACTTCTTTAACACAGTAATTGTTTCACTTGGTGGTACAGTTTTTTTTTTTACTACAGGAAATAGGTAATTTAGTTTGTGCTAATGCTATGAAAAATAGTCTATTAAAGTGCAGTTTGATTAACACTACAGGCATTAATTTCACTTGTAGTGATGTTTATGGTAATGTTGTAAAAATCCGTTACTTGGCTGTCCAATTTGTTATAATAATGTTGTTAACAGTGTCTTAATTTGCATTTTAAATAGTTTTGATTTGTTGTGTAGTAAATAGTTTTGAAGTACAGTACACTATCTAAACTCTTTTAATATGGGTAATGAAAGAAAAATGGTGTTCATTTTAGGCATTGCAATATTATATATATATTATATTATAATATATATATATATATATATATATATATATATATATATATATATAGTAAATGGAAATATTACTGTATGCTCATTTGCATGTCTTAGACAGGTTTGCAGCCCCGCCTTTCACCATTATCACCCAGCTTACAGTGCTTCCACTGCAGCAAGGGATTCTGGGAAGTGACATGCAAATGAGCACACAGTGTCACCTTTTGCTTCAAAACAATATACACATATGAAAACAAGAAGAAGAGATCCCAACTACAGCACTCTAGCATACAAAAATATCAAATTTATTAAATGCATCCCATAAAACAAATAACAATTAAAATAGCACAGTGTCCCTGAAACAAGAATACAGCTAAAAACCACACAAACAATTAAGCAAAAGACCTGTATTCAAATGAAGAGATGAGCTATATACTAAGACCTGATGAACTCATGTGCACTCAAAAGCTAAATAACCCATAAGTATGGAGGCATGAAGTCAGCCTCCTATCACTCAGACCGGCCGGTCAAAAACCAATGAAGGTAAAAAGTATCCTGACTGAGGAGATTTTTTAATGATTTAAAGTATAAATACTTTTCACAGTCATTGTTCTCCAGCATACCCCTGAGGAAGGTCCATTTCCGACCGAAACTTTGGATTTTATGTGCTTGTGTATTTTTTGAATACAGGTTTTTCTATGCATTAATTTTGAGTGCTGTTACCTGTTTACCTCTTGGTTTACTATGTTGTGTGTGTATATATATATATAGATATAGATATAGATATATTTATATCTATATATATATATACAGCCGCGGCCCCTTTTATTTGAACACATTTTCCGGTGACTTTTTCCAAATGCAATGCGCTTCGCGGCGTTCATGCGGCGTTCGTGCCGTATTCATGTCGCAATCATGCCGGCTTCACCCGCGCTTGATCTGTTTAATGAGAAAGTTTCGGATTTAATTGGTTGCAATTCTTCGCGTATCCGCCAGGTGGCAGATATTCATGAATTGTAATGCGCATGCACTTCAGTAATGTGTCGACTTGCAGGTGTTTAAAAAATACCACCGTGGTCCTTTGTGAATTGCAGGGAAAAGGGAGACCAAAAAGCGCACCAGCACAAACGGAGCAGGAAGAACCCAGGACAAAAAATGATTAAAAGGGCACTTTAATGTGACAAAAGACCCATCCAACGCGTTTCGAACGTCACAGCGTTCTTTTTCAAGGATGCTTTGTGAATTGACCTTGGTACTGAAGAAGTTGTACAACATTGTATCTATTTAGGCGTTTCATATTAAAAACTAAATGCAAAGTGTCTGGTGTTCTATTCCATTGTCCAGAGAGGTCCAGAGATGAGTACACCACTGCAGTCTGTATTCAAAAAGCCCAACATAACGTACGCTTATTTAATATGGTCAGTAGATGATTAGTTCAGCAGATGATAAGATGGCCACAGTTGGTCAAATTTATCAATATTTTATCGAAAATTATGACTTTTACAAATGTTCACCAGATGCTCTGGGGTGGCAGTGTGCGATAAGGAAAAAGTTATGTATTGATTCGCGTTTTGTTCGTATTGCTCCTGCACCCGGAGTTACAGGAGGAGGGTATTGGTGTGTTGCCCCTGAATTTTCCAGTATCTTTGATCATGGAGAGTTCAAAAGGCGAAAGATCATGGTAAAACCAACTAAGATTCGTCAATCCCAGGCAAGCAATGCGCCAGCGCCAGCACCGGCTTCCAATAACGGTCCGACCATCTGTGAAAACCTGCTGACCGGCAACCCTTGCTATCAGCCCCCGCCTGGATACCTGCAGCCTGAGCAGGATTTCATGTACAGATACCAGCAAGCTTGCATGTACCAAAGCGATTTCCAGCTTCATCAGCTGTCACCTGTCAACTACGTGTGAATGACCAGTGTCGCATTAAAAAGCTACAGTACTGATAGAATATTAGAATAACAAGAATTTTTATGCAGGCACACATGTCTGGAAACTAAACAAAAACAACAACAAAAATAAATATTTTTTTTTTCCAGACTTGAACTTCCACATGATTGTGAAGTTATACACGCATGTGCATTAATCATCAACTAGTTCCCTTCCCAAAGAGGACTACACGCAGGCGCAGAGATGTGACACCAGGCTCGACTCGGGACAATTAAAAGCACAAAGCCAAGCATTTGCAAATGAATGGTTGGCGAGAGGTCTCGATAAGAAGTTGAAATCCTTGATCCTTGTGTGTGTCTGCGGGGGGGGGGGGGAATGGGGGTAAAGCTGCATGAAGGATTAGCTGTACTGTAGTTCAAAGACATACAGTATTTTCAACAGGTCATCATAATGTTTTGATCCCCACACCCCCAAATCAATAAAAATCACATAAAGCATGTGAATGACCAGTGTCGCATTAAAAAGCTACAGTATCGATAGAATATCAGAATAACAAGAATTTTTATGCAGGCACACATGTCTGGAAACGAAACAAAAACAACAAAAAAAAGAAATAGTTTTTTTTCCAGACTTGAACTTCCACATGAATGTGAAGTTATACACGCATGCGCATTAATCATCAACTAGGTCCCTTCCCAAAGACGATTACACGCAGGCGCTTAAATGTGACCCCAGTCTCTGTATGTTATACACGCAGGAATGTGATGACAGGTTCGAGATGATTGAAACCAGAAACCCATCTGGCTGGGAGATGTGTTCTGTACTGTAGATAAGAAATTGAAATAGTACTTTAGCCTTGTGTGTGTGCGGGGCAAGAGGGAGAGCGCTGTATGTGCCGAAATGTGATACTGTAACACGCCTATGCGTTTCAACAATGTTCAAATGAGACATACAGTACTGTACGGTACATGCATAATATAAAAAGAGTATGAAAACAAGTAAAAGTACTGATTACAAAATACTGTAATACAGTACATACAGTACTGTATAGAAATGTGATAATTTTATATTCGAAAAAGATGCAACGCTATATTTTTGTAATACTGTATACTGTAAATCAGGCCTGCACAACTCGTAAAGCGAGAAGGGCCGAACTGCTCCAAGGAAAAAAAAATTGAGCCGCACGGGTAAAATCATCATCATCATCATCATCATCATCATCATCATCATCATCATCATCATCATCATCATCATCATCATCATCATCATCATCATCATCATCATCATCATCATCATCATCATCATCATCATCATCATCATCATCATCATCATCATCATCATCATCTCTCCTTCAGCACCTCTCATCATCATCATCATCATCCTCATATCTCCCCTGCACCCCTCACTATCAACCTTTGCGATACTCCCCATCTATCTCTCATACCCCCATCTCTCCCCCTCACCCACACACATAATACTCCCTCTCCACATCAAACACATAATACCCCCATGCACACCACACACATCCCACCCCCCCTGCACCTGACATCCTTCTCCCCTCATGCACCTCACATCACTCTCCCCCCTGCACCTTACATCACTCTCCCCCCCTGCACCTCACATAACTCTCCCCCTGCACCCACATCCTCCCCCCACTGCACTCACATACACACTCTCCCCTCCCCTGCACCTCACATCCCCCTCTCCCCCCCCGCACCTCATCACTCCCCTCCCCCCTTCACCCTCACTCATTCTCCCCCTTCACCCTCCAATCACCCCCTTCACCATCCCCCCCCTTGCACCTCCCATCACCCCCCTCCCTCTCACCTTCCCCACGCATCACCTCCCCCACTCACCCCCATCATCACCCCCTCACCCCTGCACCTCCATCACCCCCCCTGCACATCCAATCCCCCCCTTCACCGCCAATGACCCCTGCCCCTCAATGACCCCCCCCCCCTGCACTCCTATCACCCCTGCACCCTCACCCCCTGCCACCTCCAATCCCTGCCCCCCTGCACCCTCCCATCACCCCCCCCCCAGCCTCCATGACCTCCCCTTCACCTCCATCCCCCCGCTTCACCTTTCATCCCCCTAACCTCCCTGACCCCCACTTCACACCTCCAATGATCCCCTTGCAACCTCCAATCACAATCACCCCCCTGCACCTCCATCACCCCCTGTACCTCACCCCCTGCACCACACCCCCTGCACCTCACATCACCCCCCCTGCACATCACTTCACCCCCTGCACCTCACTCCCCTGCATCTCACTCCCCTGCACCTCACCCCCCTGCACCTCACCTCAATGCACCTCACATCACCCCCTGCACCTCCAATCACCCCCTGTACCTCACCCCTGCACCTCCAATCACCCCCTGCACCTCACCCCCTGCATCTCACTCCCCTGCACCTCACTCTCCTGCACCTCACCCCCTGCACCTCACCTCAATGCACCTCACATCACCCCCCTGCACATATCCACATTGGGAGCAGGGGGGGGATGTGAAGAGCTCAGCTGGCTGTTACTTCCCCCTCCGTCCCACGTTGCGAGCGGGGGGGGGGAGAGAGGGAGGGGGAGAGAGAGCAGGGAGGGTGGGGGGGAGTGGGCCCTGCACATGCACGCCGGGACTGCGGAAAATCGATGCCATATTTATTTATTTTTTAACTTTTTTTTTTTTAAACTGTTTTTTTTTTTTAAATTTATTTATTAAACTGGCACCCGGCCGGACTCATCGCGGGCCACACAGAGAGACCAGGTGGGCCGCATGTTGTGCAGGCCTGCTGTAAATTTCCATTTTACAAATACTGCGCGCGCACACACAGACATAATGCATTAGTCATGCATTAGACTTATTAGACTTTTAATACAACTGCTCGCGAACGCCCACCTGTGTTTTTAGACGGAATTGCAGTATAGCAGACAGCGCTAAAAATCCGAGCGCTAACATACCGGAAAGCGCTCAGGAAAAAAAGAAAATATACTGCATCTGGCCGCGGTTATCAAAGCGCTGCGGAACCGGCCGCATTAGGATAAAGGCGGCCGTAGCTGTATATATATATTTTATATATATATATACACACACAAAATAGTAAACCATGAGGTAAACAGAGAACACCCTCTTTGAATTCCATGGTTTTACATATCAGGACATAATAACAATCATCTGTTCCTTAGCAGGTCTAAAAATTAGGTAAATACAACCTCAGATGAACAACAAATGACATATTACACCATGTCATGATTTATTTAACAAAAATAAAGTCAAAAAAATTTGAAAAATATTTGCATGAAAACTGAGTAGTACTAGTAAGCATATTTATACTGAGTTGATAAATAACGTTTGCTCAAACATTTTGCTGGTTTGGGAATTATCCACATTACTATACCTCAACAAATGCACTTACTCACCCTCATTCTGCTTAAACTGAATTCATGCAGAAATTACATTTTTTCACTATGTTTACTTGTATGTCTGTTGTCTGGTATTCCAATCAATGAAAACAGTAAACAATGAAACCTGTTTGTGCATTCTGATAAAATTTGCTACAGCACAGTAGTTCCCCCCCCCCCCCAAAAAAAAAATTGAATTGAGTGTTTTTTCTATTCTTGCTTGGGTGTTACTTTTCCTCTAAGTACTGTACAATCTGCTAGAGAAAAAAGAAAAGATGACAGGTGCAGTTCAGAACTGGGTCCATCTGTAAAATGTGCCAATATTTAGACCAGTTTTAATGTTAAAGGCCTAGGTTTAATGTTATTGCACAAGCTTTATGTCATGCAATGTACAGGTGCAGCCACAAGTATTCTAACACTTGCCTTGGAAAATCTGGGGCAATCTCCCAGTAACGCTGCAACATTTCTGTGACATTTCTGCAGACAGACTAATGGCCCATCGGCTTAACACAGTGGGGGTCCCTGGCAGTCCCATTAAAACTGACCAGGGATCCCTGCTGTGTTAATATGATGGGCCATTAGTCTTTCTGCAGAAATGTCAGAGAAATGTTGCAGCATTAGGTTAAGGACCCGCTGCACACGTCTGCACGGCCGTCTTGCTTGCCGGCGGCGCGTGCAACTCATTGCACCGCGATCTGCGGTCTGTAGATAACTTTTTTGGGGCGCGGGGGGCATGTCCAAAACGAGTCTGGGGGGCGGGGCCATGTATACCTCAGTGTATACAACTCTGAGTCTCCCTTGGAAGCAGTCTCTTCCCCCTGTATACAGCGTGTCACCACTGTGTAACATGACCTCCCTCTATGTGGGCACAGGAGAAGCTGTCCCTTGGCTTGCTCCGTCACCAGCCACAGAGTGAATGTGGTGCTGCGGTCTCCTTGCTGTATACAGAGGCCCCCTCCCCCCGGTGTGTGAGCGGTATAGCCGTGTGTGAGGCCTCTCTCTCTCCTCCTTGGCCTCCCGGTGCTGCCGCCTCGCCACACTCGCAGCCCCGGGGGCCTCGTGACAGCGCGCCGGGGGGGGTGCAGGGTCAGGCAGGGAGGTGACGTGTGGTGGTGCCCCTGTCTGCCGGTGAATGCTGCTGCAGTGTCTCTCTGTGTTTGGAGTTTGCGCCCCCCCCCCTCCCGGAGCCGCAATGGGCAGGGGCAGCCTGCGAAACGGGCACCAGATGGGAAAGGGGGGAGAAGAGGAGAGCGAACGGCTGCCATTCAGTCTTGCCTCCCTCCCGTAGCTCCAGACAGCTCCCTTCCTCCCCTCCTTATTGGCTCACTGCGACACCACGTGACGCGTCACCAATGCACAACACCAGAGCCTTGTAGCTCTGGCCGGCTTACGCGTCACAGCACACAGTGAGCCACGTCGGAAGGAGGCAGCGGGGACAGGCAGACTAAAGGTAAGGGGCTGGTGGCCCGCGCGCCGCCGACCGCAGCGGGTCCTCAGCCTTACTGGGAGAATGCCCCAGATTTTTCAAAGCAGTGTTAGAATACTCGTTGCTGCATCTGTATTGTAAAGCACAATGCGTGTCTTTTTTAGCAAGTGTAAAGAACAGGCAGGTACACTGGCGACACACTTTATTCGAGCTTGGCTAGTCCCACGAATTCGGGTATACCCGGGTGTATTGAGGTTTGTGACTGTTTTCTGCCCGAGTGCATTGAGTTATTTTCCAAGCAGGGATTGAAGCATTTTATTCCCGCTGGCTGCAATACTGCACAGTATATATATATACTGCATTACAATTCATGAATTTATGCCATCTGGTAGACACGCGAAGCATTGCAGCCTATTAAATCCTAATCATTATCATTTAACAGATCAGCCGCCCATCAGCCAGGCATGAACCCAGGCTGGGAAGGCAAATGCAACGGGGCTTGTCAGAGGTGAGGAGTGGCGCATTCCAGGTATCTGCCAGGTACATACCAGGTATTTGCTCGAATAAAGTGTGTCAGTGCAGTAGGGAAGATACACGACTTGTAGATTTATGTGACCAAAATTACAGACCCCACTAAGTATTGGAGCAGCACATCATTGCATGATCATTTTATTCCAACATCAAGGCTGTTAGGCAACTGGGGTTCTGTTACTCTCCCTGTGCACTTTTGTTGACTCAAAGCCATTGTATTAATATTCTATTCTCATCATCTCCTGTGTGTGTACTATTAATTGCTCATTTATGCGATGATTCTTTCTTTCTCTATTGTTCTCATAAAATAATAAAATAGGTCCCACACTTTTGGATACGAGGGTAATTTCCTTAAGCTCTAATGGCAATTACTACCATGTGAATTGAAAGTGGGAGAAATAAGAATGAGATATCTGCCTGCTGCATTCATTGACTTCAAATGTTATTTGCACAGTGGAATGAAAATGCTGCTTAAATATGACTCTGAGTAATTACAACTCTGGGTCCTGAAACAGATTGCTAAATGCAAGCAGTCATAGGAAACCAATTGTTCAGCAAAACTTTATGGGCCAAAACTTAGAAATGTTGATGACAACATTGATATAATTCTATAATTTGAGAATATATGATCTGTGTATTAGACTGTAGAGTTTAAATTACAATATTTTAGTATTCGTGTTGGTAATATAATTGCAGGGACTCTACTTGATGTTTGATACAATCACCCATGGGCAGACGTAACATTTTTGAATGGGATCTATCAACATAAAGTACAAAGAGAAGTTTTGTTTATTCACGCAAGAATGAATGACGATGCAGAAGTTTACGTGACACACAGAGGTCCAGACCTTGATACATTATAATGTGTTCTTCGGGCAAGCCTCTCGAAAAATAGTGCTAGGCAAAAAACTGCGCTAGTCGCTGGTTGCTACCACGCTACAAGCGGGCGCGCATGCGAAACCCCTAGCAGTCTGATTTTTTTTCCCAGCAGGAGGAAATGAAGTACGCAATATCAGTTACTGACACAGAGTCCATGATGTTTTCACCAGGGAATCTCTCCATTGCCTCTGCAAAAAGTGGATAAAAAGTTATTTCAATTACTGTGCAAGGGACCTGCAGGCACAGGGTTCCAACAGGGATTGGTCGGTCCCCTTCATCTCAACTTCTTGCACTTGGAGTGACGGTGTTAAGAAATTAATCCTACGGCACTGGCATTTCTAGCACCTACGATTCCCTGACTGCAATACTGACCTCTTATCCCATCTTTTCTTATAAAAGGGGAAGGAACATTAGGGACCACTTGGTCAAGGCTGACCTTGGTAGTAGAACTCAGATCCAAACATTCTTAGGGACCCCAAAAGTGGGTTGCTTTCGCTGCTGTAGTTCCAGCCAATGCAATAGCATGCAGGAGGGGAACCAATTTTTTATACCGCTCTTCAGTAAAAAAAAAAAAGCTGTGTGTGCTGTGCACGCGCATAGTAAGTGAAACTTCTTTGACTTTTGTCACAGAAATTGACTTATAACGCGCGTGCTCGGCACAGTCAGTGTATGTGTCAGTCAGTGACTATGTATGTGTGTCAGTCAGAGAGTATGTATTTGTGTCAGTCAGTGTGTGTATGTGTGTCAGTCAGTGTGTGTATGTGTGTCAGTCAGTGTGTGTATGTGTGTCAGTCAGTGTGTTCATGTGTGTCAGTCAGTGTGTGCATGTGTGTCAGTAGTGGTGTGAATGTGTGTCAGTAATGGCGAGTGAGTGTGTGTGTCAGTCAGTATGTACTCTCTGTGTTGTGTGTGAATGTCTCTCTGTGTCGTCTTGGGGTCAGTGTGTGTATGTGTGTCAGGGCGTGCGTATCATAGGGTGTGTGGTGTGTCAGTCAGTGTGTGGTGTCAGTGTGTGCATGTGTGTCAGTCAGTGTGTGCATGTGTGTCAGTCAGTGTGTGCATGTGTGTCAGTCAGTGTTTGCATGTGTGTCAGTCAGTGTGTGTGTGGGTGTGTCAGTCAGTGTGTGTGTTTGTGCAGTGTATGTCTTCTCTCTGTGTTGTGTGAAGTGTCTCTCTGTGTGGTACAGTGTGTGTTGGGTTGTCAGTCAGTGAGTGTATGTGTGTCAGTCAGTGAGTGTATGGGTGTCATGTCAGGGAGTATGTATGTGTCAGTCAGTGTGCTGTGCATATGTGTGGTGTGCAGTGTGCGTGTGTGTGTGTGTGTGTGATGTGTGTGTGTGGTGTGTGTGTCGTTAGTGTGTAGTGTGTGTGTCAGTAGTGGGTGGGATGTTGTCAGTCAGTGTGTGTGTGTGTATGTGTGTGTGTGTACAGTGAGGTGGGTGTTTGTGTGTGTGTTGGTATATGTGTGTTTCAGTCAGTGTGTGTGTGTGTGTGTGTGTGTGTCATTCAGTGTTGTGTGTGTGGGTGTGGTGTGGTAGTGTGTCTGTGTGTCAGTAGAGTGGTGTGTCTATGTGTGTCAGTATCAGTGTGTGTGTGTATATGTGTCAGTCATTGTGTGTGTATGGTGTCCGTGTTGGTCATGTGTTGTCATCAGTGTGTGTGCATGTGTGTCAGTCAGTGTGTGTGTATGGGTCAGTCATTGTGTGGGTGTGTGTGTGTGTATGGTGTAGTCAGTGTGTGTGGGTGTGTGGTGTGGGGTGTGTGTGTTGTATATATGTATGTGTGTGGTTGTCAGTGTATGTGTGTCTCTCTTTGTGTCCTGCCACCCTCTCCTGACTCCCCCCCCCCCCCCCTCAAAGGCAGGCAGAGCTCGCGGACCCGCGGCGGCTCTGCCTGAGCTCTCCTACTCCCCTCACCCCCCCCCCCATCACAGACAGGCAGAGCTGCGGACCGCGCTGCTCTGCCTGGATCTCCTACTCCGCGATAAAAATTTTGAGCGTGCGCCGCCACATGTCAGTGGGTGGGGGTGGGGGGAGCGGCGCCAGGGGCTAGCGCCGCGCATGTCAGCAGCCGTGGGAGAGCTGCGGGACTCGGGGAAGCAGAGGGAGGAGAGAGGGCGAGCAGCGGCTCCTTCTCACAGCCATGGCAGCGGGCTGTGGAGGAACGGCGCCCAGTTAGGAGCGGCGGCTATCACCGCCGCATGTGAGCAACTGGGTGTGTGGGGGGAGGTGAGGGGTGTGTGGGGAGGTCCTCTCTCAGCCGGAGTACTTGCGCGGCTCCGCCATCTTATTACCACCCGATAAACGGAAGCTCTGCGGCAGCCATCTTGCTATACCCATGGCAGTGGCCGTTAGGAGCGCGCCGGCGGCTATCGCCGCCCGCCGCCCCGCATGTCACATAGCAGAATGCGTGGCAGCATGTCACAGCGGGTGTGTGTGGGGGAGGCAGCGCTGTTAGGAAGCGGCGCCGGCGGCTATCGCCGCCGCCGCGCCTATGGGTTTTCCAACAGTAGATGCGGGGGGGGGGGGGGGGGGGGAGCTGTGACGTCACTTCCGTTTCACATTTGTCCCCCATCTCTCCCGTTTTACCCCATCAGAATAGGTGCCACTAAAGAAGTTTCACTTCAAAAATTAATTAAGCAGTTGTGCACGAGTTGTGCACGAGTTGTGCACGAGTTGTGCACGCTGCGTCCCGTGACGGAGAGGTAGCGGTGCACGCGGAGGTTGCTCCTGCAGCCATCAGGCTCACCCCCGTGTGCAGCAGTCCTGATTGCGGAACCTCACGAGCTGCTCCAGTTGAGTCAGGACTATCGGTGGACCCACTGAGCACCATCTCGTAGTGCGGAGCCCAGCTGTTCTGGAGGGCACCCCCTGTGGAGACGCCGACCGCCTGATGATCCTATGAGAGCCCTGCTCCGTAGCTGCTGTATGCAATACCTGCTGTAACAAGCTAACATCTGACTTCCACACCAGCTGTCGCCGAGTGGTTATCAGTGTTTATACACCAAACGCTTGTTATATTTTATCTGATGTACGCAGTATAATTATCCCTTTATTAATACACATTTGTTTTTACATATTTCACTATTGGCGTTGTGCGCTGTTTCTTTGTTTCCATTTCTCTAAGGCAGGGGTGCTTGTGGCATGCACAGGTTACCAGGAACACAGTAATTCTAGAATTATGCTCAGCACCTTCCTGGGGGGAAGGGCTGATGCTAAATAGCATTAACAGCCAATTTGGGCAGAGCTGCAGAGAAGGCAGCATCAAGCAGACTACAGTGTAAATCCAGAAGCAGGTGTTTCTGATTGCCAGTTCAGGGAGCGATTTGTCTGGAAGCTTTATAGCTCTGTAAGGATGAGTTCCAGCCAAACCCTGGAGCGGATCCCTTACAACTACCTTGTTTTAGGGCAATGTTCATGGGGTCAGTGCTGGATACCCTGATGGTTTGAGCACCAGGGTGCTATCCCGGCTGGCGGCGTCTTTTTAAGGGCTCGGTTTACCCATCTCTGGCCATGTGGAACCCGGTGGCCATGAATATTACTTGACATCTTTCATACAGTATCTATTATATTTTATGATTTCAGAAATATGTCATATGTTTATCACTAGATAAATAACAAGGGAATCAAACATTTATCGTGAACGGTAGATATAAAAATGTATCTTTTCCTTCACCTAGTCAATGTATCTGTGTGTTTCTTTTTAGCCTCTGTAGCCCTTTTTCTGACACCTCCCAAAGGGACTACGGGTAACTGCAGCCGTCTGGTCCCAAACGACTCGCCGCAACCGCAACGCTGTACCTTTATCACTAGCTGTCTACACAGTAAGGGGTGATGCTCTCTACCACTATAGGGTGTCCCTGCAGCACAGCAACCTTCGGTGACTTCAGGGAACATTCCAAGGGGCCTACGGGGTAGCCTGTCCTATGCAGGCGGGTCACTGACCCCCTGATCCCACACTACCTCTCCCTTCACCTCCCGGATCCCCTCTCTCCAGCTTCTCTGCTAATACCTGCAGCAACCCACTGCACTCACGGGTACCTGCAGCAACCATGCTGCACACAACCTGGTATGTGCAGCTACACTGCACACACACTGTGCCTTCTTGTCAGCACTGACAGCTGTGACACTGACAAGACTGCACACTCACCCACACCTAAGGGCAGGGTCCCTAACCTAGGGGCCGTCCCTCAGTACCTACCCACTACCCTGGTGGGGATTGGGGCCTGTCTGGGATCTGGGGAGCTACCTTACCTGGTGTAGGAGCCACTTGCTCTCTACACCCTTCCTTCCCCTTCCTGCCCCCAGCTTCAACTGCCTTCCAAGCCAGCGAAATGTATCTATATCCCTTGCTCTAGGGAATCCTTGGCCCTATTTGGCCACTTGGGGACACCTGGGGTGCTTGGCCCTAAGCCTCCTGGGAACTGTAGTCCCGTAGAGGCTGCCTTTACCTTGGGGCCACGTGCGCGATTCTCCTGCACATGCGCGAGTCCCTGATGGCCGCCGCAACCCCCCGCACCTTACTGCACATGCGCGACCAACGCGCATGCTCGCGTTGTGCCGGCGGGTCCGTCGCTGCCTCCGGCGGCACCTGCGATCGCTCGGCACGCTACAAGGGGGGTCTCTGGGGCTGAAAAGAGACCAGGGTCACATTCTCCCCCTCGCAGAATCCCAACGACCACGCTTGGGTAGCAAACATACAACAGAGTGTTATATAATTAAAAATGCATTGCATAAATTATAGCACATAACTTGCATTTTCCCATTGGTACCCAACATCATCACGTGGATACCCGAGGCCAGCTGAGTCTCATAGTGGGGTACCCCTAATGAATCGGGTGAGGGTATCTCCCTCTGATGCCTGTGAGTCTTTTGGAGCTCAAGGTCGGGTGCTACAGTCTCTTCTTCCAACCCATCGCCTCCCCCTCGTAGAAAAAATAGTAAGGGGTCCTGGGTATTGACCCTTGCCCGATCATCCGCTTTTGTCTCGCGGGAGACAGGGAGGTTAAGTCTCTTGCCTCGGTCCACCACATGGTGAATGAAGCGTTCCATCGTGCGCGTGAAAAAGGCAACAACTACCAGAGCGGTCACAGCACTGTCTTTGTTCGCTCCAGCAATCCCTTTAACGGTGACGTCTTCTGTGGACAGCACAATGTCTACTTGCAGAGAAGGAAAAGCTTGGAGATTCCTCGCGCAGGAGTAAGCGTTGCTCATGGCCGCTGTACGGAATACCTTGATGAGGTCAAATCTGCTCCCTGGTCTGCAGAAATCCTCTATGGGAGACACCTCCACTAGGACGCGATGACGAGGTGAGCCCATCGCCCGGGTGACCCTACCTTTGGAGCCACCAGGCTCCACGATCACTGGGTAGCTCACACCCGACACCCCTGGGGCAGTCAACTCACCCCTGTCGTCGTTGGCAGGTACTGATCCCAAGCCTGGGACTGCTGGTACCATCGTTGAAGACCGGACTGGCCACAGTAGGGCACACGGACCCACAGCAATTCTGGGCTCTGTGGTTCCTGCTCGGGAACCGGGTCTGGAACCGACATCTGGGGTTTCACCATCTGTAACTCTACCTTCGTTGGCTCTGGCTCGGGACCTGAGTCTAGAATATCCATTTGAGCACACGGGCCCTCCACAACCTCCATAGCTGATGTAGGTGGACTAGCAGCGGCGTTGACCACCGGGGTTGAGACATCAGGCGCCTCTTTCTCCACGGGTTCCGCCATCAGAGGTTCCTGCTCTAGCACTAGGATGTCCCCTTTGAGAGGGTCTGGAACATTGATTTGGACACACGGGTCCCCTGAGGCCACTGGAATTAAGACAGACTGATTACCAGCATAACTCACTTTAGTAGAGAGGTCAGGCTCCTCCTCGTCTTCCTCTGATGGGTCTGTAGGCTGCGGCAGTCTGGGTTTCAGGAACTGCGCCTCACAGTCAGGACACTTGGGCCCTCGGGTCAGTTCACCGATGGAGCAATCACATCGCTCAGGCAGCAGCGCAGGCATCCTTCCCCGTCTACCACTGTTGTCGTGAGCGCTAGGGGTAACGTAGATGACCCGCCAATCCAGTCACCAGTCACATTCCAGTCTGCTATTACACATGGGCACACTACCAGTGGAAAGCCTGCCTTTGGAGCCCGTATAACTCTATAGAGCTGGGGGTGAAGGTCAGAGCAGATGGTACCCCCCTTCTGTGTGTGGAGGCTAATCACCTCTGTCTCTTCTGGTTCCAGCTCTAGAACCGACTCTGGAACCATGTTTAGAGTACACGTGCCCTCTGAAACTTCCGAGAGGTAGGTAGCTTGATTACCTGCATTGACTGATCCATTCTTGAAGTCGACCGCTTCTTCCTTGGTGGGTTCCGGAGTCTCCAGCAACACTGGCTCCGGAAACTGTACTCCGCACCAGGTACACCAGGGTACGCAAGTCATTTCACCACCTGGGAATTCACAAGTAACACAAGTGTTGTGCAGACACCTTATTCTTCTATGAACACCTCCTTGTAATCTAGTAGCAGCAGGTTGGGGTCATAGATCATACCAGCCGGCAGGTTCAATAAATTTTGTATACACGGACACAAAAGAAAGGGCCGCTTCCCTGTCTCTGATAGCCAGGCTCCATACACTTGAGGGTGTGATTTACTGCATCTTATGGTTCTATTGGTTCTATTATGAAGAACAGAATCTGCCGACTGCAGTTCCTCATACACTCTCCACTTGGGGTAAAGCGGGATGGGGGTACATTCTATGAAGGAATGGTCCTGGCTCAGCTCTACGCCACTCACATGGTGGGGGCGGGGCTCTGGGTTTCCCGACAGTCCTGGATAAATGTTTGCAACATTTTCCCGCGCGGGCAGTCAGCACATGGGCTCTCCCGCCTTGAGAGCACCCACATGTGACACAAAAATAGCACAATTGAAAGAAATTTTTTTACAGGGCACCCCAGGTCTGAGATCTCAGCAGCGCCTTCAAATGTAGCCTTTTTTCTGACGCCTCCCAAAGGGACTACTTGTAACTGCACGCACCTGTGGCTCCAGGAGATCTGAGCCTCCGCTAGCTGGGAGCCTGGGGTAACACTTATAGCACAGTGCCTCCACTTACCCAGGATCCCCGTGATGTGAGATTCCCCATGGCAAGAAATACAACAACACACATATATGATGCAACCAGTTTTACTGTAATAATGCACAGTAACCTTATCACTCTATATTATAGCAATCAACGCATAACATATAACCTTAGTGGCTCAGCCACTCTCATCAGGAGTACCATCTCCGTCCCCTCACCACGTGCCCCACACACCGTGTCCATGTATGATACTATTGGTACAGGCTCAGTTCTTTAGCCACTCGCTTAGTGTCCCTAAAGAGTTACGCCTAAGGCAGGATCAGCGCCTGATGGCCGGTGTTGGTGCACTTGATGTTATAATACCTTCCGGTCATGGCGGTGACCAGAAACAACTTTGCAAAGGGTCAGATGAATCAGCGGCCTGCCTCCGGTGTCTCAATGTCCAGCCGTCTGGTCCCAAACGACTCGCCGCAAACCGCAACGCTGTACCTTTGTCCCTAGCTGTCTACACAGTAAGGGGTGATGCTCTCTACCACTATAGGGCATCCCTGCAGCACAGCAACCTTCGGTGACTTCAGGGAACACTCCTAGGGGCCTACGGGGTAGCCTGTCCTATGCAG
The DNA here is from genome assembly GCA_036426205.1 of Ascaphus truei. Classification (NCBI taxonomy): domain Eukaryota; kingdom Metazoa; phylum Chordata; class Amphibia; order Anura; family Ascaphidae; genus Ascaphus; species Ascaphus truei. Next base: position 23,903,084 of record CM071568.1, on the reverse strand, counting down.
GCGGGTCACTGACCCCCTGCTCCCACACTACCTCTCCCTTCACCTCCCGGATCCCCTCTCTCCAGCTTCTCTGCTAATACCTGCAGCAACCCACTGCACTCACGGGTACCCGCAGCAACCGTGCTGCACACAACCTGGTACCTGCAGCTACACTGCACACACACTGTGCCTTCTTGTCAGCACTCACAGCACTGACAGCCATGACACTGACAAGACTGCACACTCACCCACACCTAAGAGCAGGGTCCCTAACCTATGGGCCATCCCTCGGTACCTACACACTACCCTGGTGGGGATTGGGGCCTGCCTGGGATCTGGGGGACTACCTTACCTGGTGTAGGAGCCACTTGCTCCCTACACCCTTCCTTCCCCTTCCTGCTCCCAGCTCCAACTGCCTTCCAAGCCCGCGAAATGTATCTATATCCCTTGCTCTAGGGAATCCTTGGCCCTCATTGGCCACTTGGGGACACCTGGGGTGCTTGGCCCTAAGCCTCCTGGGAACTGTAGTCCCGTAGAGGCTGCCTTTACCTTGGGGTCACGTTCATGATTTTCCTGCGCATGCGCAAGTCCCTGATGGCCGCCGCAACCCCGCACCTTACTGCGCATGCGCGACCAACGCGCACGCTCGCGCAACCTGTCATGGCGGCCCCCGCTAGCTGGGTGCGCTGCTGAGGCTCCCAGGACTTGGAGCGCTCCCTGCTTCGGCCCCCACCTTCGCGTTGTGCCGGCAGGTCCGTCGCTGCCTCCGACGGCACCCGCGATCGCTCGGCACGCTACAAGGGGGGTCTCTGGGGCTGAAAAGAGACCGGGGTTACACCTCTAAGGGAGACAAGGGCTTGTTTTTGTTTATTAAATATGCCATGATAACAACGTATTAAATAGATTAAAGTGTATTTAACAGCTTGAGGATAAGGTTTGAAATACATTTTCTTGAAATATATTTAAAAAAAATTCATTTATATGAATCTTAAGACCATTCGTTGAAATGTTACCATCGTATGTAAAAGATACAACAGATGTGTTACGCAAACTAGAAGGAGTTTGTCTTAACTCTGATTCTATTCTAGTAGGTCTTGACGTAGAGGGGTTATATTCCAGCATCCCACACAATTTCGGTATGGATGCTGTTGCCCATTTTATGAGAGCCAGAAATACAGATTGTACAGCACATAACAACCTTGTACTCAAACTTTTGGATTATGTACTGACCCACAACTTCTTCATTTTCCACAATACCCTGTATCACCAAATACAGGGTACAGCTATGGGGACCACGTGTGCTCCCACCTATACTAATTTATACCTGGGCGGGTGGGAGGAAGCAGTGGTCTTTATAGAGGAGAACAAACTATTCACTGAACATGTAGAGTTGTGGGTCAGATACATTGATGACATTTTTATGATATGGAAGGGCACAGAGATACTACTACATGCCTTCATTGATAGTCTAAACAACAATAACTTCAATTTGAAATTGACTAGTCAGTGTGATAAATGCAAAATTGAATTTTTGGACATCATCATATCTAGGACTGACAGTGGTACTGTTGAGACGAGTATATTTAGAAAGCCGACCTCGACCAACAGTCTACTTAAAGCCAATAGCCATCATCCCAAACATGTGACTGACAATATCCCTATTGGGCAATTTCTGAGACTGCGACGAAACTGTTCCTCTACGAAAGAATTTATCAGACAAGCAGGAGATATGTCCTCTAGATTTCAACAAAGAGGTTATAAGACAAAACTAATCAAACAAGCATATTACAGGGCATTAACATCACCAAGAGACGAACTCTTGGCACATAAACAAACCCAACCTCAAGAGGAAGTTATCAGATTTACAATAGTCAATCACAACAGACTAAAAACATCCTCTATAAACACTGGCATATCCTACTTGGAGATCCTGATCTATGTAAAGTCCTCAGAGGTAGACATATCACAGGATATAGACGCAATAAGAACATCAAAGATAGGTTGGTGCATAGCCATCTTGAAAAGAATCAGACTAAGACCTGGCTAGGTTCAAAACCGTGTGGTTCTTTTCCATGCGCAAGATGTAAGGCTTGTCCCTTTATGACAGCTACAAAAGAATTCAATAATTCGGAGAAGGATGTTAAGTATATGATAAAAGATTTTATCAACTGCCTCACCTGTGGAACCATTTACCTGATGACGTGCGACTGTGGTGTCATGTATGTGGGCAAAACCCACAGACCCCTAAAAACGAGAATTTTAGAACATATTGGTAGTGTTCGCAATGCTACAGACACAACAGTTGCGAGGCATGTTATTGAACTACATAAAGGTGACACTAAGGTTATGCACTGCTGTGGAATTGAACACATACCTAGAGATCAAAGAGGCGGTAACTGGGACCAACGACTTTTACAACAGGAGAGTCGCTGGATATTCCAGCTGCAAACAATGGCACCACAGGGACTAAACAAAGGGTTCATCTTTTCCCATTTTATTTAATGAGACCCTATATCTATGTATAAGATGTGATTAGGTATTGGCTGTTAATATGGTCCTCATCACTCATTCCTACACAGTACATTACACTTAATATACCATTAGCCATAAGTTAAATCTGACCTGCATTGACCATTAGTGGGCAGGCCTTTTTTCCTTATTAACACTCCTACACTAATACACTGTACTATCAAACATCATTTCTGCTAAACATGGGCCAACTACCAGTTGTCATGATATTCCAGATATATAAGAAAGGCTTTCACTAATAGGATTTACTCTTCCACTGTATCCACCTTAATTTAATGTATGTTCTTTTTTTTTTTTTTTTACCAATCTTTTTTCCTTTATTGGAGACAGATGGATATTGTTACATACAGGGGTTACAATCGGTACAGTACTTAACATTTTTATGGGAATAACTGGGCTTGATTGTGGTCTGTGTAGACATTCTCAATAAAGCATTTTCTCAGTTTGTATTAAGAAAGAGGTGGGCAGGGGGAGACTCAGGTTGGGGGGGGATAGATGGGAACGACATAAGATGGGGTGGGGGGGGGCGGGTTGCGGGGGGGAGGGGGGGGGGGGTGTTGGGGTATTCCTCTCTTATTGTCAGTGTTGGGGAGGGGTCTTGGGGGTTAGTGATCTGTCCCTTATGCCATATCATTTTTCATGCCCCATCAGTAAACGGGATTTTATGTTGCAATTTGAGATTGACAGGTTTTCGACAGAGGGAAACTCCAAACACGCATTATCTTGGTGTACATCTTGGCAGATTGTAGGTATTCACATGCGACTTTAAGGAGACCATTTCCCTTTATATATAACCAGTCGGGGGAACCGGGGATGAGGGGGGGGACGAGGGGGGGGGTGGGGCGGGGGGAAGAAGCTGAGTTATCTCTCTAGACATAGGTATGAACAACTGCGGGCTTCTGCCGCCCGTTATTAGTCAATAGATCACATTCGTGTTCTATTCATTCAGGGGGGGGAGTGGGGAGCGGGGAGGGGGGGGGGGGGGGATGGGGTGGGGGGTGGGGTGGGGGGGACTTGGAAATTAATGACCTTTCCCTTTACGTCTTCATTATTCATGGTACCACAATATACAGATTGCTATGTTACATTTTTAGACAGACAGGGACACATCAATAGGTAGCGCCAATCGCACATTCTCTTATTATTTCTCTTGGTAAACTGAGGGAGTTCATAGGTAATTTTAAGGAGACCGGTTCTCTTTCTAGGTTGCCAGTCGGGGAGCCTGGGTGGGTGGAGGGGAAGGGAGGGGTCTTGGGGATTAGTGATCTTTCCCAATGCAATGTTATTTTTCATGTCACATCAGCATACAGATTTTTATGTTGCCTTTTTAGGCTGACAGGTTTTTGACAGAGGGAAACTCCAAACATGCATTGTCTTGGTGTACATCTTGGCAGGCTGTGTGTATTCCCATGCGACTTTAAAGAAACCATTTCCCTTTATATATAACCAGTCGGGGGACCCGGGGGGGGGGGGGGGGGAGGGGGGGGGAGGAGGGGGGGGGGAGGAAGCTGAGTTATCTCTCTAGACATAGGTATAGTTCACAACTTATAGGTAAACTTTTTGACGGTTTGCGACAGTTGTTAACCCTTGCTGTTCTTGTTTTTTGTATATGTCCTGAACAACTGTGGGCCTTTGTCGCCCGTTATTAGACAATAGATCACCTTCGTATTCTATTCATTCAGGGGGGGGGGGGGAGGGTAGACATATATGTATGCATTTGGGTTTGTATATTACATTATTAGAAGACATCTATATGTGGCAGTTCACGGCCCCGCGAGGGGTTTATAGAGTTCTTGCCATTGATCGGAGCGTCCTCGGCAAATCTAGGACACCAGCTGTGTCGGGGGGGAGGCTTGGCTGGAGTGTGTTGATCAGCCGTCTTGTTCTTGAGTTGCAGGCCTTGCTGTTCCCTGGGTCTTTTGGCTGGCGATTCTTTCCGATGCTCTCGGTGTTTCGGCCGGGTCTGCTCGCGTTGTTCTGGGGGGGCTTCTCTCTCTTTCCTCATCTCTCCGGTTGGGGACGCCGATCGCCTTGAGGAACTCTTTGATGTCTTCAGGGTCGGTGATGTGTAGAACCGCCCGTTCCTTGGGACAATGAGCTTGAAGGGGAAGCCCCAGCGGTAGGGGATTCCGCGGTCCCTGAGAAGAGCTGTGAGAGGCTTCATCCCTTGCCTCTTTAGGACTGTCGATCTGGAAAGGTCGTTAAATATTTGGATTGTGCAGTCATCCATTTTGACGCAGCCTTCCCTTCTCGCAGCTGCAGAGATCTTTTCTTTCGCCGTGTTATAAATCCTTTTCTCATTTTGAGAAGCAGGGCTTCGAAAAAAGCCGTGTTGAGCTCCTGTTGTGCAGGGTTTGCCTGCTGTATATCAGCCGCCTCCGCGGCGTCCTCGTGCTCTTCGTCGCCATCTTGGGAGTCTGATGCCAGCTCCATCTGTCGCTGTGCTGGCTGGAAGAACTTGGTTACGGGGTTCTGCGCTTTCTTTTGGTTCTTCCCTGTCATGCCTGGCTACTTTGGGGAGGTTGTTAGTCACTTTTTAGGGTGAAATCGATCGGTTTGGAGTGCTTTTCTTATAGCGTTATGGGGAGGGTGTCGGGAGCTCTCCTTTTACCCTTCCATTCACGGTGACGTCACCGGAAGTCCCTTAATGTATGTTCTTTTACTAATGGTTTTGGTACTATTTTCATTTCACTCATTCCTACACAGTATATTACACATAACACACTATAGATTTAATGTTCACCTTAATTAGACCTGCATTGACCATTAGGGGCAGGTTTTATATATATTTTAAACACAATCCTACATCACTATATTATATGATATTTAAAATATTACATCACTACATATCCTTATGGTTATTAGTTTTTTTGGGGTGTTTCACTTTATATAATTCACTGTATTTGTAATCAACTCCTTCACAGGAATACTATCCATATCACCTTCAATAAATACATTTCCATCTAGTGTATGTCCAAATCAGTACAACGATGATTTTCGGTCTCCAATCATAATATCTGTTACCTATATTTATTGTCCAGGAGTTATAGTTTTGGCTTATATTATTAACATTTGAACACACTAATTACTTACATCTGCCCCAAAGCGATTAAGTATAACAACGACAAGACACCAAGAAATTGAATCAAGACAGATTTAATTATTTTATTTAAGATCATTTTTATTTAAGATCATATTAACAGCAACATCAGAGGAACATAACACATCCAGTGTCATACTTACCTTATTCCATTAACATATTCCAGCCTTGCACACAGCCGCAAGATCATATTCCACAGGTTAAGAGAGCATGTACACCTTTAAGTTCGGTCTACCTCCAAGTTTGACACGAACATACTGAATTAGATTCCACCTATGGCAATATAGGGATCTAATCATTTTACTCCGTCAGCGACTATAAAACTCTGCACCAGGATCATTAATTCCTTATCCCTCCTCCCCCTGATGAAGCGTGGTGGACACGTGAAACGTGCGTCGGACGTAACGTGACGTCATCGAGTGGCGACATCCCACAGCGGGAACTACGAGCAGGCTTGTATCGTGCACACATGTAGCTACGATCTTATCTCACTTGTACCTAAAGAACGAGCAGTTTATTTGCCATTATTATGCTAGACCATGTTACATTGTAGCACTTGACATACAGTAGCTCTGGATACACTTTGTGTTACATATGACGGCTGCGTTTTCTTACCTTAGACAACGGACTATCCTTGCTTGAGTCACATCAGAGTGGTATAGCTGTGATACACGAGGTTATACTGTATAAGTGGTAGTGACGATTCAGAGATATATATACAGATGTGATTTATTGTGATACATTGTATTGTCTATACCTCTGTTAAGACAATTTCGGCTATAAACGGTAAATGTGTTTCAAAGGTATTTTTCCCTTAGGTCTCATGTGACACATAGAGACTAATACCATTAATAAATACACCTCGCATTTATCCGTTATAATACCACACTGTATATCACTACCTGGCTGCTAGGTATACACTCTAAGCAAGATTACAACTATGAATGAGCAATATTCTTTACAACCTGCTCTGTGATACATTCATTAGTATGAACCACAACTTACAATAGCTGTGATATTTGGATGTCTGGATATGTCAGTGTATTGAATAGTCAATAGTACTTACCTTACCAAACCTGTACATATCAGCCACAGAATTATAGGGATTTTTAACAATGTATCTGTGTTTTTAATTTTCTATGTAGAATTAATAAAATTTTATTATTTTTGATACCCTCTGTGTTTCGGGAGTACTGACAGACAAGCAGTATATTACTGCGGGACCATTGTGTCCATTATAATATGTGTGACATCTGAGTGCTTAATATAAAGGGTTTTCTTTCTGATCAAACCTTTTGATCAACACTGATATTACTGTGCCTATACCCTTTTTAGCACCTGTCATTTACTGTATATACAACCAAACACATATGGTGATTGCGGTCTCACTCACGTATCTTATATTAATACAGGCAATAAGCATATCATTTAGTTATTGGCTGATAATTTCTGAATGCAAAGTAGTATATGCAGCTAAAAAAAGGGCGGTCAATAGGTAAACAGAATTACGTGTGTACCCTTCTATGGTACCCCACCCGACATGAGATTGGGGGGTACACTCCTTCTGGTCACTCTGAGTGGCCTGGGTGCTGTGACCTGCTGGTGAACAGGAGGGCTGAGTGCTCCGCGGTGTTGTTGGGAGAACCCAGGACAGGGACAGGAGGTGTGGTGTGGGACAGGTTACCTTGTTCTCTCAGGGTGCAAAGCGCCTCCAGCCAGCAGGGATCCCCTGGGGTCTCCAGAGGAGAGACCCCCCCACTGACACTCCAGACACAGGAACAGAGACACACACAGCAGTCTCTTGTTCAGTCTTTATTCAGCATAGGTATGTATACAGCATACAGCATGATATCATAGGCATGGTGTAATCTTTGCCTCTCTGCTCATGGCAGGTTAAATCCTCCCCCACTCCCTCCTTGCCCAGGTGGGGCAAGAGGGGGAGACCGGTTCTCAGTCCTCTCACTGCAAGATCTCATCTCAGACTGCACACAGATCTCTCTAAGGCCTCGTTCAGGGTGCTGGCTTCGGAGGGAGGGCGTGCTGCCGTGCGTGCTGCCGTGAGAAACAAAGTATTCAATTTGAATACTGGTTGTCAGGGTAGCAACAAGCCCTGTCTCCGAAGCCAGGAGTTGAAGCTGGCTACAGTTTCAAGATTCGAAAATTTCGTTTTTTGGAGCTGCAGCAGCGTCACAGGGACCTAGGCAGCCAATGAAATCATTCTTGAGAATGATTTCATGACTGTAACCTCGATACTTAACCTGCCGTGTGTAACCCCGCCCCCTTCCCACCCCCTCCCTGCCCCCTCCTCAACGCTGAAAAGTCTGCTGGGGGATAAACACAGATCGTCCAGCAAACTGCCGCACTGCCGCCCTCCCGCCCTCCCTCCAACTCCTGCAGCTGGCACCCTGAACGAGGCCTAACTGACACACTAAATTTAGGAAACATGCCTCAATTTGAATAGCCTCAGGGAGTGTCTCTAACTTTTAATCATTACAACTCAAAGCTGGATACCGATTGGCTCCCACACATTAGGGGGTGTTCCAACCCATGTCCACCCTTTGGATTAACATGCTCACAGGTTGCTTAGGCCCGCCCTTGAATATTGCTACATACTCAGAGCTTAAATGCAAAACAGGCCAACTGCAGGAATTAACCTTTCCACTGCCTGTTCTAACAGGACTGACAGAGGAAAGGCCCAGAATTAGCAATAGCTGCCGAAGGCCAGGCTAAACGCGTTTGAAGTTTTGTGATTTACGTATTCCCATAAGGAATATGTAACAATACCCCTTGTGAGCATATTCACAGGTCTCTAACCCTGGTTTCCCTGGTCTCTTAGCATACAATGCTTCCACTGCAGCCAGTAATTCTGGGAAATGACATGCAAATTAGCACAGCGTCACCTTTTACTTCATTTCCATTTTAACAAGTAGTGTCAAACCAATCTAAAGATTGGCATCTGTACAATTACATTTGTACAGTATGAAATCTTACGTACTGTATGTTCTTTAGCTACATTGCATATAAAATACGTATGTGGACATCATTTGTGTCAGAAACAGAGTTCCTGATATTATTTGCACAGTAGTAAAAAAAACCTGTGTTAATAGAAAATAAGTTACATGATAATACAGGGAATTTATATCAGGGGTGCTTTCCTTCACTTCAACATTAATATTTTAAACCAGACATTATTATTGTTGTTAGAATTAAAATGACATTTATATACCACCCCCCATGTATGCATATCTTTATACTGGAATCATTCAGACAACGTAAAATACAAAGGAGTGTGGATGCTGCTGTTTCTATGTATGGGGAGGAAGCAATGATATTTACATTAATCTAAATGTAATGTTCTTAGACTTAGTACCACCTAAAAAGCCTCCAAATACTGTAGCTAGTACAAATTGCCTTTTCTTTTTCCTTTTTACCTTAGTCACATACTTCATTGTAAAAAGGAGAAATTCTAGTGAAAATGAAAATCCCTGACAGCAGTTAACTAAGGGCGCCATGGATCTGTGGATGCCCTCTGTTAACCTTTGTGTCAATTGTTGCCAGGGCTACTGTAGGTAGAACAGTTTTGGCGGGAAAAAGGTACAGTAGCTATGGGATACTAGACAGATCTGGTCCAGGTGAGAGGGGATTGGCTCAAGTGCAGTTACTAGGCAAGTGAGAAGAGCTTAGTGATTGGTTGGGATAGGAGGAGCACATGACAAAGGTTCTTGGGTGGGAAATACCCCTGAGGAAGTTTCATAAATCAAGAAACAGGTAGAGCCAAAGGTCACACTTCCAGCACGCACGCAGAGCTGTTGACATGCATGTGCGGATGCACTCGTGACATTCTCCCGGACAACAGGAGATCCCGCTATCTTCTACCTTCAACTCCATCAACATCATGATATGGGTGGCCATCCGGTTGATGGTCGGTTAACATTGCAGCTGGTCCATCTTGCCCGGGGGATCCATCCAAACGTCAGCGGTTCCCCTGTCCACATGCCAGTGTAACCAGTGTACCCTCAGTACTCTATGCCCGATATTGACCTACTTCTTATAAGTAGGATTCTAATTTTGCCTGAGATGACTTGCACCACGGAACCTTCACAGCACTTGTTATTATATGAACTACTCGATTGAGAGATTTTTTAATAAATTGTAATACTATTTTCTATATTTTCTTTGTCTGTCACTTCCTTTCTGCCCCATCCCTCTCGCTTGTATTTTGTCACTTATTGCACATATCATTTATACAGTATCACACAGTTTTTTTCTGCTATATTTTATTGTTCATGTCATGATGTCCATCTGATTGACATCTGGAGAGTCACCACTACATCTGATGTACACAACTACATCAGGACTGTACCAACACCGTACGGTTTGATTGTGTTATAAAAACCAATGGGAGAAGCGCAGGGATTCACTTTCTGTTTTTTCACGTACTGTATGTATGGCCAATATTTTCGCCAGCAACATGCTCCCTACACAGAGAAGTGCGGTGAATATAAATATTTGTTTAACATTGATTGTGTTCTAGTTGCTGGACAGCTAGAATATTAGCATTTCCTGGACTGTATCTATTTCCGATTCGTTATATTTTCTGGACAGCTACAATATTAGCGTTCTCTGGACTAGATCCATCCCTGGAGGCACCGGATTAGTCACTTGTTTCCCATTTGTATGCCGATCTGATCTGATCAATCAGAGGACTATCCTTAGCTGACTTAATATATCTTTATCATATATCTTTATTACATATTCACAGCGTCTTTATAGAGGACACAGTACCAAACCTAACATTCATTGTATATGAGATGGTTTATATATTTTCACATTTGTATGCACTCACTGTAACATCATGTTGGTTTATGCATAAAGATGACTAAAAAAATCTTTATTCCTGTACGTGTGATACTCACCTTTTATCTGCACCAATATAATATTTTTCATACTACACCATGAGTTGTGCTCTTTTTCCTCTTTTATTTGTCCTAATTATTTAAGATGTGAGCATCTTTCCGTGGATAGCAGCCGACTCATCACCTTCACTTTGGTATAAGGCCATGTACAGTATCTTGCATTTAGGTGGCAAACCATAAATGGGCGAAATGTATAAATATACAGATGGAATAAATACAGTAACAATATTGCCAGCCAGATTGAATAGGCAGGAAGGTAGAAAAGCTCTAAGGTACAGCTTACCCAGCCCAGTAAGCTAAAAGCCAGATGATAGTCTTTGATGCAGAGTATATGGAGTGGATAAGGAGGGAGAGAGAGTTGGTGAGATGCACTGCTAGCAATTGTGGTGCGTTTAGATGCCCAGTTGCATATATACAGTGTAGTAGGATCGGTGTGGAGTTGCCTGTTACTCACAATCTGTGCCGTCCTCCGCTGCTCTCTCTCTCCCGGCGTCGCGTGTTCACAGAAGGATAGTGACGTCACTCCCCGGCGCGGCCCGCTCCAAGGTGCAATAGAAACAAGTGATAGATCGATGCGGCAACCACTCAAAGGGACTGGGACTCACCAGAAGATGATTAAAAATGGGAAAAGTTTATTAAACTACATAAAGGGAGCACTCAGGACAAACAAAAATTGGGGAAACCTCCTCCCACGCGTTTCGGGCATAGACTGCCCTTTCTCAAGGAGTATTACGTTAGCAGTGGGAGGGAGCTATTTAAACCTCCAACATGCTTATTAGTGGGTGTACAACACCTGAACCAATTAGTAAATCTAAAATAACAATTACATTGGATTGGAACATATTGCATAACATTAATTGAAATGTATATTAGTACAAGAGTGTAAATAAATGTACTTGTAAGGAGAATCCAGTAACTCTCTCAATCAAAGACTAAAGTTTAGTCAAAAAGACCAAGCTATATCTGCTTTGTCAGTGGAAATTAGTACCATCATACTGTAGGATTTTAAATGAAAACGAATTAAACACCCAAACATTTAATCTGCATAGCAAGAATAGTGTTAGGTGCATAATTAGAAAAAAGGAGATAAGCCTAATAATTGATTTATATTGAAATTATTATGATGTTACCATGTAAGTTTTACTGAATTTTCCATACAACAACCATGATTAAAAAATCAAATACATTTTTTATATATAAAGTGTTTCATTCATATTGTAATCAATATTTACATGTATATCATTGAGAACTATATATCATGTTATGAAACATCTATTACAATCTATTGTATACATTGTATAAAAGATGAAATTAGTAACCAAAAATCAAAATAATATATACATGGGAATATATATTACACACACACACACACACACACACACACACACACACACACCCACACACCGGCACACACACACACACACACTAGCTCTATACACAAACACATCAGCTCTACACACACAAACTGCTGCAACACATACAACAGCACACACACACACACTGCAGCCACAATAAAAAACACAGCCACTTACTAAACTTTGCACTCTCCCCCAACCTCTACACACAACACACACACAACACTGCACCTCTATACACAACACAGCACCTCTACACACACAACATACACACACACAACACTGCACCTCTATACACAGCACCTCTACACACAACATAGCACCTCTACACACACAAACTTCTGCTACACACACATGCTACACCCATAAACACTGCTGCTGACACTCACACACTGGAGCTCTACACACACACACACACACACACACACACACATCACACACACACACACACACACACACACACACACACACAGCACCTCTACACAGATATACAACAGCACAGCACACACACACTTCTTCTGACACACACACACAAACTGCAGCCACAAAGAAACTGCAGACAGTCACTTACTTCTTTACAGACTCTCCCCCCATTCAACTGAATCTGCTCAGAAAATCTTAGTCAGCTCGGGAGGGGGAGGAGTCAACCCGTGGCTGATACGTCCTGACCAATCCCCTGCCCTGTCTCAGAGCTGTTACTTCATTCAGACGAATCCCATGCCCTGTCTCAGCTGTTCTGAAAGCTGATTGGCTGGAAATAAACACATTGAAAACTACACATTGTAAGCTGCTTAAATTCCGGGCATTACTGATTGGATAATGCCCGGAATTTTAACCAATCAGAGAGCAGGGATTTCAAAAATGCCCGGAATTTTACTGCTTTAGCCTATAATTAATGATAATATCAATTCAAATTTGTTGTCAAAGATTTTTTTGGGATAATAGCTACAGGATAAGTTCAAGCAAAGATGCATGTCTCTTGTGAAGAAAGGTATAAATGTTTGGATTACAGAAAAGTAATCAAAACTTCAAAAATGAATGTATGGCCCTGACTTTTCATGTTGCATGAACATTTATCTAGGAATGAATGATTTTATTGTGACATCTTGCAAACTACAAGAGAAACAATATAAGCAATACGCTTATGTATCTCTTTTGCAAACTGATCGTGGCATTAGTACTTTGATTTACTAATGTTTTAGAAGCAACTGTTTTCTTCTTATGAGTCAGGATTTCAGAAACTTTGTGGAAATTTGATCAAGTAAAAACTGAAAACAAAGTGAATTAAAGTAAAGTGCATGTCCATTTAGCAGTTCAAATTGAAGAGAAGTACTTATAATCTTTTAGTCCTGCATGTCTTAGTTATACTCTGACTCTCTATGTGTCACCGCTCTCCTTAGGCCAGGTCCCCGCTGGCTACTGCAGCGCCCGCTGTGGCGGATGCTGCAGGGACAAAAGCCCTCCCCTCAATGGGGCCGGGGCCACTGCGAGTGGGGGCCGCAGCGCTGCAGCGAGAGTTTCTCCAGCTCTCAATATAATTGAGAGCAGGACTCGCGACGGAGCGCTAGGCCATGCCCCCAGTGGTTCAGCCAATGAGGGTGCATCTGCCGGGTGACATCATGGCCGCGCCCCCGTCACTCCTCCACCGCACACCTCCGTCTTTCCCCCTGCAGCTCACAGCAGACCGTGAAATCGGCTTCACACGCCGCCAGCCTCTCGGGGGCACTCCTGCAGCGGAATCACTGGGGCCGCAGCCTTACCTGGCTTAAAAGGGAGTGGTTGCACAGGCGAATGTAGAAGTGCAGATGTTGCGCACTGACCTCTCTTTACCTTGATCTCAGGGGCTGGATGTGGAAGCTTTGAAGCGGATTGTTGAGACGATAAAGGGCGCCAGAGACTTTTAATTGAACAATAACTTGACATTCTTTATTGACTCCAGACAGGACAGGTTTTCATGGTGAATACTTCCCTGGATTCAACACAGTTTGTCCAGGAAGGTCCACGTGGCTTGAGTCCTCTTATATGTACTTACCACTAAAGGGGCACATATATGATATATTTAAAATAATAAAGGGGACTTCCTACATTTACATTAGTTACACAATAAACATTTAACATGATGAGACTCTTCCCCTTCTTCCTCCCTGTTGTTATGTGGGATCCTCTTGGAGTCTAAGGCATTTAACCCCTAACCCCGATATTTATAGGCCATGGTGACCTTTTAAGTCATGGGAGGTGTACTGGTCCCTCTAACCTACGCCCACTCTTGATGAGAGAGTGGGCACCTTATAGAATGTGGGCGGAGCTTGGGTGGCAGTTGCACTATTTGCAACATTTAAGTACTGATGCAGCCACGAGTATCTAAACACTTGCCTTTGAAAATCTGGGGCAATACCCAGTAATACTGCAACATTTATGTGACATTTCTACAAACAGACTAATGGCCCGTCAGATTAACACAGCGAGGGTCCCTGGCAGTCCCATTCAAACTGAATGGTGACAGAGAAGTTCTAGCAATGGGGCTGATGATGAATATGATTGTGACTTGACACCGTGACAGTGAGGTTAAAAATCCTGAATCCTAATGAACAACAGACATCTACCTCTAACCAATGTGAGGAGTGGACTAGAAGTGAAGGCGGTTAAAAATCCTGAAGAAGGTGACTCTCTTTAAGCATCTCTGTGTACAAGCAGAGTAGGCCAGGCCAGCAGACCCCAGCAGCACCGGTTACAGTGCTTTTGAGAGAACCGTCTTATTCTTCAAGCACTGCAAACAGGTAAGGGTGGTGAATTGGCTCTATCTATGCTCATATTTGTTTTGCTGCAAATTGGCAAACATTTTTGCATGTAATTGTTCAAAAGCATTGCTTGAAACATTAGCAAAAATGTTCACAAAGCTATTGAGTCATTTGTACGTTTCTACTTACAGCAATTTGTCTTGAATACACTTGTGTAACATTTGCTACAATGCTTTCTTAGGGATAAATGCTGTATGTGAATAGCCATGCTTGTGATTGCCAAATTTAGAATTCCCATATGGGATTTTAGAGGCCAACTCCTTTTTTTAATGAAATGGGGGGGGGGGGGGGGGGGGGGGAGATAAGATTAAGGTCTAAAGTCAGAAAGTCATTAAAAAAAAGGAGGCTGTGTATAATAACCAATATAACAAGGTGTGGATGACTGGAGCTGTCATATGCTATCTAATGAAAACATTGGTTAATAATATCTGTTGAAAGCTTACATATGTTCATGAGGTCATCATGGCAAACGCGTATCAGAACAAATCTTTAACAAATGAGTGACACTTTCAGTTATTATTTTCTTTATTGAATGTAACTTAATCTTTAATACGGATTCAGATCTGCTGGACTTATTGTAAAACTGCCAGTGCGTATTCATACCAAGGTCACATATGTCATCTGGTGAGCTCTTCTGTAGTTGTTGTATTGAACTTTCAGCTGATAAGGTCATTCATGTATTGGCTTCCATTCTTTAAATTGCATTGTTTATTGTAGAAATTATGCCTATACAGACTGTTACTACAGGGAAAAAAAGGAAAATAAGGGCAAAATAATAATAAAAAAAATAAAAACAGAGAAGAAAGGCCCAAAAAGAAGGGGAGAGATATATCTAGTGAAGTACGTTTTTAAAAATGTCTAGAATGTCAGCATACATGGTAAGTATTGCATTCACATGTAGTACCTAGAATGCAGGCATTGATTCATAAGGTGAATGTCATTCTTTATTAGTTGTCACAGGAAGGATTCTTTCACAAAGAAGATTAAGAAATATAATAAAATACAGAGAGCCCACACAGCACAAAATATAATATAGAATTTTTTTCATTTTGATCAAGGTAACTACAAGGTGCTCACCATATAGCAGCTCTTTTCTGGCTGGGCCCCGGCTCTCCCTCAGCTGCCTGCAGGCCTCTTCCCCACTGTGTCCCAAGCTACCACCTTTGGCACGCGACGCCCCTCTCTGATGTCAGCGCGGCAGAAGCAAGCTGGTTTCTGGTGCACGCAGGCATGAGAGGGAGGCCCGGTGCTGCCTAACGGCAGAAGCATGTGGGACACAGTGAGGGAGAGGCCTACAGGCAGCTGATGGAGGGCCGGGGTACGGCCACAACCGGCAGCCGGACCTGACCAGAGATCAGGCTAAACTTTCAGCATCAACCAGGCCCCCCGCAGCCTCCGGGCCTGGCCTGAGACCATCCCCAAGGTACAGTAAGTCTTTTTTTACATATGTATTGGGGGGGTGGGTTGTTTTTTATATGGTGGGGGGGACTTTAATATGTATTGGGGGAGGTGGTGGGTGGATTTTAATATGTATTGGGGGGAGTGGGGGGATTTTAATATGTAATTGGGGGGAGTGGGGGGATTTTAATATGTATTGGGGGAGCGGGTGTAGTTTAATATGTATTGGGGGGAGCGGGGGTAGTTTAATATGTATTTGGGGTAGCGGGGATAGTTTAATATGTATTGGGGGGAGCGAGGGTAGTTTAATATGTATTTGGGGGAGCGGGGGTATTTTAATATGTATTGCGGGGAGCAGAGGTCATTTTAATATGTATTTTGTGGGGGGATTGAGTGAGAGTGGGGTAATTGACGGAAGGTGGGGTTAGGGAGAGGAGAGAGTGGTGAGGGAGGGAGTGAGGAAAAGAGGGAGTAAGAGTGAGATGCAGGGGAGAGAAATACATGTGAGGCGTGAGAGGGGGTGATTAAGGAAGAGGGAGTGAGACGGAGGGGAGAGAAATGCATGGGAAGAGGGGGAAATAGAGGGGGCTTGACGGTGTGAAATGGGGGAGGGATCCCGATACCACCGACACGTGGGGGAGGGGGACCCCAGAAGTAACTAGTCCTGGGCCCCGAGAAATCTGTCAGCTGCCCTGTGTATGGCTGAATACATTTTCTTATGTGGAAATCTGAAAGTGCCCTTCCTCTCTTCTTCATCCATTCTCTTAATGTCTTGGACAGTTCACAATAATTGTGTCTATTACTGGTCAGGAGCGCAATGTAAGGTCTCTCCCATTCCTCTCCCTCCCCCTGTGTTGTAGAGGGTGAGAACATAGCGATGCGGGAGGCTTACATTGTGCTACTGACCAGTAATAGACACAATTGTTGTGAATTGATATAGTATCAAGTTATGAACTGATGCATTTTTCTGGTGACTGTTTCATGTTCAGCCTTGAATTAGCTCAGATTGTTTACATCGGGTATCTACCATGGAGCGGAGCATCATACGGCTACTGTGTTATTGCGATCAACCTGTGGGAGGTTTTACACTGTGTAATTTATTCGTGTTAGACACATATTCTGTGTATTGAACTAGCATCTGACAATGACCCGATGTCTATGTATTGTGGGTTCTTTCATGCCAACCTAGGAATCTCTGATATAATTGATATCAGGTAGCCATCTACATAATGGTATATTGTACAGTTACTCTGTAGATTCGATTACCAATGTGGCGCTATTTCACCTTATTAGCATTTGTCTTTGGTTCTAATTTTGGCAACAATTTATCTGTCCCCTGCAATGAGAATTGTACATCAGGGTCAGTGGAGAATAAGAGATTAGGGTACCTTCCTGGTCCCCATCTTCCCTGTTTGCCCGCTCCTCCAATCCTCAGACTTTCCGTTCCCCACCCACTCACTGTGTGTTGGGATATGTGTCTAGGGTCATTTAATGTAATGGTCCCATTCCCATAGCATCGGATATTGCTATATGGATGTCACATAGGGGTATTGTTACCCTTTTTTTTGGCTGTTAGTCCCATCTTAAGTGTCACATTTAAAGTGTATGGCAGAGTTAATTTTGGAGTTGAAATTGGAGGTGAAGATTTTAGGAAGATCAGGACTGCACAACAACATTGCAACTGTGAGAAATGTACTTTCCAAAAGCTATGATTCTTTGTACTCTTTCTATCCTCCAGTACCTGGGAAGTCTCTCCTCCTGCATCTCACTATGCCATCCCTACTGCTTTTTTCTGTTTGCTGTTTCCTCACTCCTTTGTGAACGTCTCTGTTCTCTCCAACTTCCCCACTCCCCACTCCACCTTTATTTATACACCTCTCTCCCAACAACTTCTTTACCATATATAGGTATTTATCATACAGCCAACATAGTGCTATTAAGTTTAATACTATTTTATTGGTCCCCTTTTTCTTAATGTATACCCATTAAAATTGATTTTAAAATTACTATTATTCGCACCACAACTGGGACCAGCTGTCCTAGGCTATCCCAGCACACCAATTGTCTGACTGACACAGATAGTGTCTTATCCACACGTTTATTAGTATGCAAGAATTGAGTGCATGATACAGGGACTATTTGGTCACTGCTTCTCCCCACCCTCTGACCCCTTTCGTGTTCACCCTTGTGATTTTTTTAACCCACAGGGACCTGTAAGCCATGGAGATACAATGGATTGCCCAAATGGAGGGTCACATTAATGATAGAGATGTTAAAGTAGCAACTGTATAAACCTCTTAGTAGACTACGGACCAGATAGGCAGGGTTTTACCCTGCCCAGCTGGTCGCTTGAGCTACTGAGGGGTAAAACATTTAAAAGTGATAATTTGTGTAATTACTGTCTTTCTAGCACCTGTGCTACGTTTGTTAGTGTTATGTAAGTGTGCATCTCATCTGCCCCAAAGGCGGACGCCTGATGGGGTTCCCCAAGAGTGGCTTCCCTCTGCACAGAACCAGCATGCTAAGGGTTAACATTTACTTTGCTTGTACTATGTGGAAGGTCAACTCCACCCACTGGAATGTTAATGAGCCATGAAGACAAAGGATTTTTAATCCACAGCTGCATTCAACCTGAACCCCTTCAGTCTACATCTGCGTCGCCCCAATGGCAGACAGCCTTTGGCACAGCCGAAGGGCAGCTAAAGGATGTGAGCGGTTTGCTGCCATTTGGTGATGTTAAAGTTTCTCTATTTCAATTTGAAACTCACCAGCCCATTTATCCACTGTACCCAATTTTCCAACTCTATCTGTCCATGAAATGTCTGTGATTTGACTGCACCGTATAACCCTGTTCATTTAATGTAAGCATGTATTGTTATAACTCTGTACCCAGGACATACTTGAAAACGAGAGGTAACTCTCAATGTATTTCTTCCTGGTAAAACATTTTATAAATATATACAATAAATACATTTCAACTATGTACTGTATATAATGGTCTTTGTATACATAGTCAAGATTAGGCTAAATAGTCTAATATTGTATATGTATTTTGTATTTAGATGCATATTCAAGATTAGCTTACAGCCAGCCTGGGTTAGGTGATAAAAATGTGTGATATTTTCGGGCGGGTTCCCGATATTGCTAGGTACAGTAGCTGATTTATGGAAATAAGTCCTTTTGCAATGATTATTCATATAACATGCCTCATGCCAGTCTCACTACAGTACATGTATTGTGGGTGATTCAGGTAAGTTTGTGATATTTTTGATTACAGGAAACTCTGCTTTGGTTTTGTGCAAAACAGGAACCTTGCAGTAGGTCAGTATGGTAAAATACATTAATTTATTTATGTGCAACACCCATCATTTTGTATTTTCTGGAAGATTATACTGTAGTAGTTTTTTTTTTATAGTAGATTATATTGTTATTTAAAGGCAAGTCTCGGATTGATAGCCACACCTGATCATCCAGTTAATACACAGGAGCGGGAATCCGTTGACAATCCGCTAACTTCTTTATCTAGTTTTTGCTTGAAGCAATTGAATTGCTAAATGCAGGTGATTTGTTTATAGCGTTGAAAGGAAAATCCGTTATTTCCTCCCCTGGCTTCAGCACCGAGAGGAACCTTTCCCCTGCCAGGTACACTGAAGCCTTGTGACTGGATACTACACCATCTGCACCCGTTTGCAGCAGACTCCCCCGGAGAAGTTTTTCACGCCCTGCAACTGTTATCTCCGGTCTTCGGTGAACTTTTCAGGCCTGGGAGACGAACAAAATGAAACGTAACGCACGCCAGGTTTCAAATCCTTTGTCTCAATTTTTTACTCATAGGGTAATAGTTTTTATACAGAATAAAAAAAGATATTGGTTAGAGGCGTATCATAGGCGTGTCCTGGGCGTATACTAGGTGTGTCTTGGGCGTAGCTTTGATTAGAGGCGTGATTTAGGGGCAGGACATATTAGTGGCGTGACTTTTGAGACGTGTCTTTTTTCAATACAAGCAATTGTCTAAATACATAGCTTATTCATTGTCTGTTATCAAAAGAGACCTTGAGTCTTAGCAACTTTATTTCACTACCTTGCTTCTTGCAGAGAACCATTCTATTATATTCTACTAAAACACCAGGAAATTGACCACACAAAAGTATCGAGTAATATTCTGGCCAGGAAGAAAGAAAATGCAATTTAGCAGAGAAACTGAGTGCATTCAGGAATTATATTTCAGCAAAAAGGCTGACTACAGAATCTTAACTAGTTATGACCATACAAAATGGAAGCTTAACATGAGTGCAGACTCTGGCCTGACATACTGGTCCTAACAATCCCTCCTTTTTGTTCTCTAAAAGAACAAATACCCTTACTAGGTACGCTTCTCTATGACTATGGCCTTATGGGGACCAATAGTATCATAGACTCTGTTCATGGCCACATATGAATTATTAGTTGCATACATGGCGTGAGATGAAACTGAAGGTTTCCTTGAGACAAATGAAAGCATTGCACACTTAGCACAGTGAAAAATAACAAAAATTGCTGCGATTATACTAATCACTACAATAAAACCATAGAGAATTTTCATACCCAATTCTCCGATCCAACTAGTGAGTCCTGACATCCAATTTAAGCTAAGGCCTGAGGATTCTTAACGCATCCTTGCCTGAATTTCCTGTAACTTATCCATATCTTTATGAATAGCGCCAGACTCGTCTTCAATATAGGCACAGCACTTCTGTCCTACAAGTTTACAAACACCTCCTTGTGAGGCTAGCAGATAATCAAGAGCCATTCTATTCTGTAATAATACTGTCCGGATCTGCTCTTGTTCATTAGTCAAACGGATGATAGCATCACTTGTCTGATTAAGAGCATCATCAATATTTACCATCAGCTCACTTAATTTAGAATAGAGATCCAGAACACCTAAACTAGGTATAAAAACCCCAGCTGCAATGCGGGCTGGACTAATGGTCCTGGTCAGATCTTTTCGATTTCTCAGCCTTCCTTGGGGTAACGTGTCAGATACATAGAAAGTGGGAAGAATGAAACCCAGATAACAAAGGGCAGTGTGATTGCAGGGTACAATCTTAGTGGCCCACATGCCACACAACCAATATATATATATATATATATATATATATATATATATATATATATATATATATATATATCATTAAATATTTCTATAGATTAGAAAATGGCTTACATCTCAATATGTCACATAATCTAAGGGTCAGCTATTTGTGAGAATTGGTGGGGCTAATTTCTGCTAAGAGCGACTGCACAAACATTCTTCTTGCACACATCTTTCATACTGCATTTACTCAGAATGGCAAAACGGACCAAGATGGCTGCTTTGGTCACAATGGCTGACGTGATCCTTTCCTTGTGGTTGACTCACTTCCCTTTGTGACCTCCCACCTTCCTCATATCCAGTCTTCTCAGTCCCCCATATCCTTAAGAGACAGTCTATTTAAAGAACAGAACAGTTAACCGTTTCATAGTCCTGATGGACCAAGATGTCCAAGTTGTGCATAACTGCATTCCTTTCTTTTCCGGCCATTATATCAGCCCAGTTGATTTCTTCTTTGGTCTCTTCTTCTGGGGGACTGGCGACATCATCACCGCAGAGAGGCATAGCGTCGGTGGGGGTTGCAACGCACTTCTGGATCAGAGTTTTGCTGTACTTAATACATAGAGAGCAATGAGTAGGACAAACACACACATACAAAAACATTCGCTAGCTTCGCTCAAAGCAAATCAATCCAACCACCAAGTCCCCATGGTCCCTAAATCCTGGATAAAATACATAACATTGCGCTTTAACTAGGGCGCATACATGCCCCTCCTTTTGAGGCTAAAATATAGTCTAGAGCTATTTTTATTCTGCGGGGTCATTAATTTAAACTAAACCTATTCTTGGTTAAGTGAGTAAATGTCTGTGGCTGTATGATTTAGGATATCCCTGTAAACCTGTCATACAGTAACCCAACTCCTACATTTGGGAATAAATTCCCTGAAACTTATTCTTCCCATAGACTACTTTTTAGCA
This sequence comes from Ascaphus truei, assembly GCA_036426205.1. NCBI lineage: Eukaryota > Metazoa > Chordata > Amphibia > Anura > Ascaphidae > Ascaphus > Ascaphus truei. The sequence continues at coordinate 23,880,957 of CM071568.1, read as the reverse complement.
CTTGTGTATTGGGTGCATCTCTTCTGTTTCTAACTCTACCTGTGAGCAATTAACATAACCGTGTGTTTGACTGATAAAGCATTCTCCCACCGGGATATCATTCTGCAGGGAGATTCTATTAACCTAGAAATCCAAACAAAATAAACAAAGTTAAGCAAATAATACCTTATACTATTTTGTCATCCTTATGGGACGCCACTTACACAAACATAATGGAGCATACATTGTAACTGAAAAATAATAAAAACCTGTAAAAATAAAAAGTTCAAAGTTCGTGTGTTGAGGCCTGGACATTTTTTGCCTATAACCTTTCTCCCTCGATTAGTGGTCAGAGAGTATTGTGTCCATCAAAACACTTATTTGCAGGTGCTATGTCTTTGTCTTTTTTTAGCTGTTTGTGCTTAGGCTGGCACCATTTTGACGTGCTTGATGTGTATCCATGATGATAAGAAATTTTTACTGCAATGCTGGTGATGAGTAGCATCTAAATGGCCTTTTCATCTGGGATGAAGAGCGTGCTTGCGTAGAAAATGCTTGACCATTAACCCGTCATGCGTAGGTGCACTTTCAGCTTTAACCTGTGCCTAGAAAGACTCAAAAATATATATTAGTTGCATGCAATACTTATTAATTGTTTTATTACCAATAACATAGTCCTTAATTCGTTACTTTGAACTACTGATGGTCATAACTCATCCCATAAGTGTCTCATAGGGAGAGAATTTATACCTAGAAATAAATTCTTGTATTAATATGGTTACTACTATTATTAGCATCCACAATATTAAACAGAGATATTCCCTATTAACGCTCCTCAAATTTTAAACTAAGCAACCAATATGGACTTGACTTTGCTACAATCCAAGTTCCTAAAACTTGGTACCTCAGCCTGTGCCAAACCAATTGCTTCCATAATCAACTCTATCCTGTCTGCAGGCCATATCCCTAAGACCTGAAAAACTGCTAGAGTTGTCCCAATCTTCAAAAATGGGGACAAAAATACTGTCTCAAACTACAAATCAATCTCTCTTCTCCCAATACACACTTACTCTCATTCATACCTAACTGCCATCTGCCATTTTCTCTGATGCAAATGGTGTCAACCTTTTAAGTCATTTAATACTAACTAACCTTAAAACTCGCCCCACAAATCAAGCATCCCAACAGCCTGCACTCATGGCTATTGTCCCACACCCACAGTCACTCCTGGCTTTCACTTCAAACACTCCACTGTAACTATTCTGCTAAAAAAAATGTGAAATGCCCTGTATATAATATATACCCTGTTCACTTATGCAATTACACTTGCAATAATATATCCCCTGTCCTTTAACTCTATTTCCAGGACATACCCAAAAACAAATAAATGGTTACAAAATGATAAATTTGGCAGATATTATATATCCCTCAACATAGGGACGGCTTGCTACCTGCTTTGCTGTGACATCTGCAAAGGTATTATTATTATTTACCAGGGGCCTGTCAGCTCTTGGAGTTAACATTGTTATAATAAATTCTGAACCTGCTGTGCATTGTGTATCATTTACAACATATCAAGTTCTTGACCCTCTATAGGGATTTCAGAAAGACCTTCAATAACCTATGTATGTATCTCCCCTCTTTTGTTCATATATTATCTATATATGTGAACAAAAATACAAAAACACAAAAATAGTTATGAAAACAGGTTGCTTTGATATATAGCAAAATTAAACTGATAAATAGATTTGTATGTGTAGTGACTATAAAAATATTTACTGCTTGTGTTAAAAGAAAAAGCCTGCAGTAGGTCTTTTAACAACTGTGGCATTTATAATATAAGAAAAATCCTGAAATCCTGAACAAAAGATTTCCTTTTAAAATAGACAAATAATTTTGAACTCTTTGCAAAGTGCTGAGCACACGGCCAGCATTCACTTTAAAAGACACTCTGACTTTAAAAAGAAAAAAATAATAATTTTCAAAGCGCCTTTTTTTTTCTTCTGGGAAAACAGCCAGAAATTTCACAGTACAGATAACGGGTTTCGCTGTCTAATTCATATTAACTGCTGGATTAATCCTCACGCAGGGGATTCTAACGTTAGTTTAATGTTAAATATGAAGCTTTCCACGCTGTCCTAAAACTGCATTTTGTATGGTCTTTCAAAGATTAAATAACGGGAATATTTTAAATTACTTATAAACACCAAGGGGCCTATGCAGAGAGCAGCGCTATTTCGAAATTCGCCATTTTTTGGAGAAAATCGCGCAGAAAGCAGCAGAAAATGGCGAGTTCCGAAAAACGCGCCAATTTTTCTTTTCTATTTGTAAAACTCGCCTCGCGGCTGGCGAGAACCTCAATCTCGCCAGTTTTAAAAATATCCTAATGCAGAGAGGCGCGAACGGCATCTAGCGGCTGTTTGGCGCGATTGTCTCCTTTTTGCCTCGGCAGAAAAAATTGGCAAGAAGCTGCCGCTCGCGGCCATTGCAAAGGGAAAAAAAAGGCGCAAATTTGTTTTTACACGTTTCTGAAGCGCGCATCTCGCCAATTTAAACTCGCCACACGCATCCATGTTAAACATAGCAGAATTCGCACTTTTCTGCATATGGAGAATAAAACTCTCCAAAAAAGCTACTTTTTAATAAATTCGCCAATTTTAAAATTCGCTGCTCTCTGCATAGGCCCCCAAGTCTATGCCAACAAGAGCATGCAACATTCTTTCATTCATTCACCTGAATGCCTTCTGAAAGAAATCTCATATTCCTGCAAACTTCCATCAATACAATTGCTATCACGTTTTAACTATGCCCTCTTTTAAGCTAAACAAAATATCTTCAAACATGCAACAGTTATACCATGACTAAATAAACAGCAAGCTTGACCCTACCTGTCTTGTATGGCTTCTACACTGCTTATTTAACGGAGACAATTCTCGCTAAAATAACTGACCTCCATGCTTCTAAAGACATATATCACCACACTCCCCTCACACCACTCAACCTCCCCGCAGCACCTACCACCACGGACACCCTCCTTTTGAAGCGCTATGTACATTAATGGCGTTATATACATATATAATACAATATATTAATTCACACAGTACTTGTGAGTTCTTACCATCATTTTAAACAAAAACAACCCAGACATATCTTAATCCTGTAGAAATAAAATTGAAATGTGTTATCTTACTGCTTTACGGAAAAGAAGACAGTTCTACATTACCTTGTTCTCATGATTAAACTGCTTAAGCACAGCTAGTTAATTTTAATAAGAATGCTGGTCCTAACAAGCGTAGATACCAGGGAGGAGAGGCCCAGGACTGAAGACCATTCCTGTTCAAATGGAACCATCTTTCGGTGCAATGCAAAGGTGGCAATGAATGGACTGCGATTGGTAGACGCATGTTGGGAAATATTGTAAGAGAATTCTGTGGTTGCTAGAAAATTAGTCCAGTTTGACTGTGTGTTAGTAAAACACCGAAGATAATGTTCCAAAGTCTGGTTCAGATGTTCAGTTTGTCTGTTAGACTGTGGGTGATAACCAGACATCAGTGCTTTTTGAATATGCATAATTGAAATATCTCAGACCAGAAAATGGGAAAGAAATTGGGATCTTCTGTCCATAATTATCTTACTAGGGAGGCTATGTACCGTAAATGATTTATTTCTTTAAATAAAACTTTCGCCAGCCTTTCAGCTGTGAGGAAATGAGGAAGTGGCATGAGGTGAGAAATTTTAGATAAGGAATTGATGATTGTTGGAATTACCGTATCACCCTCAGAGGGTGGTAATTCTACAATAAAGCCCATAGACATACAGGTTCAGGGTTGATTACGACAGCCAATCGGTTATAGTAATCCTGCTAGTCGTTGTCATGTTTGTTTCATTTAGCCCCAAGTTTCAATAATGAATAGAGCAGGATCCTGAGGAAGCAGTGGCCACCAAAAAAATATTTGCAGCAACTCGACATTCTTTGTGACCCCTTTGTGACCAGCAGTTGGTAGGTCATGGTACCATTAAAGGACTTGCAGGTGTAATGTTTTGGTGGGAATATAAAGTCTATTCATAAACCTCAAACACTTACTCCGAATCCTGAAATTACGGGATCGGCTATGTTGAACTGTCTTAGCTAAAACTGTTTTATCAGTAACCTGTCTCACATGGGGAAGGAATTTGTCTCATGTTTGGACTGCGACCAGTGCATGTGCAGGAGATAGAACCAATTCTGAAGATATCGGTAATGTCGTAGGTGGATCTTTTCATGGGAGAGCATCCACTTTTCCATTGTTATTTCCTGGTTTGTAAGTTACATTGAATCGGAAATGGGAAAAGTATAAGGTACAGCGAGCCAGATGTTGATTGATAGAGCAGGCAGTCTGCTTACAGTATGTGTTAAGTTCTTATGATCAGTCCATACTTCCACCTCATCTTCCGTCCTTTCCAAAAGATGTCTCCATTCAAGTAATGCACTTGATGGCAAACAGTTAGTTCTCTGTAATTGAACTGTTAGTTTCAGCATTGGACAACTTTCGCGACAGAAAGGCGACAGGGTGGATGAAGGAATTCATAGGAGATATTTGAGAAAGAACTGTACAAAGGGCTGAAGCCGAGGCATCTGCTTCCACAATAGATGGGTTTTGAGGATCAGGGTGCATCAATACGGGAGCCATGGAGAATCTTCTCTTTAAATCTATAAAAGCAGTTTCGGTTAGAGTTCCCCAAGAAAAAAAAACATGTTTTCTAAGGAGGGTCATCAGTGGAAGTACCATAAATGAAAAGTCCTGAATAAAGCGGTCATAAAAGTTAGAAAATCCTAAAAAAATCTGCAGGGATTTCACATCTGTGTGAGATGGCAATTGCCGTATTGCTTGGATCTTTCTTTTATCCATAGCTATTATGGAGGCCAAGATTACATAACCCAGAAATTAGATTTGGGGCTAATTAAACTAGGATTTTTCAAATTTGGTGTACTATTGAAAATGTTGTAAGTGGCTCAATACCTCCTTGACATGGATTTCATGTAGTTGTGGGTCACTAGAGAAGATGAGAATGTCATCAAGATATACTACAATGATCTGATCTAAAATGTCAAGAAATATATTGCTTACAACATGCTGAATGATGGCAGGAGCATTGCAAAGAACAATGGGCATAACCCGATATTCGAAGTGTCCAAAGTGTTTTCTATTTATCGCCAGCCTGAATGCTAAGTTATAGGCCCCTTGAAGATCAAATTTAATGAAGAGCGAGTTGTCCTTTGCTTGGACAAGCACTTCCGGGAATTAGTGGAAGTAAGTATGTATGTATGTCTTTATTTATATAGCGCCACTAATGTACATAGCGCTTCACAGCAGTAATACAAGTGATAATCATATACAATAAATTAAAAATAATACAAAAAACACATAATGGGAATAGTGCTTCAGTCATAGAAGTAACATTTAGGAAAAGGAGTCACTGTTCCAAAGAGCTTACAATCTAATTGGTATGTAGGAACAATGTACAGAGACAGTAGGAGTGAGTTCTGTTAAGTGCATCTGCAAGGGGGCAAGGTTTATGTATGAGGTGTAAAGTATCAGCCACGGAGCTACTCATATGCTTTGTTAAGCAGGTGTGTTTTAAGGTGGGGCTTAAAGGTGGATAGCGAGGGGGCTAGTCGTATATTGAGGGGAAGGACATTCCAGAGGTGTGGGGCAGTCAGTGAGAAAGTTTAAGGTGGGAGAGGGGTTTAGATACAATAGGGGGAAGAGAGAAGACGTCCCTGAGCAGAACGCAAGAGTCAGGATGGTGATCTCATTCAGAGAATGATAGTCTATGCACGGTTCCATGGTTCCCTCTTTTTTAGGGACAAAAAAAATAAAGGTTGCCCAGCGGGAGACTTAAACGGAGTAATAAACCCCCTTTCCTGGTTTTCCTTTATGTATTGGTCCAAGTGGGTAAAAACAACAAATGGGAATAGTAGCACCCGGTATCAGGTCGATGGGACAGTCATATTCCCAATGCGAAGGAAATGTTTCAGCATTATTTAGGTCAAATACACCCTGAACGTCAAAATATTTAGCGGGTAGCAACCTTGCAACCATCTTATCTTGAATTGAACAAGAAATGTTCTGAACAGGATAAGGGGACGTTGAAATAGGTCTACACAGAATATAATTCTGGACACAGAAAGAAGAAGAAAAAATGAGGATTTTCCCAGTTCAATCAATATCAGGATTATGCAACCTAAGCCATGGTAAACCAAGAATGATAGGGAAATTGGGAGCCGAGAATTCATCCAAAGAAATGTAATGCACTCTTTGTGATCAAGAGAGGTCAGGAGAAGAGCAATCATTTGCATCATAATGGGTCCAGATTTAAATGGAAATCCATCAATCGGCTCCCCCGGTTCAGCTTGAATCTTTTTTAATAGCTGAATTTGGTATTCCAGTACTGTACATACTATAATGTTCATTGATGAAATTTCCTGATGCACTGATTCAATAAAGACATCTACAGTACTTGACAAGGAGACAGACCAGGACAATGTAACATCATGGATAACATCAAAAGCGAAAAGGTATCAACTCTATCACGGGAGGGTTGGTCAGGTATAAACTGGGATCTCCCTATGAGGGATAAACTGGGGCTCAAAGGAATGGGATACAGTCAAAATATGAAGAAAAAACTGTATTTAATAATAGAATTCCTTCAATAGTATTGATAATTATCTTCAAGGACCTGACCCTTTAGCAAGTGTACAGAATGATGACTTTGTAGCTTGTGGAGGTTAGTACCAGATTGGACTCCCATTCTACATAGAAAAGGTATGAGTCCTGTATATCCTAGTACAAATATAATACCTCCAAATATGATCAAGACTGTTCAATGAACAACGTATTCACAATGAGATGAGTGTTGATAAGTTTCCAAACTTGCAGGGTGTTGGTTCGGGTGTGCAAAACGCAGAGTACATCCACAGAAACAAAACTTGGCACACAGCCAGAAAAAACACTGCACCGTAGAAGTAATCAGCCAAAGAGGGCGAATTGAACCGATTTATTCACTGATGGCAATCACACTGACATGTTTCGCCCTTGCAGGCTTTATCAAAGTGTGGTCAGGTATAGCCACTTTTGGGGAAGAATCAATATTACTCTAAGGAATTTCCCCATTCACTGTCGAGCACCTTAATTTTCCCGACCTCAGGGCTTGATTAGGACGATCTGTTCACTTTTGTAAAAAAAAAAATCAGAATTACCGAAGTACAGGAAAAGCGATTCTGACCTGCATTGTCAACTCTCTTCCAGTGTAAAAAAAAAAAACCCTGGTACATCCTATCTGCATTGGTTCAGGTGAAGTGCCGCCAGATGGAAAATATTGCCTAGTCACTTCAGGGCATATGGCTGAGCGTAGAAGCGCAGGGTTAAATATTTGGTTCTGCATTTCCACAGCCTGAGGTCGATCTGGTGCACAAGGTCTACCATTGTGGAACAAGTATCTGGTCGGACAACAAGAGCCAGTTCATCTTTGAGATCATCTCTTTGTCTGTGTAGGAACATCGTAAATTATGCAAGAGATCATTCCAATTGGTCTCAGCCATCAAAGTTTAGAACTTAAATATATAAGTCAACAAATTATTATAGCCTTGTCGAAGTTGTAAAAGAGCATATTCTGCTGTCTGGCTAGAAGCTCTGCGGTCAAAAGCTTTCACAACAATGGGATTATCAAGTTGCTAACCCCATCCCATCTAGTGCAACTTGACTTGGATATGTGACTTAAGGCACAGTCCAATCATCTTCAGGACACAATATAAATACATACAATAGGATTTCAGTTTCACAAGTACTGTACCGCTCGCACTAAGGGATATGAAGCTTCCCGCATCCTTAGATATGGACCAATATATATTCCTACCAGTCTCTTAGATTCCCTCGACATGGCTCGATCCTTACAGCTTCTAGTATACTTATCGTAGTTTGGCAACTTCACAAATAATATATTTGAATGGTAAACTTGGAATATATATATTTATATTGAGTCCTAAAACATGATATTACCCTATAAGTGTTTTGTATTTAATTATCGGACCATAAAAAGTATGTTTTTATACATATTTAGTGTCAATACATACATTTACTTACATGTGTGATACAGGTATGATGGTGCTTAACCTGTTTATATTTAATTGTTCCGCTCATCATATTTGTTACCATTATGTTTTTCTTTTTATTGGTTGTGTATTTTTGTTTGTTTTATGACACACAGTCACTTTAAGTTTAGGCTGATTAGAATTTGCAGCACTGACATCATGGCTTTTCTGGTGCTCTGTTTCACTTCATGACACCCCGACATGGTATTTCCAGTATAGCACATTTCTCATTAGTATTATATCCTGAGAGAGGCCCGCATGCGGACCGAAACATCGATCATCTTCAAATAAATGTTGATATCCTTTTACAAGACCACTTGAGTGCAACTACTTCTTGTACACGTGGACTTTCGGTGGTTGCTACACTATAGCGGAACCACTGTTGCTGAGCGCCGGGTGCAAGTATATTGGATACCGTGAGTGCACGACGCTTTGAACTTTTCTGCTTACGAGATGTAATTGGCTAATATTTTTATTTTATTTTTGCTTTACTCTGGATCAATATAAATACAAATATAAGATCTCTGTTGACTAAATTTAACATGGGTTGAACTTGAACATACAGTATATCTTTTTTCAACCTCATCTACTATGTAACCGTGTAACCTACACAATACTTTAGACGTGAAAGCAAATTATGAAATGATAATTACTTAGATTAAGTATAATTAACCTTATATGCAGAAATAATTGGCAAACAGAGCAATATTGATGTCAATTGCATCATTCAGGATACATCATGTGATTTTGCTCATTTTCTATGGGGAGATCATGTTCACCACAGTACTTCTTTTCTCGTCACTGGGGGGCCTACAGTAGCTGTTACCACATAATCATTATATCAAGCAATCATGTTGCTGTGATCTCTGGAGGTCTTGCAGAACTCTGGGGCCGCTGCACCTCTGGCATCGAAAGAGTTAATGCAGCATATGCTCTGTGACATCAAGCCCACACAATGATGTACTAATTAACACATTGTTATACAGGTCATGAAAGCATTGAAGAATAATTCATATCCATTGTATGAAGTAAGAGGATTAATAAACCCTAATAAAAAATGACCTCACTAGCCACCCCCTGCATGCCTAAGTGTCTATTAAACAATAATACAAAAGAAACAAAACAAGGGTTCAAAATTTAGATTCACTGAGAAAAAATGTCTAACACAATAGGTACTGTACATAGAGTAAGGAAAATTTGATTTCCCCCCAAAATGAACTACAGTAGAGGTGTACATTTAATATCAGATTGCATGTATTTTTGGAACTGTGGAGAGTACATTATAGGTCCAGATCGGACAGTTCATCATCATTTTTTGGGGAAATTCAGTTGTTCTTACTGTAGAAGTGTCTGTTAAAAGGCATTGCCTTAGTAACTGAAAGGGTGTGTAAGGGGTTAAAAAGGCATAAGCAATAATACGCCACCAGACAAGACAAATCCCTTCCATGATCAATCTGGATAGAACGGCATCAATTACTCACATGACATAAAACACTAATTGTCACATACAGTATGACACCTCTATGACATTAAACATTACACATTCTAATTTAGATTAGGTACAATATACTGTAAACATTTTCACATTGTAATAAATAGTAACCCCTTCAGTACCATTGAGACTTACTAGGTCCCATGCAAGACAGCCTAGTTAGCTTCCAAACTGTGAGGATCGGGCGCAAGCTTCGCTCCATAGTTTGATTCTGACTTGCTGCAGGCTTCCTCATCAGCTCCTGCTGTGTGCACTCTGCACAGCAACGAATCAGCACTCTGGTTTCACTTTCAGCCTCTGCTGACTAGCAGTTCTAGGATTGGCTGAATCTCCCTTTATATTCTCTGCCTTTGCACCTACAATTTGGCTGAGCATAACAGTTGTTTCGTGTGACGTGTGCTGGTCGCAAGCACGTTGTTATTGCCTAGCCTTGTCATCTTTCCTTCCTTGCAGTTACACCAAGACCCTTGCTACAGACACCGACTACCCGCCTGTCTCCTGCCCTCCAACTCTGCTACAGATACCACTATCTGCCTTCTCCTATGTGACCCCCTTCTACTCTCACCTCCACTTTCCAGTTAACCACGACCACGCATCTGCATGCTACTTCGTGGCCCCAGGTCGGTGTATTTAAATCCCCACCTCGACCTCGCAGTTCAGTCCAGTCTGTGGTGAGCACTCGGTACACAAACTAATAAAGGGTTTACTAAAAAAAAAAAAAAAAAAAAAAATCAAGATTTGCCCCACTTTTCATGAGGTCCCATTCATTATTTGTTTTTTTCTGGCCCCCAGAACTAATCCAGGTGTTTTTTTTAACTAATATTTAGGGCCCCAATGGCTCTAATATCAAACCGAAGTAGGATAAAGATGTTCCACAGAGAAATGCTCTCGAAGGAGAAAATTCCCCAAACCAAAATGTAAAAGTAAAACAAAGAGGATCTTTAGAAAATAAGGAAAATATATATTACAAAAAATAGGTGTAAAAAGTACATAAAGAATATTACAGAACACAGCAAATATGTAAAGTAAATTTGTATGGTACAAAATATGAAATAAGAAAATAAAGTGGATGTTAGCAAAATGTTTGCATAAAAAATAAAATCATTTTCAAACAAGTAAATTGATGCAACACAATCTCTATGAATAGTTAAGAATGGAGAAGGAGGAGCAGCCATTTTGCGGAGACAGACCAACAAACTTACAGAGGTGGGAGCCGTGGGCCAGGGTGCCAGAGAAAATAGGGAGTTAGGGGGCAGGAATGGGTCATCATTGGTAGACTGGTCAAGAGGTAAATTGATGCGTGATTTTGGGGGTGAACTGCGTGAAGTAAGACTTTGGGAGAGCAATGGGATGGAGGGGGGTGGGTGGTCTTGGCTCAATTGGGGTGGGGAGGCTAGGCCCAAGCGGTGACAGTCTAGTATAACCCTTAGTCCATTTCTGGGTTTTATTTGCGCTTTTTTGCAAAAAAGGGTGAACACTGCTGCTCTATGCATACTATACTACAAAACAATGTTTCAATTGAAGGCTTCATCAATAGAACCTACAACCTCCCCTTCCCCCTCTTCACTCCTATGCTCACCACTCTAGGTTTTCTGGCCATCAGATGAGGTGTTACTTGAGGGGCATTACCTTTTTAGGCCTCTCACAAGGTTTCATAACAGTGACAGTGGTCACATGGAATGAGGGGCCCTAAATGAAAGACTATGACATTAGGGGGTATTGTTATTGACTCATTTTAATCCCTTTATATATCCGTTCCGCTTCTAAGGTATTGTCTTACAATGTTGCACTAAATCCCATCCTTCAGAACGTGTATGAAAAAGGCCAGATTTCGGGTAACAACTTTCTTTTTGCTGCAACCTGCTCTTCAGTAAAAAGCCGGCGAATAACTCTATGGGAGAATTAGTCATTTGCATACTAATTTGCATACTGATCAGAAATATACTTGCTGCCACTATCGACCTTGATTTTCCCAGTTAACATACTGTAGTGAGAATATCTTTGAATGGGAATGGTCCTTTATCGGTCAAAAATATAATTCATCAGTAACGAAAAGCCTGTTTGAGTGTTAAAACAGCAATCATCCTAGAAAAATAGAATATAAGTCTTACCATAAAATAATAGTTCATACTGTAAAATTCCTACTTTTGTTCATTTAATGGGTCTATTGCCAAATGGTTTCCGTGGTCAGTATTCTTCTGCAATCCTTGGAAAGGTAAATGAGCTACAGTACATAAGTATTCTACTGACATTAACTGTTATTACCGTATGGCAATCTTGGGAGGCAGTGATAAAAACAACCAGTAACAGGACCTCACTGTGATACAATGAAAGGAGATACTGTTTTTGTAGTGAGTAGAGCAGATTGCTACTTGAATTACTTTTTGTGATAAATTGACCTTGAGACTGTGTTGTTTATAGATTAGAAACCTCAGGGCTCAGTTGTTGCAATGATGTTATTATGTTATTCTTTTTTTAATCAATGATGTTATAGATATTCGCAAAACACCAATGAACGGAATTGTTCTAAAAGACAGTGAAGAGAATCCCATATTTTATTTGTTTTAGGAGCATGCAGGAAATTAGTTATTGGGCCCATGACAAGTACATTAATAGGGCACTACAAAGTTTAAATTTGGTTCAGAATAGTGGAAATATTATTTCACAAAATGAGTAGTAAAATGTCCCAACAGCCACATATACCCAATCCCTTGCCAATAATTTGATGGGTTATGGTGCATAAAATCCTTTTTTTACATCCCCATCAATCAATAGACTGACTAAATCCAAAAAAAAGTTTGGCAAATGTTTACTGTATACACCCGTATTTACTAAGTGGTGATAAAGCACTTTACAGCTAGTTCCTTGTGATAAACAAATACTCCAGTACTTCACTCCTCCTCCATTTATGCAGTAGGCAGCTTGGATAAAGATTGGCCTTACACTGATGGCAAATAAATGCATAAATCCCAGGGTCCTCCCAAATTGGCTTGCAATTTATTAGTGAAATTCTACATTTTGAAAAGTAATGATATACAGTATTCACACACACAGATTTCTCTTATTTATGTCAGTCATTACAGACATACCTCACCTCTTCAGTAGAGCGAACACGTCAGACTGCCACAAAAAAATGTATTTATACCTATTTGCTAATTGGAGAATTTGCAAGGAGCTCAGACTGATATGACTGACATAAATAAGAGATGTGTGTATATTATTACGTTTCACTAAAGAACTGGTGCACCCAATTGCTTCTAGATGTTGCCAGTTTTTAATTGCACTGAATCCCAGATAGTGCCAAGCTTCATTCATTTAACCCTTTAGGCACGTTCCCATATTTCACTAATTTTAATCCATAGGACAATAAGACATAATATATATTTACAGCAGGGCCCCGCTTCTCGGCGCTCCGCTTTTCGGCGATCCGCCGATACGGCGATGCAGAGAAGGGGGCTGCCATGTCGCCGCCATGTCCGTGCATATGCAGAACGGGCCGGCCAGGGGTCGCGCATGCGCGGAATGGAGAGGTTTCCTTCTGTCGCACATGCGCAGAGCGGCGCATTGCTGGTCTGCGCATGCGCACCTAACGAAAATCACCGGTTCCACTTTCCGGTGATTTTCGCTTTACGGCGGGTCCTCAGAACGGAACCCGCCGTAGTAGTGGGGCCCTCCTGTACTATAGGTATCTGCTGAAATTGAGTTTATCTTGACAGGGTTAGCAGGCTTGAATCGTGTATATTAATTGGCAGGCTTAATATATTGGCAGGGTATTTAATGGGTGGTGTTACACTGTATTATTATCCTTGAAAAAGAATGCTGCGACGTTCAGAACGCGTTGGATGGGTCTCTTGACACATTAAAGTGCCCTTTTATTCAATTTTTGATTCTGGGTCCTTCCTGCTCCGTTTTGCTTGTGCGCTCTGTTCATCGTTCTATCTTGACAGGGTATATTAATTGGCAGGCTTGAATCATGTTTTGATCAAAAGATGCAGCTAAATGACTCCTTTGTTATTAGACTTAGGAACATAATGTCGAATTTAACTAACAAATTGAAAGCCCATTTGGGAGAAACACAGGATTTGTGTATTTGTTGTTCCCTGCAGTGTAGCACAACTCAGTAAATATGGCCCGTAATCTACAAATTCCCGAGGGTCATAAAAAATGGTTTACAGTGATTCCTCGCTTATCGACGTCCGGCTTACCGATGGATGCCTTATCCGATGCCGCATAATGCAGTCCGCCGGACGCATTATCCGACGTTGCACCCGCATACCTGACGTTTGCTGCCGCCGAATAGCATTGACCCACAATCCGACAGTCCGTTATTTGATGGTGGTTTGCGGGACGCATTCCGTCGGATAAGCGAGCACCGCCTGTACACACATGCCCGTACCCTTTAAAGACAACTGCCTGGTGTGGATACTACAACAGGCGTGTACTTTAGCACCAGAAGAATATAAATTGTATGCAAGTTTATTTTGAAATTTTATTGGGAACAAAACAGAAGGACAAAGAGTTAAGACGATAAGGAAAATGGGGCAGCATGTCATTAAATATTGATAAGAGTTATGTGCAGTTAAGTTGCACGCAGATATAAAGTTACTGCCAACAGTCGCTGGCAGCTGGGGAGTAAATTCAAAGCTACAATTAACAAAACAACGCAGCAATTTGGAAATGAGGAAAAGTCTGAGGTCATTATTCAATATGCTTTGAAGCTCTATGTAGGAGAGTCCAGCTCATTGTAAATGTGTGGGACTTAAATCCTCTCCAGTACTGGGAAATCGGCTTTACAATCAGTTTGCTACTTTGACATACAATCAATCAAAAAAAAATTCTAAAAACAAATCACCAGGAACTCCTAAACGACAACCCACATTTTTTTTTTTAAATGACCAAAATGTACCATAACACTATAAATGCATGTCAGCAAGGGAAAAGCATTAATTTCATTCAATATTTTTTTTAATATTTGAAATAATTACCAATTACCACAAACAGGCACATATTTACACATCATTATTTCTATAGGCTAATTATATTGTTTTTACATTTTTGTTTTTGTGCATTGGTTGTAATATTCCTCTCTTTCTCTGTCTGAAGGCCTTTAACCTAAGCTTTGATTCATTAAAATGGAGAGTAGCAATATTACTGTGTGAACTGGTTTTATGAATGGCTTAATAACATACTCTTCACAGGGTTAGTCATAACAACCCCCGGCGTGTTTGCTCCGTTCTCTATACTACAGTACATACAGTATAAACCAGTCAACAATGCTTTGCCAATTATTGGCAGGGGCTTGATAAAGCCTTAATTGTTCAAGAGATCATTACAGCCTTTCCGTTTGCCAGTTAGGAATATTCCAATATACAATACATAGCGACATTAATATTCTGTGCTGCCAAAGCCAACAGAAATGTAATAGCAGGAAATTCACTTCTGTCTTATCACAACAACCACTTCTTTAAGCAATAAATAGAAATAAACAGGCAGAGGCAGAACTACAATAGGTATTTTTGCGCCCAAGATCCACCAACTGGTCACCGCTAATTTAACGAACCCCCTCTTTCTCCCTCTCCCTCGCCTTGCTCTCTTGCCTCCTTCTCTCTCTCCTCCCCACTCTCTCCCCCCCTCTCCCTCAATCTACCTCTTGCCCCTTCTCTCTCCCCATCTCTCTCTAACCCCCTGTCATCTTCCCCCTTTCTCTATCCCCCTATCACTCAGCCTCTCTCTGCCGCCTCGCCATCTTTCTCTTCCCCCTTTCTTTCTCTCTCTCACCACTTTCTCTTTTCCCCCTTTCTCTCTCTCTTTTTCCCCCTTATCTACTTTCCCCCTTTTTTTTATAAAAAAATTATAAATCACATACAGTAGCATTTAAATATTAAGCATGCAAAGTAGATTATCAAATGCAATATGTTATAGTTGGTAAAATAGTGTATAGTGCTAACCAATATGTAAAGAATAAATTGTCCCATACTTCTTAATGCTTGCAACATTTTACCAAACAATGACTTTAGTACCCCATGCTGTAGCCGCTATGTTGTGGAGTCAGGCACTCTAGGGGCCTCATTTCATAGTGAATACATCCAGGGCAACTAACAGCTTTCACATATGGCCCAGGACTAGTCTCCACCTAGCTCCTGTTGGCAGCCATGCGAGTCTCCCCACCCCTCTCTCGCTACACTTTCCTCTCTTTCCCCTCCCCCCTCACTCCCTCCTTCTCCCCCTCACTCCTGCCTTCTTTCTTACTCCCCTTCTATTTCTCTTCACCTTCTCTCTCTCACTCCCCATCTCCCCCTATGTATTCCCTACTCACTCACTGTCCACTCTCTCTCACTCTCTCACTCTCTCTCTCTCTCTCTCTCTCTCTCTCTCTCTCTCTCCTAACAAATGAAATAAGTCTTACCATAAAATAATAGTTCATACTGTAAAATTCCTACTTTGTTCATTTAATGGGTCTATTGCCAAATGTTTCCGGTGGCAGTATTCTTCTTGCAATCCTTGGAAAGGTAAATGAGCTACAGTACATAAGTATTCACTGACATTAACTGTATTACCGTATGGCAATCTTGGGAGCAGTGATAAAAACACCAGTACAGGACCTCCACTGTGATACAATGAAAGGAGATACTGTTTTTGTATGAGTAGAGCAGATTGCTACTTGAATTCTTTTGTGATAAATTGACCTTGAGACTGTTTTGTTATAGATTAGAACCTCAGGCTCAGTTGTTGCAATGATGTTATTATGTTATTCTTTTTTTAATCATGATGTTATAGATATTCGCAAAACACCAATTGAACGGAATTGTTCTAAAAGACAGTGAAGAGAACCCATATTTTATTTGTTTTAGGAGCATGCAGGAAATGTAGTATGGGGCCCATGACAAGTACATTAATAGGGCACTACAAAGTTTAAATTTGGTTCAGAATAGTGGAATATATTTCACAAATGAGTAGTAAAATGTCCCAACAGCCACATATACCCAATCCCTTGCCAATAATTTGATGGGTTATGGTGCATAAAATCCTTTTTTTACATCCCCATCAATCAATAGACTACTAAATCCAAAAAAAGTTTGGCAAATGTTTACTGTATACACCCGTATTTACTAAGTGGTGATAAAGCACTTTCAGCTAGTTCCTTGTGATAAACAAATACTCCAGTACTTCACTCCTCCTCATTTATGCAGTAGGCACGCTTGGATAAAGATTGGCCTTACATGATGGCAAATAATGCATTAAATCCCAGGGTCCTCCCAAATTGGCTTGCAATTTATTATTAGTGAAATTCTACATTGAAAAGTAATGTTACATTTCACACACACAGATTTCTCTTATTTATGTCAGTCATACAGACATACCTCACCTCTTCAGTAGAGCGAACACGTCAGACTGCCACAAAAAAATGTATTTATACCTATTTGCTAATTGGAGAATTGCAAGGAGCTCGACTGATATGACTGACATAAATAGAGTGTGTTGTATATATACGTTTTCACTAAGAACTGGCACCCAATTGCTTCTAGATGTTGCCAGTTTTTAATTGCACTGAATCCCAGACAATATACTATCCAAGCTTCTTCATTTAACCTTTAGGCACGTTCCCATATTTTCACTAATTTTAATCCAAGGACAATAAGACATAATATTATTTACAGCAGGGGCCCCGCTTCTCCGGCGCTCCGCTTTTCGGTCGTGCCGCGATACGGCGATGCAGAGAAGGGGGCTGCATGTCGCCGCCATGTCCGTGCATAGGCAGAACGGGCCGGCCAGGGGTCGCGCTGCGGGGAATGGAAGGTTTCCTTCTGTCGCTGCGCAGAGCGGCGCATTGCTGGTCTGCGCATGCGCACCTAACGAAAATCACCGGTTCCACTTTCCGGTGATTTTCGCTTTACGGCGGGTCCTCAGAACGGAACCCGCCGTAGTAGTGGGGCCCTCCTGTACTATAGTATCTGCTGAAATTGAGTTTATCTTGACAGGGTTAGCGGCTTGAATCGTGTATATTAATTGGCAGCTTAATATATTGGCAGGGTATTTAATGGGGGTGTTACACTGTATTATTATCCTTGAAAAAGAATGCTGACGACGTTCAGAACGCGTTGGATGGGTCTCTTGACACATTAAAGTGCCCTTTTATTCAATTTTTGATTCTGGGTCCTTCCTGCTCCGTTTTGCTTGTGCGCTCTGTTCATCGTTCTATCTTGACAGGGTATATTAATTGGCAGGCTTGAATTAGTTTTGATCAAAAGATGCAGCTAAATGACTCTTTGTTATTAGACTTAGGAACATAATGTCGAATTTAACTAACAAATTGAAAGCCCATTTGGGAGAAAACACAGGATTTGTGTATTTGTTGTTCCCTGCAGTTAGCACAACTCAGTAAATATGGCCCGTAATCTACAAATTCCCGAGGGTCATAAAAATGGTTAACGTGATTCCTCGCTATCGACGTCCGGCTTACGATGGATGCCTTATCCGATGCCGCATAATGCAGTTCCGCCGGACGCATATCCGACGTTGCACACCCGCATACCTGACGTTTTGCTGCCGCGCCGAATAGCATTGACCCCACAATCCGACAGTCCGTTATTTGATGGTGGTTTGCGGGACGCATTCCTCGGATAAGCGAGCACCGCCTGTACACACATGCCCGTACCCTTTAAAGACAACTGCCTGGTGTGGATACTACAACAGGCGTGTACTTTAGCACCAGAAGAATATAAATTGTATGCAAGTTTATTTTAAATTTATTGGGAACAAACAGAAGGACAAAGTTAAGACGATAAGGAAAATGGGGCAGATGTCATTAAATATTGATAAGAGTTATGTGCAGTTAAGTTGCACGCAGATATAAAGTTACTGCCAACAGTCGCTGGCAGCTGGGGAGTAAATTCAAGCTACAATTAACAAAACACACGCAGCAATTTGGAAATGAGGAAAAAGTCTGAGGTCATATTCAATATGCTTTGAAGCTCTATGTAGGAGAGTCCAGCTCATTGTAAATGTGTGGGACTTAAATCCTCTCCAGTACTGGGAAATCGGCTTTACAATCAGTTTGCACTTTGACATACAATCAATCAAAAAAAAATCTAAAAACAAATCACCAGGAACTCCTAAACGACAACCCACATTTTTTTTTTTAAATGACCAAATGTACCATAACACTATAAATGCATGTCAGCAAGGGAAAAGCATTAATTTCATTAATATTTTTTTTAATATTTGAAATAATTACCAATTACCACAAACAGGCACATATTTACACATCAATATTTCTATAGGCTAATTATATTGTTTTTACATTTTTGTTTTTGTGCATTGGTTGTAATATTCCTCTCTTTCTCTGTCTGAAGGCCTTTAACCTAAGCTTTGATTTCATTAAAATGGAGAGTAGCAATATTACTGTGTGAACTTTGTTTAATGAATGGCTTAATAACATACTCTTCACAGGGTTAGTCTAACAACCCCCGGCGTGTTTGCTCCGTTCTCTTATACTACAGTACATACAGTATAAACCAGTCAACAATGCTTTGCCAATTATTGGCAGGGGCTTGATAAAGCCTTATTGTTCAAGAGATCATTAACAGCCTTTCCGTTTGCCAGTTAGGAATATTCCAATATCAATACATAGCGACATTAATTTCTGTGCTGCCAAGCCAACAGAAATGTAATAGCAGGAAATCACTTCTGTCTTATCACAACAACCACTTCTTTAAGCAATAAATAGAAATAAACAGCAGAGGCAGAACTACAATAGGTATTTTTGCGCCCAGATCCACCAACTGTCACCGCTAATTTAACAACCCCTCTTTCTCCCTCTCCCTCGCCTGGCTCTTGCCTCCTTCTCTCTCTCCTCCCCACTCCTCCCCCCCCTCCCTCAATCTACCTCTTGCCCCTTCTCTCTCCCCATCTCTCTCTAACCCCTGTCATCTTCCCCTTTCTCTATCCCCCTATCACTCAGCCTCTCTCTGCCGCCTCCCATCTTTCTCTTCCCCCTTTCTTTCTCTCTCTCACCACTTTCTCTTTTCCCCCTTCTCTCTCTCTTTTCCCCTTATCTACTTTCCCCCTTTTTTTTATAAAAAAATTATAAATCACTACAGTAGCATTTAAATATAAGCATGCAAGTAGATTATCAAATGCAATATGTTATAGTTGGTAAATAGTGTATAGTGCTAACCAATATGTAAAGAAAATGTCCCATACTTCCTAATCTCTTGCAACTCTTTACCAAACACTAATGACTTTAGTACCCCATGCTGTAGCCGCTAGTTGTGGAGTCAGGCACTCTAGGGGCCTCATTTCATAGTGAATACACAGGGCACTAACAGCTTTCACATATGGCCCAGGACTAGTCTCCACCTAGCTCCTGTTGGCACCATGCAGTCTCCCCACCTCCCCACCCTCTCGTCGACCTACACTTTCCTCTCTTTCCCCTCCCCCTCACTCCCTCCTTCTCCCCCTCACTCTCCTGCCTCCTTCTTTCTTACTCCCCTTCTAATTTCTATTCAACCTTCTCTCTCTCACTCCCATCTCCCCCTATGGTATCCCTACTCACATCACTTCCCTCTCTCTCACTCTCTCACTCGTCTCTCTCTCTCTCTTCTCTCTCTCTCTTCTCTCTCTCTCTCTCTCCTCTCTCTCTCTCCTCTCTCTCTCTCCTCCATTTCCTCTCTTCTTCTCTCCCTTCTCTCATCCTCGTCTCTCTCTTCCTCTCGTCTCCCCCCTCTCCTCTCTCTCTCTCTCTCTCTCTCTCTCTCTCTCTCTCTCTCTCTCTCTCCTCCTCCTCCTCCTCCTCCTCCTCCTCCTCCTCCTCCTCCTCCTCCTCATCCTCCTCTCTTTCTTTTACTTCTGTCTCTATTTCTCTTCCCTCCCTCACCTTCTGCCCCCTCTCTCTCACTCCCCCCTTTTTTCACCTCCCCCTCTTTCTCACTCCGTCTATCCCCCCTCTATGAGTAGGAAAGAGGGGAAACTCTTTCCTACTCGTTTTCCTCTCTCACTCACTCACCCTTCCCTTCCCTCCCTTCTCCCTCTAACTCTGCTCCCTCTCACCCTCCCTCAGTTTCCCCCCACCCCTCTATTTTTCTCCCCTATCTCACGCAACCCTCTCTCTCACACACCCTTTTCAGGGCCATTTGTCAGTAAGTGATCCACGGTAGACAGGGCCCCTACAGATGGATGCAGAAGTTAGGCCCAACTTCGGGGTGGTCCAAACTTCTGGCCTTGCCTGTCCAGGTGCACTTATTGTAGCGGGGGTTCACTAGAGAGGGCCCCTCAGCTGAGAAGAGCTGGGTCCCCATGGCACACAAAGAACCTGGCTACCCAATGCGGGTAGAACGTCCAGAATCATCTGTCCATCTCACCCCCCTGTCAGTGGCCCTGGCTACATCATGGCTTTTAAGCTCATTTTTCTAGGGTGAGATCACGTTGTGAACTTCCTATACAGCACAGTGCACAATCTCGAAGGCAGGAGAAGAGAAAATGACCCCCCCCCTCATCTTCCGTTCTGGTCATCTCATCACATGATCGCTAGATGCCAGAGGTCCATCCGGCAAACAAAGGGTTCATACCATAACAAAAGAAAAACATTAGCATATTTTTATTGTAAATAATTGATTGAAAGCGCGCACTCCCGTGAGTGCAGTTGTGGTGGTTGGAGAGGCGACTGGGTCGCTAGAGCTCCTCGGCGAGACGCCTGAAAGGGCACCACCATATTGGAAATGCCTCACATGCGCAGGGGACTTGTGGATGCGCAGTGATAGCGCAAGAGCGGTGGCCAATGCAGCAGAGGGCTCAACCGGGTCTGCAAGCCCCACCATGCAAAGGGGCTTGAGATCAGATGGCCCAGAGCAGCCAATAGGGCTGCAGGATTCCCTGCTCAGTAAGTTGTTACATTTGGCATGCTGAGAGAGCCATACCAGTCGGAGCTGGGACATTAGAGGGTAAGGGTCAGTAGGCCCCTGCACTATGCCAGAGACCCCCTATTAGGCCCCAGCTAGGCCCCGACTCCCCTGTTAAGTTTGTGGCTGCTACAGGGACATGCCCTTAGACAGGGACACTGCCCATTTAGCATTCAGAGTTTCAGGGACACAGAAGGACACTGCGCAGCAGTTGCGGTCTGTGGTCTGGGACCAGACCACCACCACAAGGCACAGAGACTACCTTCATGGCGATATTATCCATGCCTGAATTCACCCCACGTGGAGGGGAACGCCACCGCGGACAACGTTGCTGGATCAGTGGATCCCTTATCTTCAGTCGGTGATACCAGGTGCTGGAGCACCTGGAAGTTATACCAACATTCCACAAGTGCACCAACAGTAACACGCGGGTGTGGGCAGCACTGTCACACACACACACTTTGGGTGGGTTGCCCCTGTGGACACAAGGGTGGTTGGGTGCCCAGGAGCACCTCAGTACTTTGGGGTAAACCCCACCGGGGTGTGGGCACGGTGTGGGGCTACGGCCCAGCGAGGCCCGAGTGGTTCTGTATTATCATTATTATTATGCATGCAGTAAACTGTTATTATCATTAGTGTGCATATTTCTTATATTGTCCTGTGACGGGGTTATCCGACCCCACTACTAAGTGTTCAACCTATCAAATACGACCACCAGCACAGTCTGCTAATCCATGGTGGTTTTTATCACCATTCATTGCTGTATCTGTAGAGTTGAAAGGTAAATGGTGCTCACAATCACAGGTGGAGGTGCTGGCATCTGAAAGCTCAGATACATCCCAGGTTCCCAGCACCGGAGGCTTAGGCCTCCTGTGAGCCACAGGTAACACACCACATACTCTGTAGCCGCCATATCACCCAGGGGGTGGGGGAAGGTGCGCTACACATACAACCTCTGAAA
Organism: Ascaphus truei; assembly: GCA_036426205.1. Lineage (NCBI taxonomy): Eukaryota > Metazoa > Chordata > Amphibia > Anura > Ascaphidae > Ascaphus > Ascaphus truei. The sequence continues at coordinate 23,858,497 of CM071568.1, read as the reverse complement.
TCGGTGGTAATGGGGATTTACACAACTGACGTATGCAAGATAAATGAAAACGCCTTAATTGTTATTAATAGTGCAATCTGCTTTTATACCGGTAGCCACATCTGTGCAACTGGAACTAGACCAGAGGGTCCAGTTTTCATTACTTTTTGTGTGTTCTTCTATTGTATGTTCCCATACAGTAAGCAATCATTTATCACTGCAAATGCATTAAAATAATGTATGTCAATTAGTTGCCTGCACATGTACCATCCTCATCTAAAATGCAGACTGAGCCATATGGATTTATTACCGTTTTGATTAATCTTCAGATCTTCCATCTGCTTTAGTAAAGTTAAAAGATGTATCAGGATAGTGCAACTCACTCCATAATATTCATTGTATCAATTTACACCAGTGGCATGCATATGAAACTTGTTAATTATGTTTTTTTTTTTTATATTGGACACATCTTTCAGGAGCAAATGTTAACAGGGTCTAAATGTGGCTGATTTCTTTGACACAAAAAGAAAAGAGAACTGCATTTTGATTAATATTATTATAATAGCATTATCTCGTCCCCTAACCCGTTATAACCACTCACTCAAAATGCTTATAGAAGCAGATGGAGAAAAACCTTAATGCAAAGTGTTGCAGGACCGAAATGACACAATTGGCGTAATATTTGCAGCAATGCTTTATATGCAACACTGAATATACAGCATATGGCCCGTAGGGTTTTCTTCATGGTGCTGTAGCTAACTTGTTCATCATTGATAGTTTCACAAAGGAGAAATTATCCTGGCAAAGAGACTGAAATGTGATAAACACATATCCACATGAGGTTACAGTAGCTGTTTACTGATGCCAGAGGTGCTTGCAAATCAATGCTCGGCTCAGAAAGGCGCTGCTGCCCCTCTGGCTGTGAAGGGGATAAATGGAATGTTTCTACTTCTTTTTGTTTGTTAATAAACCCCCAACAGATTACTCACCATACAAATGGGAAGCATGCTGTTCCCACTGTATATGCAGAATAAACATACCAGGAGATCAATAGCAAAATGCAATATAATAAAATAATAGTATTGTTTCTGAGGGGAGAACAACTAGGCTATTAAATGCATGCACAGGACTGTATGTATGTATGTACGTACTGTATGTATAATTAGATTTATTTAGCACCAACAATAGACACATTGCTTTACAAAATTACAATACAAGGTACATAAATCACAAACAATGGGCATAAGTGCAAAGGTAAATGATCCCATACAGTAAGGAAAGGGGAGAGGCTGCCACGAAGAGCTTACAATCAAAGTATGTACATGTGTCCCATTACATTGTATGATCTGCGAGTCAGTAAAATAGCCTTTTTTACTGCCTACCTGGCATTGTGTAGATTTGCATATATATTGTACTTGAAACAGTTCGAGACACATTTGTTTCCCTTTTAACCCCTTCAGTGTTCTGTAGTAGTAACAAAAATATAAATGTAAAAAAAAAAACCCTCATAGATATAGAGGCTCAGCGAGTGCAGGCACTGACTTTTAAGCAGGGAAAACTGGTTCAAATCCTACTGTCAGCTCCTTCTAATTTTGAGCAAATGTGTTTAATTCCATGTGGCTCATGTTACAGAATTAGAATGTAAGCTCTATGGGCAGGGATTCATAGTGCCTGCAAAATTCTATTTACAGCTCTGCGTGTCCTATACAAGAACCCATGTTATTATTATTAGCACTGTTCAAATACATACAGCATGTACAGTATGTATTTTCCCTCCCTTCTGGGATTATGTCTAATTTCTATGCTTTTGGTGACACTTGACTAGTAAATGACTCTACATCCTGCCTGATGAGGCTAAAGACATCAGAGAAATGGAACAGCGGGTCAGTGCTTTATATTGTAGTACCAGCTAAAAGCCTACAATCTGTTGCTGCCACTTTAAATCAAACTCTGAGTGGCTATAGCAACAGAGGACGCTCTATTAGCTGAATGGAGAGGCAGATATGTACTGGATGTTGCAGTCTCTGCTAAACCCCAGTGATCCGTTACTGCCACTTTAACTGAACTCTGAGTGGCTATGGCAACAGAGGACGCTCAGTTAGACACCACTACTAAGTGTTCAACCTATCAAATACGACCACCAGCACAGTCTGCTAATCCATGGTGGTTTTTATCACCATTCATTGCTATATCTGTAGAGTTGAAAGGTAAATGGTGCTCACAATCACATGTATGCTTGGTGTACAAATAACTTCAGAAGTGTCAAGGGTGATGTATACAGTAGATGTCCATAAAGGATAAGTCCAAATACAAAATGGCCCAGGGGAGAATAAGATTTAATGGTGTCCACCTGGCAACCATGATTTCTTCCCAGGGAATTGGTGTATATGATAATGGTACACTAGCATAGGGTAATTGAATCAGGGCTATTGCCCATTATCTGCCAGTATCATGCCAGGAGAGTCCAGTCACTCCGGGACGTGCAGTCCTCAATGGTAAGTTGAAAAGATTGAGTTTGGAAGCAGGAGCACAGCCAGGATGCAGGCTGAAAAAAGAATGATTCCAGGGCTACTCCAAATATAAAGAGTTTATTGAGTATAGCTCACAATGGAGGTGAAGAAACGCACCAACGCATTTCGTCCGTAAGGCCTTTATCAAGGTGTATCTGTACCTGCCCCAAATATTTTCTTTAGGTCAACTCATTAAAGTTTAGTAATTATTCCCTTCAAATTTTCATACAGGCTACTATTTATTACGTTTTATTACACATCTGGCAATTCAAGTATCACATTGCGTCGATATCTTACACACTAGTCTCCTCACTCATTAATTTAGCTCATATGACTTTCATTACGTAGGCTATTCTGTGAGTTCATTGTATTGGGTATCCCTGTCTCTCTCCATCTATGTTGAGAGACACCCCTTTTGTCTGACGCCTGTTAGCAATATTACCCTAGTGTGCACCCACATTGTCACCCTGGTCCAGCGGGTGGACCCTCTATCACTCTAGTGATGAGCTTAAAACCTACTGTTTCTGGTAACTGAGACATGGAGTGAATAGCCATATGTATCAAGCTTTATAAACTGGAGCATTAGTCCACAATGCACATAATTGTGTCATTTGATGTATCGAGGTGCTGTGCATCAATTTGGCTCTCCTTGCACTAGTTGGAGAACTGGGGAATGGCTTTTGGAACGAGGGGGGAAGGTGCTTGGAGCAATAGTTTAATGACATTTCAATTTAAATGAGTTTAATGATAGGTTGGCGTAAATACATGTTGCAGCTTTGTGTCTCTCAAATTTGACAAATTGAAGGTGGCTCAAGAAAACGGTAAGGCCTCGGGCATGGTCAGCGCTTATGCGCTGACCCGTGCTGAGGCGCGCTGCTGCTCGGCAGTGAGACCCTGCAGCCGCAATGAGAGCGGCTTTAGCAGGGGATCGCTTACGCTTCCGCAAGTGTGCGGAAGCGTAAGTCTTAGCAAAATGTTAAATTTTGGGGACACCCTACTTCCCGAGATACAGGCCCCGTTATGGGGTGCCGGTATCTCCTATGCATTTTATTCCCATGGTCACGTGACGCGGACATTTAAATGCATAGGAGATACCGGCACCCCAATAACGGGGCCTTTATCTCGGGAAGTAGGGGGTCCCTGAGGCTACCCGTTATGGTAATGAAGTTTACTGTAAATGCATTTTTATTGCATAGGATTCATGCCAGGGGTCTCTGGTGCTAATATTAATGGATATCAGCTCCAGAGATTCCCGGCATCAATCCTATGCAGGAAAAATGCATTTTTTTTTCTAAATCCCATCTCGCCGCTTCTCTGCAGTTTTCCAACACCTTCACGCCAACTTTTTCTGGCATGAGGATTTTGTGATAAAATCACCATTCTAGAGCGGTGATAGGCGTTCATTGCCTAATGACTGCTACTAAAATTGCACGAGTTTATGAACATGCCGAAAAGCGGCGATAAGTGGCTTATCACCGCTGCCTCTGTGATTTTTTTTATGAGCCGTTTTTTTGGGACCATTCAGTCTTTTATCATCCACTTATCACCACTTACTGAACAGCAGTAGGCATTTTGGGCGATAAGTGCTTGCTATGTGGCTTATGAACGCTTACTGCATAGGCCCCTAAAACTTTTAACTTTTAGATGCATTGCATTTTAAACTGAGGCTGCCAGTAATGATGTTACAGTACCAGTAGAGATGGCCGAAATGTCTGGGCAGATTTGGATCCGCTTCGGATCGGCCGGTTCCTGCTGTCTGCGTATTTCCCCCGGACAGTCTCAAAAAGAGCTACCCGCCTTTTCCGGATTTTCTTAATATCTATCCCTGACAATCCAAATTAATAATCCGCGGTCAGATTGTGAAAAATCCGCAATCAGATTTAAATCTGAGGGGGGGGGGGAGGGCAGAGAGCAGATGTTTAACAATCCCCAGTGCGGATTTCGGATTCAATATGGAATGTGAGTGCGGATTCATAAAAATCCACATGGATTGTATCCACACGCTGTGTGATGTATCTTTTTCACCATGGACTTTATCTCCCTCTGCCTCAGGCACCTAAAATGTCAATTGTAAGCTCATCTGGGCAGGGACTGTGTCTGTAACAATTCTATGTGCTGCGTACTGCGCACTATACATCAATTGTAAAGCGCTTTGAGTCCCATTGGGAGAAAAGCATTATATTAAAATAACGTCATTATTGACAAACAGAGAATTGGTTTTTCATTCAATGTACCAATTTATATCCGTACTCCATTTCAGCAACCCGTGCTCCGCTGTTCAACCGGTGGGTGTCCCCGGATCCTCTCACCCCCACTCCCTCTATCCTTGCTTACCGAGGAAATCCAAGTACTTTCTTTTTAACATTTATTTAAATTTTCTTACCCGGGATTGAAGCCGGGGTCTCCAGAGCTGAACTCATTCACTTCACCTCCGAGGAACCCCTGCTTCCGGAAATACATACCTTTTGAAGGGGTGCCGGTATCTCTCTGCTTTTTAAAGCTCCACGTCACGTGGGCCAATAGGAAGCCGCGCTAGATTAAGTCGCGCTTCCTATTGGCCCGCAGTGCGTGTGAGCTTTGTAACGTGGTCATAATGTGAAGGAGTGGTTACTGGCACCCCCTAAGGTGGTAGGTTTCTCGGAGCTGAAATGAATGGGGTTCGGCTCCGGAGATCGCCCACTTCAATCCCATGTAAACAAATACAAAGAAATGTTTAAAAATAAAACACTTGGATTGCCTTTTTAACAACAAATGACCCCCCGCCCCCCTTAAAAAATAGGTGGAGACCCCTTACTAAAAATAAACTTAATACTTGAAGCCAGCTTGGTAAAATGATTAGACTAAAATATTACAGCATGTCAATTACAGTATATAAAAATGATAGAGTGCAGCCGGTAATTTGTAAACTTTGAAACTGTTATCATAAACTGCTGAGGCTGTTATATCACTAATAACTGATCGTCTACTGCCCCCATGTGGTCCTTCTGTAATGACAATTATTTTGAAAATAAATAAAATAAGCAGGTAGTTCTTAATTGATCAAACTTTCCCAGTTGCAAAAGTGATGTGAAAAGAAAAGCAGCAGATTGATCAAAGACAAATTGCAGTTGCTTTTTAAAGATTTTTTTGCCTCAATAAACATATATATTTTTTTTTTAAGTGGCCATACTGAATAATTTTCAAGGGGATAGAAACAGGGCCTCTTGACCGCTGTAACCTTGCCCATTCTATTACCCAATCCACCCAAATAAATACAGACACCTTGGTTGGGTACAAATGCCCATAGCCTTTTATTAAACAAACAGCAACACTCCATGACTTGATCAGAAAGTAGCACAAACCAGTTGAACCTGATTATTCTCACCTCTGCTTCATGAGCTCATGGTTCATAATAATGGGGTCCCTCTTAGGGGATGTAGCCCGGTCCTCCCTTTAGCTCTCCTCACCTCCGCTGCAGGCGGGCAGTCGGTGTGTTTGTGCACAAAAGGTTTGCGCATGCAAAGGTTCCAGCAGCCCCAGGGGCTGCACAACACATGACACAGTACAGCCAATTGGGCTGCTAGAATCTCCTGAGGGGAGATTGGCACTTTGGGTGTGCTTTAAGTTTGACCTGACAGTTAGGAGAGTGACAGTTGGAGCTGGGACAATGAAGGAGTAAGTTATTGTCATGGTAGACCAGTTTTTATCTACACATTAATACCGGGATTCTGCCTTGAGCACACAAGTTGGGTAAAATAAATTGTAATTTATTTATTTTCAGACAGACACACAAATCTTCACAATAAACACTCAATAAAACACTTACTGGGATGGGGGAACGAAATCAATTGTCCTTGGAATGAAACAACGTCTCTGGGCACCCCTGCACGCATGCGCCAAAAGATCCGTGTAGCAGTTCCTGGCTATGGGGTGCAACTTGCCAGTCTGATATCTCAGCCAACAAGAAAATGTTTGTTCAATCCTTACAGGGTTCGTTCGGGAACCCTTAGCACTAACGAATTCCAGAAGAGGGGGATGATCCTTGGTTGTGATATTATTAACCCCACACACTCCGGAACCGCAGACGGTGGAACTTGGTCAAATCAGGTGAATCTGACTGGGACTGGTCAACAGGCATTTTTATAGGGTTCAGGGTCCTATACTTAACATCTGCACCCAATCCCGCCCTTGGGAATATTTTCCCCACCAATCCCCGACTTGCCAGTACTTTGCAGTAAGGGCAGGAGCTGCCTCCCGGTTTGCACGGAACATGTGTCAACTTCACACCTGAGCTCCTTAGCATACCAGGTCAGCCTCTTACCTGGCGACACTGAGTCTGGGGTTTGGCCACCAAGTGTGAAGTATCCATACTTTATAACGGTATCTGGCACTGACAATATCCCGGCCCTCCTAACACCTAGGATTGCTGAGGCTTTTCAACTCCGGACTTCTCATAGACTTTGAGGCTCCCTCTCTGCAGGGTGTCTTTGAAGCACGGAGTTGAGAAATCCCTCAGTTCATTCACCCTTAGCATAGTTGCATGCTAAAGGATTTTTTCCGGGCTCACAGAAAAAGTGTTCTTGTCTTCACATTTAAAACCAACAGAATATCACAGTTTATTAATACAGTATGTTCTGCTTGTGCCACAACTATAAACTTTATATGTGTGTGTATGGTTTCTTTATACCTCACTGCACTCCAAAAAGTAGAGTGCCAGCTTATTCCGTTCGCGAGTTAGCTTATTTAATTGAACGGGCTATGATGTGGCTTGCGGTTTAACCCAATTCCCACGTCAATTGACTTCCCTCTTTCAAGTTATGAAGCTAACAAGGTAGCGGATACATTTTGACAAAAGCACTTATTCAATTGACCTTTGCAGTTGAGAAGTCTAGTGCTTAGAAATTGATACCTATGTTTCAGAGTGGCCCCCCACACACAGCCACGCTTTCTCAATCAGCACTGGTTCAGCGCTAGGGGCTCCCTCTTGTGTCACAAATACAACCTGCATACCGTTTATATACATTCCTATTACTGCAGCTAGGAAAGGAGCTGCAAAATGGGGACAAAAGGGATGGTATAGGGGCAAACATATCAGTGTGGTGCACATACAGGTAACCCCTTTCAGTCCCAATGTGATTTAGGGTTAATCAGCCAAATATAATGCCTTTATTAATGGCCTGATTAGCCTCTCTATCGCCACAGTTATATGTGCAGATGTCAGTGGCATCTGCACTAGGCCAGATACCCCCTATTATGCCCCAGCTAGGCCCCGACTCCCACATAGTTTGTGGCTGCGATAGGGAATTGCCCCTCAGATAGGGACCCTGCCTTGCTTAGCAATATTAGAGTTAGGGACACAGGGGGACGCCGCACGGTGGCTGCGGCCTGTGGCCAAGGACCCACTCTGATTGGTCATTCCTCCTACTTCCATGCTGAGCATAGAATAGCGGAAGGTATGTAAGGAGATGCCCCAGTCAGAGAACCAGACGATCCTGTGACTTTGGCCAGTGATGCAAAGGCAGGCTTTTAAAAGTTGCTCTGTTGCAAATGGCAGAGCAGCCGGCTTCATTTTTTGAGCTAAGAAAGCCTGCCTAGCTGAGGCAAAGTCAGACATGAGGTCCAAGTTTTCATTTCAGAACGTAGTGGTCGCGGCTAAGGGTTTTAGACGAAAAGAAGACCAAGAGGCCCGGGTGGATATCCCGGTCAAGTTAAGTCTTCCGAAGCAGGCATCGTACACCTATTTGAGCCTAGTTTTCATCCCAGACCCCCAGTAAGTGTGTATTTCATTTGAATTTTGTGTATTAATTGTGTGTACGCGGGTTTTCCCAAATAAACTCCATTTTATTCCACTACCTTGTTTGCCTATTGAATGATCCTGGTATAAAAGTGTTAAAAAATCTTGGTCTCCCGTGACAAGTATGAAAAATTGCTACCCTGTAAAATATTCCTACTGGTATGACTTTTCTCCAAACTACTATAAGCTGAGAAATAAACAGTACAAGTGAAAATTTCCTACCATGTAGTAGCAATTGAGTAAATGCTACCTGTGAAAATATCCTACTCGGTCCAGCATCATCTGGCCAATTAATTTAAAGTCTGGTTTAGGGTAGGAAATACCACAGGGGCAGTGATATCGACCTGATAGAGCTATAAGAAAAAGCTACGAGTGACAATGTCATACCTGTACCTGGTCAAGTATCTCCATGGCCTACCTGGACCAGGGTAGGAAAATATCACAGGTAGTATGACACAGGCATGAGAAAGTGCTACCTCTGAGAATATACCTGAATTAGTGTCTTCTCAACCCTTAATTTTTTGGCTTTTCCTGAGTAGGAAAATGTCATAGGCCATAATGTCTACCAGGCAGAGCTGTGAGAATAGACTGTGTGTGACAATGATATTCTATGTTCTGTATTTCCCCAGCTCAGCTACCCCTAGCGGGTCCAAGGCAGGAACATGTCACAGACCGGGATGTCTAATGGGCAGAACTGTGAGAAAATTTTACACAAATGAGAACTAGGATCAGCAATTATGTCAAAAGATGGCTAAGCATGAATTTCCACCTACAGTAAATTAAGCCACATTCTGTCCTTTTCCATCACAGTCAGTAACATTACAATCCATCAAGTTCCCCAAACTTGTTGTTTAGGTATCACATTTGACTTCTTTCTTTCATTTTTCCCTCATCTTAATCTTTGCAATGCCCTAACAAAGTATCTGGTACAGCAAGCGTCCTGACAATGTGATTTAGGCCATTATTAGCTCCTTTGCATCCACTTTCAAATACTGGAAATTAAAAAAAAACGATGTTTACTATTTTACAGGAGTAACCTGTTTATCTGCTTTGGTGAATACTGCATTAGCTTTCATGGGTTAAAAATACTAATGCTGCTTGGTGAATCTGGGACAAAGAGTAAAAGTTAGATTAAATAGAATAACAACATCCTGGCCTATTTCATTTTGAATACATCAATGGGGTAACATTAGGAACCACTGTGCAAAATAGTAGAACATTCCATGCAAACTATACTGTAACCAGGTACTGTAGCTACAAAATGTATTCACCAAGGTGCCAATACAGTACTTCAGCACATGGTCCTCATGCATGATCATTTCATTTCAAGAAGTAAAAACAGAAAAAATAGGTAGTCTCGCTCTTATGTTTTGTCCAACAAGTGAAGCTGCATCATCAAAAGTGACTGTAAAAATGTAGAGACATTTTTCCATAAGACCTCTTCCATACTGGAGGACACACTGGGTGCCATTAATGAAAATGGCAGAAATGATTATTGATATTTTAACCAACGTGGCACACGAGAGGTTAATGTTTGTTACAAATTGTCTTAAAAATACAATAATTGTGTTTAGAGCCTGTCAAAGCACACCAGGCCTGTGTTTTATAGGACTGATGGCATCCAGCGATAAGGGCATCCAGATAAGGACATCTGTTCTTGCAAGTGGTGGAATTGAAATATGGCTTCCCTGACACTAGAACAAACAGGACACTTTTAAATGTACCTTGACATACATACCTAGGGGGATCTCCAAATACTAGAGGGTGTGGCTTAGAAGGTATTCCAAAAAGAGTACATTTATTCAATATGAAAATATCATGGGTCTGACAGTAATTTGTAAGAATAACAAATAGATATTTGTAACTGTTGCGATTACATGAATCAAATGATACAAAAAACCTGTTTATCTAATTGCTGATATCTGTTTCTCCTGCAAAAACATAGATTTTATGCGGTCATATTTAATATGCAAGTGTGAATATTAAGTACACAGACGCAACAGTGAAAATTGCGTGTGTCTAAGTATTATAGAAACAAAATTATGAAGCCTTTTTATATATCGAGGCAAACTTTAAAGAGTAAAAAGGAAGGTTTTTTTCTTTCAAGCCGTAAAACTGTCAGCAGCAATTAATGAAAGGGGTGGTCTTATGTTGTTCTCAATTAAGGGAATTTAGAATAAAAAGCTCTACTTTGTCATTATGAGTTAGATTTCAACAAAGGGAGTGTCAATGATGGGACACGGGAAATCTCAATTTCCACTCAAGACCCTTTGGGAAAAGATCTGATCAAGGTTTGATGATAACGTAAGTTAGATTTTTTGTTCATCCTTATAATTTTGATGAAACGGTCTGCATTTATTATAACTGTATGTTCTTGTAAAAATATTTTTCTGTAACCTAAGCACTGTATTTTTGTATATTAAATCTAACCTTTAATAAGTAATACTTTGGGCTTTTATTGAACTGTTGCACACTTTGTGGAGTAAATACAATTTCTGGACACATTTTACTACAGTATGCACAGAAAAGCAGCGCAGCTCTCATGCGATATGTGAAGATAACATAAAATAGTGCAGCATAGTATATAACAAAATGATCAAAAGAACCAGTAGGCCAGCTGCAAATGCACTCACACACTACATATTATTTTCAGCATTAAAGACCAGCAATGAGTTTATCTGTTCTCCAATACTCAGGGAATGCAGGCTTTGGGATGAACCGGCTCTCTATAATACTCAGGGAATGCAAGCTTCAGGATGGACATGCTCTCCAATACTCAGGGAATGCAAGCTTCAGGCTGGACATGCTCTCCAATACTCAGGGAATGCAGGCTTCTGGATGGACAGGCTCTCCAATGCTCACAGGTAACGTTTCTACTTTTTGAGACATTGGAGAGTCTGTCCAGCCTGAAGCCTGCATCCCCTGATTATTGGAGAACAGATCAACTCATCCCATTCATTCCAAGTGGAGGATGTAAGCATGGATGAATGCATTGATTTTATTTCCTTCACATATTAAATGTTCAGTCAGAATTCCGCTATGCTGGCATTTCATGCCTAACACATCCTTGAGCTATTGCCTGACCCTTGCATATATTATCACCTGGATACCCATTACTGGTCCTTAAAGCTGAAAAGAATTTGCAGTGTGTGAGTGCATTTGATGCTGCCATACTGTTTCTTTTGATAATTTTTTTATATACTGTGTTGCACTATTTGATGTTATTTTTTTCTTCACAAATCTCACTCAGTTTCTTTGTTGCCCAGGCACCTGTACTTCTCCTGCCCAGCAATGGTTGGTGACGTCATCACGCTTGGGTGTGTGCACACGGAGTCCTGGGCGTCCCTGCGATCCAGCTAGCTGTATTTCCAAGTGCTGGCAACTATCCTATGCAGGGCTGCAGTTTTTTAATAAATGTATTCTATTATTTAAATAGTTACGTGCTATGGAGCTTGCGCTTCCGTTTGTTTTTTGTTCTTAGATTTGTAGTGGTTGGCAATACAATTTTTATCTGAAGCTGCAAAACGCTCCCTGGATCTTCATCTGGGACTCTTATCTTTCTGGATTTTTTCAAAAGTGGAACATTTATATTGGACTTATTCTTTATCACTATCATGTTATGGTTTGTTGTTATATTTAGTTAAATATGTGATATTTTTAATTAAGTTAATTTTATTAGTTACAATATATTTTATATATATTTTTATTTGAACCCCCCCTTGGCCGGTCTTCACCCAGCCGGCCCTTCAACCCCCCCCCCCGGCCCTTCAACCAACCACCCGGCCTGGGCCTTCATCCCCACCCGGACTGCCTTCACCCCCCCATCTGGAACGCGCTTCACCCCCCCCGGGCCCTTCAACCCACCCACCCCCCGCCCTCATCCACCTCCCCCCCTTCAAGGCCCTTCACCCACCAGCCCTTCACCCACCCCTCCAACGGCCCTTCAACCCACCATACAACGTCGGCCCATCAACCACACCCCCAACTCGGCCACTTACCACCACACCCCCAGGGCTCACCCCGGATCACCCCCCCACTGTCACGAGCACCCGCACCCCCCACGGCCAGGCCCGTTCACCCACCCCGGAAACCCTGCCATTCCGCCTGTCAAACCACCCCCCCAGCCGCCCTTCCACCCTTCAACCAACCCCTGCCTGACCTTCCGCCCTTCAACCACCCCCTAATCCCCGTTACTCTAGATCTTCATATTTGTTCACCTCTTGCTCTCTCTTTCTCCCTCTCGTTTCTCTTTCGTCCATTTCCTTCCCTCTCTTCTTCATTCCGTGACAGGACTCGCGCACCCCCGTGGCACGGACCACCACCAACCCACCACTAACCGGGAACCGACAATCCATCAAGCCAGGCCCCTGCCCTGTCACCAAACCACAGGCCCGCTCCGGCCCCCGTTCGCAACCAACACCCCTCGGACGGCCACATGCCCTTCCCGCCCTGCTCAAGCCACCCCAACGGGCCCTTGCCCCCACTTCACCCAGCCCCCTGCACCTTCAACCCTCCCGGCCCTGCCCTTCGCCCCCATCCCTGCCCTTCGCACCCTCCATGCCCTTCCACCGCACCTCCTCGCCCCCCCCGCCCCAGCAATCACGGGCAAACGCCGGGGTTTATCAGTTAGTATATATATATATATATATATATATATATATATATATATATACACAGAGGCGGCACATTTTATTTGAGTGCGGCTAGCTCCGCAAGCCTGGGGATGCCCCGGCATGCTAGCCGCACTCCCTCGGCGTGCCGCGCGTCATAGACGCGCGGTCACGCGTCATCGGGTGCCTGCGCCCCCTGCACGCGCGTCCAGGGCTCCCCGAGGGAGCCCTGGTGTCCCGCGATGTGGGGGACGGGGGCAGGGGGTTCCGGGGGACCCGGCGGACCCGGCAGCGGGAGGGAGAAAGCCCCGATCGGAGGGCGCTCCTCCGTGTCTTCGGCGTGCGCCCGGCACCCTCCGGCGCGTTCCAGGTTACTGCTGCGGCCGAGAACGGGCAAATGCTCGAATAAACTCGGCCGCAGCAGTATATATATATATATATATATTCTTAGTTAAGTTATGGTGGGTAAAAAAATGACAAAAACCATCCACAGCAAAGCATATAGCAAATGGAAATATTACTGTATGCTCATTTGCATGTCTTAGACTTAGACAGGTCTGCAACCCCGCCTTTCACCATTATCACACAGCACTTTCACTGCAGCAAGGGATTCTGGGAAATGACATGCAAATGAGCACACAGTGCCACCCTTTACTTCAAACCCATAAATATGGTTCCATATACGCTTAAACTTGCTGCATGGTCACAGCTTTGAGCACAGCCAGGGTTAAGATGCATAACCAGCAAACCCACCCACAGACAGACTGTTTCGACCTTAATGGGTCTCCTCAGTGTGGAGTTGGTTATACTGGTGATTTAAAAAATGAAGCAAGGGATAGGTTTTACCATACTTAGTTAAGTTATGGTGGGGGGGGGGGAGTGACAAAAACCCTCCACAGCAAAGCATATAGCAAATGGAAATATTACTGTATGCTCATTTGCATGTCTTAGACAGGTCTGCAACCCTGCCTTCCACCATTATCATCTATGAGCATACAGTAATATTTCCATTTGCTATATGCTTTGCTGTGGAGGGTCTTAAGGCGGTAAGGTTGGAAGAAATCCCACGCCATGACATGGGTATTCCGAGGGATACAACGCGTGAAGTGTTCTAATAACGGCCGCTGCATCTCTATGTCTACTTTGGCTGCCAAGTAACAATGGATGGGAACCTTTTGAATTAAATTAATAGGAGATTGAACATAGGAAGGAGCGTATTTGGAAACAAGACAATCAAGGAAACCTTCTACTGATCCTCATGAAAATAGTTTTTGGCCACTGTATTCTGCCTGTTCTCATGTATGGATGTAAAACTTGAATTCTAAATGCAAATATTATTTAAATGCTTCAGACAACTCAAAAAAGTATGGAGAGATTTATGTTGGGTATTTCCAAAGAGACAGGAAAAAGAATGAATGGGTCAGAAAACAAACAAAAGTCTGTGACATCATCACAAGGGTCGAGATATTAAAACGGCAGTGGACCACACATATCGCAAAAATAAATTACCATCATTGGAAAGGGATAGTACTTGATTGGATTCCAGGATATATCAGAAGACTAAGGCTGAGTCCATAGAGGGGGAAGCCGCGCTCCTCCGCACTGACGCTGAGGCTCACCTGCTCGGTCAGGAGCGATTCCATGGACTGGCAGGCGAGCCAGCGTGTGCGATCGGGATGTGGGGAGAGGCGGGGCAGTGACGTCGCTGGGCCAATACCCCACGAAGCGCCGACGTCAATGTCACGGCGTCGACGCCATGATGCTGTTTCGTGCTGATTGGGTGTTTTCAGCCGACAGCGTGCTGAGAAACAGGTTCTGCTGTCGTCTGAAAATCCCAGCGCCTCAGCACGCCTGTGGACGCTCGTGGGGGCCCCCTCTCAAGACATCCTCATTGAGGATGAAGGGGCTCATCGCGGAGCGTCCGCACGGCTCAGCGCGGCTCCCCCCTCTATGGACGCAGCCTAAGACACAACGACCAAAAGTAAGATGGGAGGTTGAAATCAGAAAATGTGTTGAAGCAGTGTTGAGAAGAGAGGCTTGCAAACTGCAGGACCTGGAAGACCATTGGGGTGGCCTTTACCCAGGTGTGGATCGGCAAGGGCTGAGGATGAGAATGTACGTATGTATGTACATACTGTATATATGTATGTAGCCCTGGTAAGAAATGGGGCTATAGTTCTATCCTCCTCCTGGTATAATCCCTGTTAAGGGCAGGTTGCCAGGAGTTATCATGGGTTTCCCCCACTTCAAGCACTGGCCCTGAGTGGTGGAGGTAGGTCGCCTGACCCTGTGTCAAAGTAAGAGACACAGGGGAAGTGCCTGCTGAGATCATAAAAGAGCAGTGCATTTCCTATTTAGGTGTGTGTTCTGTCAGACTGACAGTAGTGAGTTAGTGTTAGTGAGAAGAGGAGTGATCAGCTCATGAGTAGAGCTGATATAGCTGTAGTTAGTGAGGTTGACCAAATACCTCTCTCACTGCTTAGGGGGTGAGGGAAGAGCTAGCCCCACTCTGGATGCCTTTGGTCCAGAGTGGCGGCAGGGACATCACAAGGGAAAACAGTTAGTGGACTGTGCATCAACTGTACCTGTTTGCTGCTGCTGCTGCCCAAGAGAATAAAGAGACTGCTGCTTTGAAAGATAATCCTTGTCTGAGACTGGAATCTCTCATCCCTGTGGGGAATCTCTGTGGTAAGGATTCCACCCGCATTCCTGGGGCTTACTATAGATGGAGGCGCTGCACCATTGAATGAGAATTCAGGCATCCACCCCAGTAACCTGTTCCTGTTGTCCCCCATGTAATTGCGGGAGACTCAGGCCCTCCTGTTGCCAGCAGTTATGCACCACACAGAGACATCTAGCCAGTCCCAAGAACACCTTAGGGGACATGATCTGCGATTAGGGGGGGGAAGAGGGGCTAGATTTGGAGGCGCTGCTGAGAGAAACAGGAAAGGTTTTCAGCGAAGCAGAGCTGAAAGTAATATGTACACTTTCAGAGCAAGCGCTGCAGAAGGATGGGCATTTTTGCAGACTAGGGGTAGTCAGGAAAGACTGTCCTCTCGCACAGTACACCGTAGGTGCCCTAGGAGGGTGATGTAAATTTGTATACAGAGGCTATAGCTGTTCTAGTCGCCTTGAGGCAGATAATGTAGGATTCCTGTGGGGGTAGCCTGTTAACTAGGTCAGGGACATCAGCATAGGGTCTGCACTATGAGTGGCCAAAAGAAGGTTGACGCCAGTACTTGGAATGCCAAGTACACTAGCCAGTATCCAGAAAACACACCACAAAGTGCTTGTAAATGAACCGTCAGCGAGTGCGGTGTACAAGGATAGAGTTCTGCAAAGCCTGGGGTATGCCATGTGTTATATTCATTGGTAAGAGCACCATTAAGTGTAATAAGTGTCTAGGAACGAGTTACACCATAGACACTGAGAGTAGCACTATCGTGGGCTTAGAGGGCTCACTAAAGATGGTGGCGATAGATACATGTGCTCTGCGGGGCATAGAGGAGGTTAAAATGGCGACAGCTGCGTCATTCACTGCAACGCGGGTTGCAGCCGATCCAAAATGGCAACTCCCGCCAAGCCTAGATCATGCACGTGCTGCGTGCAAGTAGGCTGCAAGAGAAATGTGGCGAGAGATGTGCAGGGGTTTGGCGCCAAACCCAGATCCCCAGCTAAAACGAGAGGGCGGCGGGAAAGCCGAAGCCACACCCACCTGTGCAGTGACTGGCCGACGGACGAAGCCACATCACACAAAGAGAGAGAGTGCCCCTCCTCTTGTTTCCACCAGAGGGAGGGGGCACACTGAGAACCAATCCCAACAGTCCTCCCCAGTGGAAGGAGGGACAGGAAGTGAGGCTGAGGAACTTCACGTATGCTTGACTGGTGAAGGAGAAGGAGCTAAGAGCAAAACCAGCAAGCTGAGCAAATCAACCCCCGTGCAAAAGATGGCTGACCTAAGCGTAACCACTTATCAGCTTCCAGGAGGCATCCTGGTTGTGGAGGTTGATGGCTGAGAATATCTGCCGTGCCTGTGCGTCCAATGCAGGTCACCCGTACTGGCCCCAAGTACTACGGCACGGTACCAACAGTGTGGCACGTTCTACCTCTGACCTATCAAGCCATGCCCTACAATAATGACCCCGCGAGATGCCTCTCCAGCGATGCTGATCAAGGTGGAGGAAGTGGATGCGAAGGCTGCCCTGGTCCCATATGTCACCCCTGCGGTAGGGACCCAGGCCCAGCCACCAATAAATGTCCCGACGGAGGAGAGCGCGACCGCAGTGGAGGTACCGGAGCGGGCCCGTTTCGTACCCATACCCACTGGTGGTGCCACAAGGACTCGAGGTGATTCCCCCACGGAGGAGCCGTTGCAGTCCTCGTCGGATGAAAGAGACAGCCTGTCATCGGTGGTGATGCGCTGGCCGGCGGACCACCCCAGCTGTAAAGAAGAAGTTCCACTTACCCCTGAGATGGAGCAGACGAGTCCGGAGACCCCCCGATGGCGAGCGCTGGTGCGGCCTGAATCGTGTAGAAGTCCCAATGCCGTGGCGACTCCCAGAGTGGCGGAGATGGGATCCGAGATGGCTTCGGAGGAACCAACGAGCATCGCAAGACAGCGGAGCGGTAAGAGGACACCACCACCCCCTTATTCCCGCCAGGTGAAGGAGGAACCTGTGGAGAGAGAAGGGATTGAGGCCTACCTGTCCATCCGCAACCCTGCTGGTCCACCACCGCCCCTTCCGGTCCTCGACACACTTCCGGTGCGGGACCCAGGAGCGGATGGAGATTCCGCGATGACCAGCGATGACGTCACTTCTGGGTCCGACTGGCGCAGATGCCCGGAAGCTTTGATTGCTTCACTAAAGAGAGCTTGGCTGGAACATGCGTTCGAGGAGTTTAAGGCCCAAGTAGCCAAGTGGGGAGCACGAAGCGCTGCCGCAAGAGACAGTAAGAAAGTACCTACCGGTCGTGGCTTCGCCCGACTCAGAGACACTGTAATGGACTATGGAAATCCTATGGTCACCCCCCCAAGCGCCATTGCCCCGGCCACTGCCCCTGCCCCGTCACGTGTCGTGCCACCGGGTCCTAGTGGGAGTAAGCTGGATAAGACGCTCAAGTTTTCAACTGATTGGTGGGATTGGGTGACAAGTGATGAGGGTTCTGATGGGGAGATACCATTGTCAAGTGTTGAACATGTACCTAACCCCACTGTGTTTAATCCTGTTCCTAGAGGTACAGTAGAGGCAACGTTTATTCTAACATTTGCCGTAAACTAGCCGGGTTACATTCTGGGTATGTGCTGGGTATGTGCTGGGTATGTTCTGGGCTAGTTTGAGGCACGTTTAAGGCATTTCTGCATTGACTAACGACCCATAGGATTAACACAGCAGGGATCCCTGGCAGTCCAATTCAGTTTGAATGGGACTGCCAGGGACCCCCGCTGTTAATCTGATAGGCCATTAATCAATGCAGAAATGCTGGGGCTAGTTTAAGGAAAGTTTAAGGCATGTATTCAGAATGTAGCTGGGTGTTTCCTGCTTTTTTGGGGGAATTGCCACTGGTTTTTGTTCGAATAAGAGTTGCCTCTACTGTAGGGCCCGAGGGTTCCAGTCTACTGCAAAAGTGGTCCCGTAAGTCCCAAACCACCTAAGATGAACCCCACGGTCTATAAGAATGTCCTTAGAGGGAGGCGTAAAGGCTCGCACTCTACAGAGGCAGCGATATCCGGTGTATCCTCCAGAGCAGAGTCTGAGGAAGGTATGAGTGTGTCATCCTCATATGAGCACCGAGATAAATGGTGGGCACCGTTATTCACAGGGTATCATGAGGGGATGGACCGCACCAGATTTGTATTAATAAAGAAAGATACTGTAGATCACTGGTGGGACGTAGGCACCTATTCTCCACAGGAGTTTGCCGACGAGTTAGATAACAGGTGGAGAGAAATTATGCAAAAAGTGATTACCCCCAAAGGCTCATCTATTCTGTACGATGATATTGCGCCTGAGGAGCCAAAGTTCTGGGTACTGCCAGGAAAGGCTGGGAACCGGAACCTTATTAAGTTAAGTAGGGCAGACAGAGCCATAGCGGCGAGATACCGGCAATCTCATGGATATGAGTTTCCATACGTGCCAGAGCCAATAATGCAGGAGATCGAGGACCAGAGAGATACCTGGCTCAGAGTCAGTTCTTGAGCACTTAAGAATTAAGTTTGGTAGCACTGCCTACATAAGGGAAGACAAAATATGTTCTGTCATGAAATCTTGGAGTACAGGCAGGAACATATTTATGCATAACATTCTGTACAGACCGGAGAATGGGCCTGTACAACCTTTCTTTGTTAAAATTGTGGATCACAACGGGCGAGAAGTGAAGAAGCCTGATCCCCGTCATTACTATTAAGTTATGGTTCTCCATGTTGGGAGTTTCCCACTGTGTATGTCACCATTATGGGTGTTACATTTTAATGTACACAATATTAACTAATTATGTTTTGTATGTTCACAGATTGTTCACCTACAGGATGGTCCAGCAAATTAGGTCCAAGTGGGGACCATTGGATTCCACCTGAGAGAGAGTGTAGCCCTGGTAAGAAATGGGGCTATAGTTCTATCCTCCTCCTGGTATAATCCCTGGTAAGGACAGGTTGTCAGGAGTTATCATGGGTTTCCCCCACTTCAAGCACTGGCCCTGAGTGGTGGAGGTAGGTCACCTGACCCTGTGTCAAAGCAAGAGACACAGGGGCGGTGCCTGCTGAGATCATAAAAGAGCAGTGTATTTCCAATATAAGTGTGTGTTCAGTCAGTCTGACAGTAGTGAGTTAGTGTTAGTGAGGAGAAGAGTGATCAGCTCATGAGTAGAGCTGATATAGCTGTAGTTAGTGAGGTGGACCAAATACCTCTCACCATGCTTAGGGGGTGAGGGAAGAGCTAATCCCACTCTGGGTGCCTTTGGTCCAGAGTGGCGGAAGGGGCATCACAAGGGAGAACAGTTAGTGGACTGAGCATCAACTGTACCTGTCGGCTGCTGCTGCTGCCCAAGAGAATAAAGAGACTGCTGCTTTGAAAGATAATCCTTGTCTGAGACTGGAATCTTTCATCCCTGTGGGGAATCTCTGTGGTAAGGATTCCACCCCGCATTCCTGGGGCTTACTATAGATGGAGGCACTGCACCATTGAACGAGAATTCAGGCATCCACCCCAGTAACCTGTTCCTGTTGTCCCCCATGTCATCGCGGGAGACTCAGGCCCTCCTGTTGCCAGCAGGTATGCACCACACAGAGACATCTAGCCAGACCCCAGAACACCTTAGGGGACCTGATCTGCAATTAGGGAGGAGAAGAGGGGCTAGATGTGCATACTGTATATATGTACATACTGTATATATGTACCTACTGTATATATGTACATACATACATATCATATACATTTTGAGTTATGGTGGGTGAAAAAGGCAACAAAATACCTCCACCACTAGCATATAGCCAATGGGCTCCATGTGAATGAATTTTCCAGGCAAAAAGTGCCACATTGTGTGCTCATTTGCATGTAATTTCCCAGAATCCCTTGCTGCAGTGGGAGCACTGTATGTTAGGTGATAATGTTTGAAAGGCAGGGTTGCAGACCGAATGTGCTCACAAGTGATATTCTTTATTGGACACACACACACACACACACACACACACACACACACACACGACACACCCACACACACACACACACACACACACCACCACACACCACACCACACACACACCACACACACACAACTACTCTTGAAGAAGCTCTGTACATTATATAATTCCATCTATGAATAACTAATAATGTTAGTGTCACACTGTATGAAAATAGTTTTGATTATACAGTATCTACCACTGATTACAAAAAAGCAATAATTGGGATTTACAATACAAGGCAAATTGAAGTAATACAACTCCTATTATTTTGGTGCACTTCTTTACAGTCATGCATACGCCTTCAGATATGTGGTCATATTGGGACTGTTCTCTGTCTTTGATACTCTACTCAAACCACCCTCAGCTGCCTCTCCTTCCTCCATCTCCGCTCAGGACTTTGCTGACTATTTTAAGGAAAAGGTGGAATCCATACGGCAGAACATCCCCTCTGTTTTCTCTCCTCCATCCTACACCTCTTCCTAACTAACTCTCCTACTCTCCTCCTGTCCTTGCCTCTTGACTTTTTTCCATGTCTCAGAGGAGGATGTGTCGCTGTTGATCGCCTCTTCTCCCTCTACCACTTGCCCTCTTGACCCCATTCCCTCCCATCTCCTAAAACCTCTAGCTCCTACTATAATCCCTACGCTCACACACATTTTTAACTCCTCCCTCTGCTCTGGAACCTTTCCATCCTCCTTCAAACATGCAACAGTCATACCATTACAAAAAACAGCAAGCTTGACCCTACCTGTCTTTCTAACTATCGACCTGTCTCCCTCCTGCCTTTTGCCTCTAAACTCCTTGAACGTCTTGTATTCTCTCGCTTGCTCCATTTTCTCAACACCTATTCTCTCCTAGACCCTCTACAATCTGGCTTCCGCTCTGCTCACTCCACCGAAACAGCCCTCACTAAAATAACTGACGACCTCCATGCTGCCAAAGACAGAGGTCATTACACTCTGCTCATATTACTCGACCTCTCTGCAGCATTTGACACAGTGGACCACCCTCTTCTCCTCCACATTCTCCATACTCTAGGTATTCGGAACAAAGCTCTATCCTGGATCTCATCCTACCTCTCCCATCGTACTTTCACTGTCTCTTCTGCTAACACCTCCTCCTCCTCTATTGATCTCTCTGTGGGGGTACCTCAGGGCTCTGTCCTGGGACCTCTTCTCTTTTCTCTGTACACACTCTCTCTAGGTGACCTAATAACATCTTTTGGGTTTAATTATCACCTCTATGCTGACAACACACAAATATACTTTTCAACACCTGTCCTTACACCTGCTGTACAAACCAAAGTTTCTGAATGTCTCTGCTATATCATCCTGGATGGCCCTCCGCCGCCTTAAACTCAACATGGCTAAAACAGAGCTCCTCATACTTCCTCCCAAACCTGGCCCTACTACCTCCTTCCACATTACTGTTGGAACTACAATCATTCACCCAGTAGCCCAAGCACGCTGCCTAGGGGTCACACTCGACTCCTCTCTCACATTCGCCCCTCACATTCAAAACATTTCTAAAACTTGTCGCTTTTTCCTCCGCAATATAACAAAGATACGCCCTTTCCTCTGTTGCTCGACTGCTAAAACTCTGACTCAGGCCCTCATTCTCTCCCGTCATGATTAATGTAACCTCCTGCTGTCCGGCCTTCCTGCCTCTCACCTGTCTCCCCTACAATCTATCCTAAACGCTGCTGCCAGAATCACTCTACTCTTTCCTAGATCTGTCTCAGCATCTCCCCTCATGAAATCCCTCTCCTGGCTTCCGATCAAATCCCGCATCTCACATTCCATTCTTCTCCTCACTTTTAAAGCTTTACACTCTTCTGCCCCTCCTTACATCTCATCCCTAATTTCTCGTTATGCACCATCCAGACTCTTGCGTTCTTCTCAAGGATGTCTTCTTTCCACCCCCTTTGTATCTAAAGCCCTCTCCCGCCTTAAACCTTTCTCACTTTCTGCCCCACACCTCTGGAATGCCCTTCCCCTCAGTACCCGACTAGCACCCTCTCTATCCACCTTTAAGACCCACCTTAAGACACACTTGCTTAAAGAAGCATATGAATAGCACTGTGGATATTCTGAACACGTATCATAAAGCTTGGCCCCCTGCAGACGCACTTACCAGAACTCCCTCCTACTGTCTCTGTACGTTCTACCTACCAATTAGACTGTAAGCTCCTCGGGGCAGTGACTCCTCTTCCGAAATGTTACTTTTATGTCTAAAGCACTTATTCCCATGATCTGTTATTTATATTATCTGTTATTTATTTGATTACCCCATGTATTACTACTGTGAAGCGCTATGTACATTAATGGCGCTATATAAATAAAGACATACAATACAATACAAGGTCAGTATTTTGATGAACTTAGTTATAAAAAGTGCAATGTAAGTACATTTTAATATAACCTATAGACTTCATTGTCAGTAGATCATTAAGAAATCATGTAAATTGCTGAATCGAGTAAAAACTACACTAAATTGTGACAAATGTTACCTTCAGCAACAGTATGTCTTATTAACGAAATGAACAGCTTGGAAAAACAACTGCTGTCTAGTGCATGTAGTGCCAATTAGTGCTGCTTAAAATGATTAACTATCCTTTGATCTGTTTTGTCCATCCATATGTTCACTGCCACATTTCAGTGTTCTATTGTAAACAGCTCAATAAAGACGTGGTGCGAGAATAATGTACAATGTCCTGGGTTTGCTGATTAATATGCATACACATTTCTACAGCGTATGCAGCAGCTTTTCACATACTGTAACAAGAACTCACAACTTCCATCTAGTGATGACACTTTATATAGCATGCATATATACAAGGAAGCCTCACTATACAGTAGCTTATCATATGCCATTTACTTCAGCCAGGCCAGGTAACATGGGTACCTTTATTTGTCATAGTCAACCCTTTGTCATAGTATGCAACTGCGGCCATCACAGTATTAATAGACTTCACTAACAGCATTACTAGGCTTAGCATGGTGTTAATCCAATTGTTGTGTGCACATTAGGCTGCGTCCATAGACACTGCAGCTGTGCGGAGGCGCGCGGAGGCTGAGGGAAAGCGGATGCTTTCCCTGGCCTTAGTATGCGCGCCGTCCGGGGGCGTGTCTAGGGGCGGGCAAGTGATGTCACAGAGCTGGTTCGCCCTCATTGGGCGAACCGCTCACGTGACCGCACTATCGCGCGAGAAATCAGTTTTGACTGATTTCACGTGCATCTCACTCCCGCTTCCACACGCACGCGCCCGCACTCTGTACAGACGCGATCACTGCCTTTAGGCAGTCTGATCGCTCAGTGCGGACGCGTCAGCGCGGTCTGCACCTGTATGGATGCAGCCTTAGATAGCACAGAATTTACTAAATAAAAACCCCATTGGGGCAGTGAAGTATACGGTTAGCCTCATGTCATCCAGGTTAAAGCCTCTTTCAAAACCCATTTGAGATATTTCCCTTTCTGAATTGAATCTTGTAGGATTTGTAACCTGACAGAATTAAATCACTATACTGTAGTTCCCCTCTCCCCCTTTGTCGGCGGCCTCGTGAGCCCTCCCCTTTTACACATGTACTTCTCTCCACCCTCTTTCTCTCATGCTTCCCCCTCTCTTCCTCACTCACTCTCCCCACTCCCACTATTTCACCCCCTTTCCTCTAACTCTCTGCCCAGTCCACTATCACTCAATTACCACCTCTCACTCAATCCCGCTCCCTCAATCCCCCCTCCTCACACTGATTTCCCTTTCCTCCCCTGGCTACACACACCCAAGTTCCCCCAATACCCATGCAAATCCTCCCCCCCCCCCCCCCCCCCCCACACACACACACAGTAATTGCCCCCCAATACAAAACATCACTAACCCCCCAAATACAGACACCACTACTAATCCCCGATACAAACACCATTACTATCCCCCCAGATACAATTACCACCACCACCAGATACAATTGTCATCCACAAGATACAATTACCACCACCCCACCCAAATACAATTACCCCACCCAAATACAATTACCCCACCTAAATACAATTACCCCACCCAAATACAATTACCCCACAAATACAATTACCCCCACCCAAATACAATTACCCCACCCAAATACAATTACCCCACAAATACAATTACCCCCACAAATACAATTACCCCACCCAAATACAATTACCCCCACCCAAATACAATTACCCCCACAAATACAATTACCCCCACAAATACAATTACACCCACCCAAATACAATTACCCCACCCAAATACAATTACCCCACCCAAATACAATTACCCCCACAAATACAATTACCCCACCCAAATACAATTACCCCACCCAAATACAATTACCCCCAAAAATACAATTACCCCACCCAAATACAATTACCCCACCCAAATTCAATTACCCCACACAAATACAATTTCCCCCACAAATACAATTACCCCCACAAATACAATTACCCCCACAAATACAAACCCTCCCAGATACAAACACCACTCCTCCCTCCCCAGATAAAACCAGCACCCCCCACATACAATTACCACCCCCCAAAATACAATTATTACTACCCCACCCAAATACAATTAACACCACCATCCCTCTAAATACAATTACTCCCCCAAATATAATTACCACCCCCCAATAAAATTACCACTATTTCCCAATAAAAGTACCCCTAATACAATTACCACCACCATCCCTCTAAATACAATTACCCCCCAAATACAATTACCATCACCCCCCCAAATACAATAACCCGCTCTCACACAATCCCCCCAACAAAATACATACCAAAATATTCCACCCTTCTAAATATTTACAACAAAATCTTCACCCTGCAAATATATACAACCCCGAAAACCCCAAATACATATATAAAAAACAATACATATAAACACCCCAAAAATCCATATAAAATCCCCCAAATTCATTCAAAAAAAACAATCCATATTGAAAAACCCAATATATATATCCCCCCATACATATATATCAAAAATTAATACATATAAACCCCCAATACATATACACCCCCCCATACATATAACCCCCATAGATATATATAAAAAAATACATAGAACAAAAAATACATAGAAAAAAACACCCAGTATAGTAAATATAAAACCCCCCAATACATATAAGCAAAACCCAATACATATAACCCCCCCAATACATATTAAAAAAAAAACATTACATGTAAAAATAAAAACAAAACATAGAATAAAAAAATAATACATAGAAAAAAACCACAATATATATAAAAAAAAACAATAGATGGAAAAAAACCCCAATACATTTAAACACCGCCAAAACATAAAACAACTCCAATACATACTGTTTATAAAAAATCTACACATAGAGTCACCCCCCCCTCAACACTACAAAAAAAAACCCTTATCTTGCTGCTGGTCACAAGGGTCAAGCCTCTAGCCAGACCCACAAAGCAGTTGGTCATGACCTCTCGTTGCCGCCGGCCATGGCTCTCCCCAAGTTGCAGGCCTTTCCCGCACTCTGTCCCATGCCGAGCATCTGACGTCAGAGCGCCGGTCCTCCCTCATGCCGGTGCACCTGAAGCGTAGCCCGGTTTACTTCCGGTGCGCGTCAACGTCAGAGGGCCCGGCGTTGGATAGTTAGTGACTAGGGAGGCCACAGCTTGGGGAAAGCTGGGGCCCATCGGCCACAAGAGGTCGGGCCCAAATGCTTTGTCCGGCCGCCGGGCCCCCCACAGCCAGCAGGCATGGGACACTTGTCCCAGCTGTCCCCCCCCCTTCCTGTTGGTGGCCCTGACTGTATGGGTCAATAGTATAGCCAGGATACGAAAAGATTTTTACTTACATTGAAGATGTTTAAAGCACTTATACTGTACATGGCACGCTTCTGGTTATCATGGATATCAACAGCATCTACATCTCCACTACCCAGTGCATGGTGTGGTGGCTGGTGACTTTTTGGGGGGCGGTCCTTGTCTAGGACATTTCAGGAATAGAGTTTTCTCCTCACTCTTTGGAGGCAGGTACTGAGCTGAATGAGACTTATTTTCATTTTGAGGATGACTTATACAATAATTTTTTTTAAAGAATGTGACATCAACCCTTTAAGATGTCAAATGGTATTCTAACCAATCGTATAGGGGGTGTACCATGTGATATGATGTATCACATGGTACACCCCTAATCCGATTGTTTGTGGTACCATGTAAATGCAGCCATTTTTTCTGGTGATGTCATCTTAAAGGGATGGAAGCATATCCTTCCTGATTGGCTGGCATCCCTCCCTTTTGATAATGTCACACACTAAAAAAAAAAGGGAACCTGTCACATGTACTCCAGCCAATCGGATTGGGGGTGTACCATTTGACACTCAAATGTGACATCACAGGCCTTATATAAGGTCCGTCCCATCTCATTTGATGCAATAAGTCGACGGAACAACATCCGCCCCCAATTGGATTACAATATACAGACCATTGGCTGTTGAAGAGTTTTGCATCATCGGTCAAGAGGTTGCTACTGGAGTCGAATTCAGAGGATGAAGACATCAAAGGTAAGAAAAACATTGATTGTATTTTATTTCATTGTTTTTTTTAGGATGCCCATTGACTGCCAATGTGCTTATCTACACCCCTTTCGGGCTAAAGATATGCAGTGACAAGCAATGATTTTTGGCAAATGTTTCTTTCTATTTAAATGTATTGTATTTTTGGTGCTTGTTTTTATTAAGGTTGCCCATTGACTGCCATATTGACTTTTTTATTTTATTGAAATTGAATGTCATTTTTATTTGGTGCTGTTTTTTTATTTTATTTGCAGCTTGTTCATTGACTGCCATAGTGGCAACCCATGCCCATAGGGCATAGGTGTGCCACGGTGCCAATCAATTGGATTATTGCCATTTTTTTATTTTTGAAATGTTTCATATGCAGCTTGCACGTTGACTGCCAAAGTGGCCACTGGGCCAATCAATTTGTTTATTGGCATTGATTTTTGTTGCCCATATGGCGTTGGTGTGCCACTGTGCCAATCAATTGGTGCAGAATCAGGCTGAGCTAGTACTGCATATGCACAGACAAGCTAGCCAATGGACACCTCCATGGGAGCAAAATTCCGCTGCCTGTGATCGCCTCCCCAGGGCCTCTGGGCCAGGGTGTGAATAGGCAGCACGGCGGAGGTATCAGCCCATGGCCTCCGCACACCTCGCTGGTCCTGCAGCCGGGAACGTGTGGTGCAGCACCAGTCCGGAGCTGCACGAGTACGTGCCAAACGTCTGGGTTATGTGTGCCTGCTCCGGCATGCTCATCCCAGTCTTGATCACTGTCGGGGGAGACTACATCCAATGGTCACGCATGTGTAAACCGGCTTCCCCAGAGCACATTGCCACTGCCTGTCACCGGCCTCTGGACCAGGGTGTGAGTTGGGAGCAGGCGCGAGGTACCGGCACTCACCTCGCAGCCCCTGCAGGTGGCACGTAAGGTACATCAGTGGGCCACAGCCACACGAGTACAGGCCAAGGTTCACGGTGCCATGTGCCTGCTCCAGCATGGTCGTCCTGGCCCAGCTCACTGCCGAGTGGAACAGTGCACACATGCACACACACACTCTTAGATACTAGAAATATAGACGTCCAAATAGTAACAACAGTAAAAACTAACATGAGCTCATGGCCATTGTTGTGCAATGCACACATACATACACACACACATGCACACATATACACACTTACACACTTAGGTCACCCTACTTTTGGCCACTCATAGTACAAACCCCATGCTGAAGTTCCTGTCCCAAGTAAACCAGGCTACCCCCACAGGAATCCTACACTATCTGCCTCAAGGTGACTAGGACAGCTATAGCCGAGTGTACCCAAATTTATATTACCCTCTTAGGGAACCTAGGGTGTACTGTGTGAGAGAACAGTCCCTCCTGACTACCCCTAGTCTCCAAAAATGCCCATCTTTCTGCAGCACTTGCTCTGAAAGTGTATATGTTACTTTCAGCTCTGCTTCGCCCTAAAACCTGTCCTGTTGATCTCAGCAGCGCCTCCAACTGTAGCCCATGTACCCCCCCCCCCCTTACCACAACCTCATATTGGGTCCCCTAGGGTGTCTCAAGTTCTGTCTACATGTCTGGGTGTGGTGCATACCTGCTGGCAACAGGAGGGCCTGAGCTTCCCGCTGTGACATGGGGGAACCAGGACAGGTTTCTGGGGTGGATGCCTTCATTCTCCTTCTACTGGTGCAGGGCCTCCATCTGCAGTAAGCTCAAGGGATACGGAGTGGAATCCCTACTACAGAATCCCCTCTGAGGGAAGAGAGATTCCAGTCTCCACACAAGTCTCTTTCTCAATAGTAGCTCTTTATTTAGCTTCTTCTCAGCAGCAGCAGACAGGTACAATCATATACACAGCCAGCTAGCGGTTCTCCCATAGCATGTCCCTGCCTCCATTCTGGGCCTCAGGGGCACCCAGAGTGGGACTAGCTCTTCTGTTACCCCCTATGCAGGGTAAGAGGTACTTGGTCCACCTATCTATCAGCTCTACTCATCAGGGACCTAACTCACTACCAACTCTCAGACTAACACACTTGTCTCAGACTTATCTCAGACTTGTCTTTAAATACTGTAGGAAGTGCACTGCTCTTTATGATTTCAGCAGGCACAACCCCTGTGTCTCTTGATTGGACACAGGGTCAGATGACCTACCTTCACCAATCAGGGCAAGTGCTTGAGGTGGGGGAAACCCATGATAACTCCTGGCATCCTGCCCTTAACAGGGATTACTGCCAGGAGGAGGATAGAAATATAGAAATAGCCTATAATCTTACCAGGGCTACACATGCAATTTATCTATACATATAACACATTATCTATACATATAACACATTATATATCTATATTGATATATAGATATATATATATATATAGATATATAATATATATATATATCTATATATATGTATATGGTATGTGTGTATGTGTGTATATGGATTAGCCAGGTCCCTGAGGTATACCTTCCCTCCTGTGTATGTGGAGCTGAGATAGCACTAGGGTGCGGGCGGTATCGCGTTGTGGTGGTTCCGCCGTTCACAGAGCAGGGTGCCGCCATTGTTAGGGGCGTTGCGCAGGCGCAGGAGCACTAACAGAGCACTCCAGGACTACAGGGAGCTCGCGTCTGCGCAGTTAAGGTCCAGAAAGCTCGCGAAGGACTAGCCAATAGGAAGGAGGATCTCTGTTGGCATCCGGAGATATTCCGCGCGCAGGAACTACGTAGTTAGTCGGGACTGAGAGAGCAAGCAGGTGAGAGGTAGGGGTGGAGTCCGTGACTCCGAGCACTAGGCCAGTAGTCCCCTAGGCCAGACAGCCCTGAGCCACGCTAGCGGAGTGTTTATAGGGACCGGCCCTAGGTTAGGGATCTGCCCCCCTTAGCCATAAGCTAGTAAGGAATCCAGGGACGCTGCGGTTTCCACGAGAGGTTTGGGCCTATGCCGGGTCCCTAACGGGCTATAGACTATAAGCGCGAGTGACTACAGCCGGTGGACATCAACCGGTTGCCCTTAAGTACAGACGCACGGAAGAAGCGGTGATATTATCCACGCTGGAATTCACCTCACCAGTGGAGGACATCCAGCGATCATCCTTTGCGGTATAGCAGTACCCGTGGCCGAGCCGGCAGGTAACACCCCAGCACACATGCACCACCAGGCCTATCATTGACATAGTGGCTGCGCAGTCACACACGAATACACATAAGCTGGTCTAAGTATTGGGAGCGCAAGACGTGTGGGTGGACTCATTGGACTTGAGGGTGGGATTATTGTGTGGAGACAGTATCGTCCGCCAAGACGCATAAAGTGTGGACACGCTGTGGTGTCCGTTATATCTAACCTGGAGCAGATGTTGAGTTGATTTGCCTTTAGAGAGGGACCCCTGTTATTACCTGTTATTACCTGTTTGACTTTATTGCTTAGTGATCAGTAAAGAAGTATCCGTTCTTATATGTTATTGTATGTGCTTATTGATTGTCCTGCGAGGAACTACTCCCCCTCTGGTGGGAGCCATCGCAGGTGGAGGCGCTGCATCATTGTAAGTAATGTCCTTAGTATAATTGCCCCAGGTTCCCCGTGGCGGAGACTCAGCCCTCCTGCGAGCTAACAGGTTATGCACCATACTGAGTAACTCTATATATTTTTTCTGCACCCACACAGTATAATCTGCAATTGGGGGGGGGGAAACCCGTTACATTTGGAGGCGCTGCTGAGATACTTAGACCTGGGGTGCCCTATTCAACAAACGTTCTAGAATGTCTACCGTATTCCCGTGCCTGTCGCGCTCAGAAGTATATGAGTGGGCTACGATGCTGGAAGTGCCACCCGCCCACACTCTGGCGGTGTGCGGCGTCCCTATAGACATCCCATCTATGGCCATCCGAGTGGCTCTGCGCCAACATTCTCATCTCCGGGGTAAAAACGCCCTAGCCTTGGTGGATCAATGCACAGAGACCAAAGGGCACTATTCAGTGTTAGTGGACCTTGGACAAGATGTAAATGAAGAACAAGGACCATCTAGTGTATGGTTTGACGATCCGGCCGAGTCGAGCTGTGCGGTAGTATACCCCGCGTGGCCTATCAAGTCAGAACTTGACAGCTCTCCCACGAACTTAGAGGAGGCGGATATGTGCGCCTCGTCTTCTACCCCTGAGAGTTATTGTGAATCTATAGTAGGCACAGTTGCCGACCACAGCCCGCCGCTCAGTATTGCCCCAGTCCCGACTAGCGGAAGAAGTGAGATTCAAATGTTAGCTCAAAGTCTAGCCGAGTTGGGAGGAGCCAAGGCTGCAACAACAATATCGTAAATTGAAGACCTTTTCAGGCACTAAACCGACTCCCACGGGTGAAGAGGCATTCGACGCCTGGATAGAATATACCTCGCAGGTGGTGGAGGAATGGACATGTCCTGAGCTAGTCAAACGCCAACGCATAATGGAGTGTCTACGGACCCCCGCTTCCATCACTATACGGCTGGCTAAAGACCAACATGCCAACATCACGGCTCAGAAAATGTTGGAGACACTTGAGCGTGCCTACGGGCGGACCGAGGATGAAGGCCAACTGATGCTGAGGTACCTCAATCTTCGCCAGAAGCCGGGGGAGTAGCTGTCTGTCTATCTCCAACGAATTAGGCTAGTTCTATGGGATATGCGGAAACGAGACCAGATCAAGTCCACTCAGGTGGACGAGTATTGTTGGAATCAATTCCAGAAAGGAGCCCTGCCCGACAACCCTATCGCCCTCCTGGTCAAATGCTCCCTGATGCGGAACGAACTCCCTAGCTGGGAAGCTCTAGTAGGTGAGATCAACAAGCATGAAGCATATGGCCGGTTGCATCCTCCCGCAAAGAGTAAGGAGTCCACCCCCAGTGACCCGCCTAAAGCCACTGGGGCTAAAGCCAAGAATCCCGCGACTCCAGAAGAGGAAGTCGCCCCTAAGGGTGCCGTCCCCAAAGCTAGGCCGAGTCGAAATTCCCCACCCCCATACCGTGGCCATCCGGAATCAAGGGAGGAGCTCCCCGAAGACAAAACTTCCACTCGACCCAACCCAGCTCGGACGATGGTATGCCAAGCGCGAGCTGCCAAACCTGACGGGAAAACCCCCCAAGGGAACCCCTCAGCCCCGGCCGATACCGAGGCCCAGACGGGCCCCTCCAACCGAGGGCCGTACAGCCAAGTAGGCCCTGCAGAAATTGTACTCGTCTTAGTAGAAGGGATCTACGCCTCGGCCCTACTGGATACAGGGTCGCAAGTGACTATTATATATCATCCGTTCTACGAACAGCACCTCCGGCACTGTACCCTGCGTCCGGCTGAACACGTGACCGTACGAGGGCTAAGCAATGAAGACTACCCTATCACTGGAATTGTACAGGTGCAGATGGAAATACTCCAGCTGAACACCGGGAAACGACACCCCATGCAGTTAGCGGCCTTGGTATGCCCAGAACCCCAAGGTCAATACAAGTACCCGATCATTCTAGGCACTAACGCAGATATAGTACAAGAAGTGTTCTGGCAGTACCTAAAAGAGACTAATGAGTTACCCTTAGCCACCGCTCTTCTAGACCCAGTTCTGCGAGACGAGTGCCAACGGATCTATGCCTTGGAACGACATGGGACCTATACAATCGCCAAGCCGGGCTGACAACCATATTACCAGGGGGAGTGCGGAGGCTGGCCGTCTGGTGTTGCTACCTGGACCGAGAGGGGGAGGATCGGCTGTTCTCACTGGAAAGTACCCCGGAGGAAGAAGTCTGGAGAGGATTTAAGATACTCCCGGAGGTGAGGGAATGGACAACTAAGATTCCCCTCCGAACCCACGTGTACGTACAGAATATCTCTCCCTTTCCCATGGAGTTGGATGCCAGACAGAAGTTGGGGAGCATATATACGGTAAGCCCTGTCATAGACCCACCAGAGGTGAAGGCAGCGGCCGCAGGCGAGCGGCCCGTTGAAATGAATTTCAATTTCGGTGAGTCAACACTATCTACCCAGTGGAAAGAACGACTGATCACGCAGCTGACCCAACGACGACATGTGTTCTCCACGAGTGAGATGGATGTGGGGTGTAGCCGCAGTGCCCAACATACCATCCGATTGAGTGATACCACCCCGTTCCGAGAACGGTCGCGCCGCCTCGCCCCACGAGATATAGACGATGTAAGGAATGTTCTCCATGATATGGAAGAGTCCGGGATCTTGGTAGAGTCTCGGGGCCCATATGCGTCCCTCATTGTGGTGGTGCGTAAAAAAAATGGAGCCGTACGATTCTGCATTGATTATCGGACACTGAACAACCGCACGATACCGGATTATCCCGCGCATCGAAGAACTACTGAACGCATTAAATGGAAGTTAGTGGTTCAGTGTGCTCGATCTCTGATCCGAGTACTATCAGGTACAAGAAAAAGGAGTTGGAGCGCAGAGAAGAAGAGATTCCAGGGTTAAAACAAGTCAATTTATTGTTAAAAAACTGCATATATTAATCGGAGTGTGAGCGAGCCTTCCTGAAATTAAAGGGATGCCTGACCGAGGTGCCCGTGCTTGCATATGCGGACCCCGAGCAGCCCTACGTCCTGCATGTGGATGCCAGTCTGAATGGACTGGGCGCCGTCCTGCACCAGAAGCATCCTGAAGGTCTGCGGCCTGTGGCTTACATCAGTCGCAGCTTGACACCCAGCGAGCAGAGATACCCCGTCCACAAGTTGGAATTCCTGGCTCTCAAGTGGGCTATTACCGAGAAGCTACACGATTACCTGTACGGGGTTGCTTTCGAAGTAAGGACCGATAACAACCCCCTTACTTATGTCAATACCTCAGCCAAACTGGACGCTGCCGGACAACGCTGGTTGGCCGCCTTGAACAGTTATAACTTCTCCATGAAGTACAAACCAGGACCCCTGAATGTCGGAGCGGACGCCCTTTCCCGAAGACCCGGGCTAAGTGCTATCCCTGATGACGAAGAATGGGAAGAACTACCTGGGCCTGCAATGCGAGCTACAGTATGTGTAGCATGGCCGCTATCATCGATGACCGAGTGGCGTTCTCAGAATTAAGAGTAGTCGATTCATTGGGATGCCGGTCGCAGGCTGTCCCAGATGCTTACTGTGATCCCAAAGGGATGAATATCATGCCTGACAAAGTACTACGGTGGAAGGACCTAGTAGATTACCAAGTGCGAGACCCTATTATTGGTATCATCCGGAGAGCCGTAATAAAGGAGAACCCGGCCCTGCTTAAGTGTGCCCCCAAAAACTTGGTAGCCCTACTCATGCGGGAGTGGGATCATTTCAAAATAGACAATTGCTTGCTCTACCGGGTGGTACAATACCACAACCACCCGGACAGAAGACAACTAGTCCTCCCTAGGAACCTACAATTTCTGGTGCTAAAGGCTCTACATGATGATCATGGACACCTTGGTACTGACAAGACCTTTGGGCTGGTCCGAGATCGGTTCTTTTGGCCTAAAATGCGAGAGGCTGTTGAGCGTCATTGTCGCCGATGCACCCGGTGTGTACAGCGAAAAACCCTGCCCACCCGAGCGGCCCCCATGGGTCATCTGCAGAGTTCGGGCCCCATGGACCTTGTGTGTATGGACTTCCTGTGTATTGAACCGGATAGCCGGGGGATATGCAATGTGCTGGTTATTACCAACCACTACACGCGTTATGCTCAAGCTTTCCCTACTAAAGACCAAAAAGCCATCACCGTGGCAAAGATATTATGGGAAAAATACTTTGTGCATTACGGCCTTCCCAACCGCCTCCACTCTGACCAAGGGCGGGACTTCGAGAGTACCTTGATCTGGGAACTGCTACGAATGTTGAACATTGCCAAGTCTCGAACAACCCCATATCACCCTGAAGGAGATGCCCTACCAGAGCGGTTTAATCGGACATTGTTAGACATGCTCGGAACCTTGCAGAGCGCCCAAAAATCAGAATGGAGTCGACATGTAGAAACTTTGGTGCATGCATATAATTGTACCCGACACGAGTCAACCGGGTTCTCCCCGTACTTCCTGATGTTTGGGAGAGAGGCCCGCTTACCAGTGGATGTGCGTCTTAGAATCTCCACGGATGGGATACATAATGCTACCCATTTTAAATATGTGCAACGACTCAAAGACAGCTTGCAACAGGCATATCGGCAGGCAGAGAAATCCACCACTAAGCTCAATGCTGATAATAAGAGGCGATACGACCATAAAGTCCGATATCGGGAACTTCGGCCAGGAGATGCTGTGTTGCTTCGGAACTTAGGCGTCCCAGGAAAACATAAGCTGGCCGACCGTTGGAGAGATGGAGTGTATGAGATAGACCGGGAGGCCAGGCATTTGGGATTCTATCGTATCAAAGACACTAACGGCCGGGTAAAGGTATGGCACCGCAATCATCTTCTTCCCATTCCGCAAGTGGAAGATGAAGAGATTGAGATATTGGCCACACCGCTCAACGGTGAGCCCGATTTACCAGAGCAGGGTCAAGAGACTGTCCATAATGAGACCCCCTCTGACACTACGGAAGACCCATTGGAGGGACCCTCTCAAAGGGACCACTCCACAGAAGGGGCATCTCCCGGAGGAGCTACGGGTAAAGGGCCTTGTAGGCCAACGCCTACTGAGGTGGCACCAACAGGCCAGCCTTTGGATCCACAGAGCCCGAGTTTTGTTCCTAACAGAGACTATTCAGAGACATTCCTCCCCTCAAGGGAAGAGGCTGAGCCTCAGGACTGTGCTTATTACTCCCCCGAGGGAGTTGCTGAAGAACAGCTCAGACGGAGCCAAAGAAACAGGTACCCTCCAACGCGGGTAGCCTATGATCAGATGGGGGCACCCCATTATGATACTCAGCAGTGTTCTCGGAGCAAGATCCAATCTGTGATTGTGATGCTCACAGAGTTGTGTAACATTGTATAGAGTCATGCATGTGCTAAGTTATGTCTCTAATGCATTTTTCATTATATAAATGCTGTATATAGTTATGATATTGGTGTCCCAAGCGAGGACGTTGGGGATTTCACCGGGGGGAGGATGTAGCCAGGTCCCCTGAGGTATTACCTACTCTCCTGTATATGTGAGCTGAGTAGCACTAAGGGTGCAGCCGGTATAGCGTTGTGGTGGTTCCGCCGGTTCGCGGAGCAGGGCGCCGCCATTGTTAGGGGCGTTGCGCATGCGCGAGAAGCAGGAGCACTCCAGGACTACAGGGAGCTCGCGTCTGCGCAGTTAAGGTCCAGAAAGCCCGCGAAGGACTAGCCAATAGGGAAGGAGGATCTCTGTTGGCATCCGGAGATATATTCTGCGCGCAGGAACTACGTAGTTAGTTGGGGACTGGAGCAGCAAGGGGTAAGAGGTAGAGTGCTGGAGTCCGTGACTCCGAGCACTAGGCCAGTACTCCCCTAGGCCCCAGACAGCCCTGGGCCACGCTAGCGGAGTGTGATAGGGATCGGCCCTAGGTTAGGGACCTGCCCCCTTAGCTATAAGCTAGTAAGGAATACAGCAGACGCTGCGTTTTTCACTGAGAGGTTTGGGCCTATGCCGCTTCCTAACGGGACCTATAGACTATAAGTGCGGAGTGACTACAGCCGGTGGACATCAACCGGGTTGCCCTTAAGTACAGACAACGGAAGAAGCGGTGATATTATCCACGCTGGAATTCACCTCACCAGTGGAGGACATTCAGCGATCCCCCTTGCGGTATAGCAGCACCCGTGGCCGGAGCCCGGGCAGGTAACACCACAGCACACGTGCACCAACCAGGCCTATCATTGACATAGTGGCTGCGCAGTCACACACGAATACACATAAGCTGGTCTACGTATTGGGAGCGCAAGACGTTGGGTGGGACTCATTGGACTTGAGGGTGGGATTATTGTGTGGAGACAGTATCGTCCGCTGAGACGCATAAAGTGTGGACACCCGCTGCGGTGTCCGTTATATCTAACCTGGAGCAGATGTTGAGTTGGGTTGCCTTTAGAGAGGGACCCCTGTTATTACCTGTTTGACTTCTATGCTTAGTGATCAGTAAAGAAGTATTCGTTCGTATATGTTATTGTATGTGTTTATTGATTTTCCCGCGAGGAACTACTCCCCCTCTGGTGGGAGCCATCGCAGGTGGAGGCGCTGCATCATTGTAAGTAATGTCCATAGTATAATTGCCCCAGGTTCCCTGTGGCGGAGACTCAGCCCTCCTGCGAGCTAACAGGTTATGCACCACACTGAGTAACTATATATGTTTTCTGCACCCACACAGTATAATCTGCGATTGGGGGGGGGGGAAACCCGTTACATTTGGAGGCGCTGCTGAGAGACTTAGACCTGGGGTGCCCTATTCAACAAACGTTCTAGAATGTCTACCGTATTCCCGTGCCTGTCGCGCTCAGAAGTATATGAGTGGGCTACGAGGCTGGAAGTGCCACCCGCACACACTCTGGCGGTGTGCGGCGTCCCTATAGACATCCCATCTATGGCCATCCGAGTGGCTCTGCGCCAACATTCTCATCTCCGGGGTAAGAACGCCCTAGCCTTGGTGGATCAATGCACAGAGACCAAAGGGCGCTATTCAGTGTTAGTGGACCTTGGAAAAGATGTAAATGAAGAACAAGGGCCATCTAGTCTATGGCTTGATGATCCGGCCGAGTCTAGCTGTGCGGTAGTATACCCCGTGCGGCCTATCAAGTCAGAACTTGACAGCTCTCCCACGAACTTAGAGGAGGCGGATATGTGCGCCTCGTCTTCTACCCCTGAGAGTTATTGCGAATCTATAGTAGGCACAGTTGCCGACCACAGCCCGCCGCTCAGTATTGCCCCGGTCCCGACTAGCGGAAGAAGTGAGATTCAAATGTTAGCTCAAAGTCTTGCTGAGTTGGGAGGAGCCAGGGCTGACGCCTCAATGCAACAACAATATCGTAAATTGAAGACCTTTTCAGGCACTAAACCGACTCCCACGGGTGAAGAGGCATTCGACGCCTGGATAGAATATACCTCGCAGGTGGTGGAGGAATGGACATGTCCTGAGCTAGTCAAACGCCAACGCATAATGGAGTGTCTACGGACCCCCGCTTCCATCACTATACAGCTGGCTAAAGACCAACATGCCGACATCACGGCTCAGAAAATGTTGGAGACACTTGAGCGTGCCTACGGGCGGACCGAGGATGAAGGCCAACTGATGCTGAGGTACCTCAATCTTCGCCAGAAGCCAGGGGAGGAGCTGTCTGTCTATCTCCACCGAATTAGGCTAGTTCTATGGGATATGCAGAAACGAGACCAGATCAAGTCCACTCAGGTGGACGAGTATTGTTGGAATCAATTCCAGAAAGGAGCCCTGCCTGACAACCCTATCGCCCTCCTGGTCAAATGCTCCCTGATGCGGAACGAACCCCCTAGCTGGGAAGCTCTAGTAGGTGAGATCAACAAGCATGAGGCATATGGCCGGTTGCATCCTCCCGCAAAGAGTAAGGAGTCCACCCCCAGTGACCTGCCCAAAGCCACTGGGGCTAAAGCCAAGAATCACGCGACTCCAGAAGAGGAAGTCGCCCCTAAGGGTGCAGTCCCCAAAGCTAGGCCGAGTCGAAATTCCCCACCCCCATACCGTGGCCACTCGGAATCAAGGGACCGCCTTTGCTACACCTGCGGTAAGAAGGGCCATCTCACTCGGGCCTGCCCAGAACGGGAGGAGCCCCCCGAAGACAAAACTTCCACTCGACCCAACCCAGCTCGGACGATGGTATGCCAAGCGCGAGCTGCCAAACCTGACGGGAAAACCCCCCAAGGGAACCCCTCAGCCCCGGCCGATACCGAGGCCCAGACGGGCCCCTCCAACCGAGGGCCGTACAGCCAAGTAGGCCCTGCAGCAATTGTACCCGTCTTAGTAGAAGGGATCTACGCCTCGGCCCTACTGGATACAGGGTCGCAAGTGACTATTATATATCATCCGTTCTACGAACAGCACCTCCGGCACTGTACCCTGCGTCCGGCTGAACACGTGACTGTACGAGGGCTAAGCAATGAAGACTACCCTATCACTGGAATTGTACAGGTGCAGATGGAAATACTCCAGCTGAACACCGGGAAACGACACCCCATGCAGTTAGCGGCCTTGGTATGCCCAGAACCCCAAGGTCAGTACAAGTACCCGATCATTCTAGGCACTAACGCGGATATAGTACAAGAAGTGTTCCGGCAGTACCTAAAAGAGACTAATGAGTTACCCTTAGCCACCGCTCTTCTAGACCCAGTTCTGCGAGACGAGTGCCAACGGATCTATGCCTTGGAACGACATGGGGACTTATACAATCGCCAAGCCGGGCTGACGACCATATTACCGGGGGGAGTGCGGAGGCTGGCCGTCTGGGGTTGCTACCCAGACCGAGAGGGGGAGGATCAGCTGTTCTCGCTGGAAAGTACCCCGGAGGAAGAAGTCCGGAGAGGATATAAGATACTCCCGGAGGTGAGGGAATGGACAACTAAGATTCCCCTCCGAACCCACGTGTACGTACAGAATATCTCTCCCTTTCCAATGGAGTTGGATGCCGGACAGAAGTTGGGGAGCATATATTCGGTCAGCCCTGTCATAGACCCACCAGAGGTGAAGGCGGCGGCCGCAGGCGAGCGGCCCGTTGAAATGAATTTCAATTTCGGTGAGTCGACACTATCCACCCAGTGGAAAGAACGACTGATCGCGCAGCTGACCCAGTGACGACATGTGTTCTCCACGAGTGAGATGGATGTGGGGTGTAGCCGCAGTGCCCAACACACCATCCGATTGAGTGATACCACCCCGTTCCGAGAACGGTCGCGCCGCCTCGCCCCACGAGATATAGACGATGTAAGGAATGTTCTCCATGATATGGAAGAGTCCGGGATCTTGGTAGAGTCTCGGGGCCCCTATGCGTCCCCCATTGTGGTGGTGCGTAAAAAAAATGGAGCCGTACGATTGTGCATTGATTATCGGACACTGAACAACCGCACGATACCAGATCAGTACACCCTCCCGCGCATCGAAGAACTACTGAACGCATTAAATGGAAGTCAGTGGTTCAGTGTGCTCGATCCCCGATACGGGTACTATCAGGTGCCTATGAGCGCGGAGGATCAAGAAAAAACTGTTTTCGTCTGTCCCTTAGGATTCTATCAATTCACCCGTATGCCCCAAGGTATATGTGGGGCGCCGGCCACGTTCCAGAGGTTGATGGAAAAGACCATCGGGGACATGGTTCCACGGGAATGTCTGGTATACCTGGATGACATTATCGTCTTCGGGAGAACCTTAGAGGAACACGAAGAGCGGTTATTCAAGGTAATCGACCGTCTGGGGAACGAAGGGTTGAAATTATCCCTAGACAAATGCCGTTTTTGCCACACATCGGTGACCTACGTGGGACACAAGGGGATCGCCACTGATCCTGCCAAGGTAGAAGCTGTAGTAAACTGGCCGCGCCCCGAGAATGTCACAGAGTTGCGGTCCTTCCTAGGCTTCTGCTGGTATTACCGCCGCTTTGTGGAAGGATACTCGAGCAAGGCTAAGCCCCTGAACAACCTATTAAAAATATATCCCTCAAGGTATGGCACCGCAATCATCTTCTTCCCATTCCGCAAGTGGAAGATGAAGAGATTGAGATATTGGCTACACCGCTCAACGGTGAGCCCGATTTACCAGAGCAGGGTCAAGAGACTGTCCATAATGAGACCCCCTCTGACACTATAGAAGACCCATTGGAGGGACCCTCTCAAAGCGACCACTACACAGAAGGGGCATCTCCCGGAGGAGCTACGGGTAAAGGGCCCTGTAGGCCAACGCCTACTGAGGTTGCACCAACAGGCCAGCCTTTGGATCCACAGAGCCCGAGTTTTGTTCCTAACAGAGACTATTCAGAGACATTTCATCCCTCAAGGGAAGAGGCAGAGCCTCAGGACTGTGCTTATTACTCCCCCGAGGGAGTTGCTGAAGAACAGCTCAGACGGAGCCAAAGAAACAGGTACCCTCCAACGCGGGTAGCCTATGATCAGATGGGGGCACCCCATTATGAGACTAAGCAGTGTTCTCGGAGCAAGACCCAATCTGTGATTGTGATGCTCACAGAGTTGTGTAACATTGTATAGAGTCATGCATGTGCTAAGTTATGTCTCTAATGCATTTTTCATTATATAAATGATGTATATAGTTATGATATTGGTGTCCCAAGCGAGGACGTTGGGGATTTCACCGGGAGGAGGATGTAGCCAGGTCCCCTGAGGTATTACCTTCCCTCCTGTGTATGTGAGCTGAGTAGCACTAAGGGTGCGGCCGGTATCGCGTTGTGGTGGTTCCGCCGGTTCACAGAGCAGGGTGCCGCCATTGTTAGGGGCGTTGCGCATGCGCGAGAAACAGGAGCACTCCAGGACTACAGGGAGCTCGCGTCTGCGCAGTTAAGGTCCAGAAAGCTCGCGAAGGACTAGCCAATAGGAAAGGAGGATCTCTGTTGGCATCCGGAGATATTCCGCGCGCAGGAACTACGTAGTTAGTCGGGGACTGGAGCAGCAAGGGGTAAGAGGTAGGGTGCTGGAGTCCGTGACTCCGAGCACTAGGCCAGTAGTCCCCTAGGCCCCAGACAGCCCTGAGCCACGCTAGCGGAGTGTTATAGGGACCGGCCCTAGGTTAGGGATCTGCCCCCCTTAGCCATAAGCTAGTAAGGAATCCAGCGGACGCTGCGGTTTCCACCGAGAGGTTTGGGCCTATGCCGGGTCCTAACGGGACCTATAGACTATAAGCGCGGAGTGACTACAGCCGGTGGACATCAACCGGGTTGCCCTTAAGTACAGACGACGGAAGAAGCGGTGATATTATCCACGCTGGAATTCACCTCACCAGTGGAGGACATCCAGCGATCCCCTTTGCGGTATAGCAGTACCCGTGGCCGGAGCCCGGGCAGGTAACACCACAGCACACGTGCACCAACCAGGCCTATCATTGACATAGTGGCTGCGCAGTCATACACGAATACACATAAGCTGGTCTACGTATTGGGAGCGCAAGACGTTGGGTGGGACTCATTGGACTTGAGGGTGGGATTATTGTGTGGAGACAGTATCGTCCGCCAAGACGCATAAAGTGTGGACACCCGCTGTGGTGTCCGTTATATCTAACCTGGAGCAGATGTTGAGTTGGGTGGCCTTTAGAGAGGGACCCCTGTTATTACCTGTTTGACTTTATTGCTTAGTGATCAGTAAAGAAGTATCCGTTCTTATATGTTATTGTATGTGTTTATTGATTGTCCTGCGAGGAACCACTCTCCCTCTGGTGGGAGCCATCGCAGGTGGAGGCGCTGCATCATTGTAAGTAATGTCCATAGTATAATTGCCCCAGGTTCCCCGTGGCGGAGACTCAGCCCTCCTGCGAGCTAACAGGTAAAGCACCACACTGAGTAACTATATATGTTTTCTGCACCCACACAGTATAATCTGCGATTGGGGGGGGGGGGGGGGGAAACCCGTTACATGTATATATCACTGTCATAGTTAATTTAATGTTTTTATGTTTTAAAATTAATTGTATGTGGCAAACAGGCGTTTTCAAAGTCCAACTTTTTTACAAGTTATCAATGACAATGTAGTTTGAATTTTAATGTAAATAAACACACTGAAGTTTCACTTCAAACGTGCGTACTTGGAACACCCCCTTTTTTTTCCTCACAGGAATCAAAGAAGTATAACGGTTACTTAAAGGGTGATTAAATCCTTCTAACGAAGACACTTACATTGATGCATTTTTACAAAATATATTTTCTTGTCCACTTTAATAAAGTTTTTTTTACATTGTCCATTACAATTATGTAGAATTGTTTATTTATTTTAGATGCGATACGTTTCCCAGAGTGTCAAAGTGCTACATTTAACATTTTGTTTTTAGCATGGGCGCCAGTAACCTGATTACAGAACCTCACCTGGACTTAAGTCCTTACGACCTTTTTTCCTATAGTAGACCATGTATAACCACAAGGAGTCACTATTGATCCATGGCAGTTATAACTAAATGCTATCACGGCAAAAGTGCAAATTGTTTAACTAGTTTTGTATTATGATCTTTCAAAGAAAGTATAAGATTGCAAATACAAACAATCAAATGCGTTTTGTCTTGTGTCACAATGCAGTGAATATAACTATTGTATGAATACTCTATTTGATACAGTATGTGTATAATACCAGGCTGGGGGCCATATTAACTAAGCGGTGCTATGCCTTCCACTGCCAGAAGACACTTCACAAAAGTGCTATGGTACAGCACCACTTAGTACATATGGACCAATGTGCATTATTCTTTAAACTGCGTTCAATCAATTATATTTATTTATATTTGTACTTTAAGAGTTAATGATTAATATTTTAGCAAAATAATCTATATTCATTAAGAATAATCTATGTAAATGTAATCTATGCAAATGTATTCCTCCACCCAATCGCATATATGGCGTATGTAAGGGGAACCTAATGTTACCTGGTGTGGTGCTTTACCTGTTAGGCTCACAGGAGGGCTGAGCTTCCGCCACGGGGAACCTGGGGCAAGTATAATATGAGTAACCCTGTACTCGGTGCAGCACCTCCACCTGCGATGGCTCCCACCATAGGGGGAGTGGTTCCTCGCAGGACAATATATATCACTCAACACACAGTATGGATAACAACTAATGCCTTTACTAGTGTGACCGTACTCATGCATCACAATCAACAAATCAACAGGTGTCCCTCCCTAGAGGAGACACTAACTAATGCGTCTCGCAGGACGCTACCTCCATCTGCACCTCCACCGGATGATCCCACCCAGTGTCCAGTACCCCCACACAGTATCACCCCACCCTCAAGTGAGATATGTATGTGTGACTGCGCAGCCACTATGTCCCGTGTGAATGTGATATGACTCGTTGGTGCACTTGCTGATTGTTACCTGCCGGGCACTCCGGTGCCCGGGCTTGCCACAGAACTTCACAAAGGAACCTGATGTCGGCTGAACACAGGAACTGCCGTCCGGGGCGATCCCACCCGGATGACTACAGGAACTACCGTTCGGGGCGATCCCACCTGGATGACTGCTGCAGCAACCACGAAGGTCTGAGACCAAACCTCTAGACGAACGCGCCTCGTCCGCTGGGTCCCTAACTGGCTCTGAATAGTAAGTGGCAGGGTCCCTAACCTGGGGCCTGTCCCTGAAACACTCAAAGCTACTGGTGGCTCAGGGCTATCTCGTGCCTCGGGGGCTGATGGCCTAGTGCAGGGAGTCACTGACTCCTGCACCCTACCTCCGTCCCCTGGCTGCTCCTGGCACTGACTGACTAACGTGCTCCAAGCCCGCGAAATGTATCTAATCTCCTCTGCAGGGAGGTGCAGTAGCCCTATTGGCTCCCTGGCGTCACATGGGGTGCTGCTGAGGCTTATGGGACTTGTAGTCCCTTCAAAGAGACTTCCCTGGTAGGCTAGCGTTCGCGCCTTATCACTGCGCATGAGCGAACTTCCCTGCCGGTCCCCGCGCCGAAATCCTCACTGCGCATGCGCGCGCAATTCACTATAGCGGCGCCCTGCACCGGGACCCGCCGGAGCCCTAGCGACACGCCCGCGGCCCTGACAACCAGCCGCTCGCGTCCCCGGCAACCTCCGCTCCGGTTCCCATCTGCCCCTCACCCTGGCACTCGCCGACAGGTCCGTCATTGGGCTCGGCGGCACCCGCGATCGCCAGCCAGATGAGGGAGGGCGACGGGCAGAGGGGGACCTGGCTACACAAACATATTGATAGAAAGCCCTCA
This sequence comes from Ascaphus truei, assembly GCA_036426205.1. Taxonomy (NCBI): domain Eukaryota; kingdom Metazoa; phylum Chordata; class Amphibia; order Anura; family Ascaphidae; genus Ascaphus; species Ascaphus truei. The sequence continues at coordinate 23,813,633 of CM071568.1, read as the reverse complement.
TTAGCATATCCTTAAAGCTGTAATTGGGAACATGGTGCAGAATTGTACTTTCCTACGAATTGGCAGCAATCACCGTGTCTGGGAATCACAATGTTCCGATCTAGACTATCCCACTGCAATCCCCTGGGAACCAGGGCCGTCTTAACAGCATGATAGGCCCCCGGGCATAGCAGTGCACCGGGCCCCGCCTACACAACCACTCACAGGAATAAAAATGTAAATTATCGATAAAATTAACTTTTATTTATTGGTACCTCCAACAAAATCAGTGTTTTGACATTAAAAAAACATGCTGTACAGCAAAGATCTGTTACACTATTCTGCTTCCATAACATTGCAAGAAATAAAAACGGCAAAATTTCTCTCGCGAATGCTGACATGCCAACGCTCCGCTACCTGTCGTAATTCTTCTCCTTCTACCGAGTTAGCGGGAGATTTGAACGTTGAGGCGGGTGATCGGAAAATTAGTGTTAAAGTCTGGTCTGTGCATAGATTAGCATGGGGCCCCTATGCTCGTGGGGGCCCCCGGGCAACTGCCCAGCGTGCCCATGATGAAAAAATAAATATGATTGTTTATTTTTTTTATATTTTAAACGGCAGAATAAATCGATGTTGTCACTTTCCTTTCGGTAATAAAAACACCCAAACTTTCCTTTTAATGACAAGTTATTAGACAACCTATTTTTCTCAGTTTAGAAACTGAGAGAATAAATGGGCAATCATGTACATGAATGTTATCCTTAAGTGAACTAGTGTGTCCTGTTTTCAATGACTTAGAACAATGCACAATAAAACCACCTTGAAATACAAACATGGTGTTAAATTCTCCTACTGGTGGCTGCTAACAATTTGTTTGTTTTTCCAGTACAGGCCATTGAGTAAGGTCTGCGCCATTTCTTCATACTTGGCCCACTGTTGTCTATATAAGGAGAAAAAAAAGGTCATCAAGGAAGGTCTGTACCATGTCTTGTATACGTGACCTATAGCTGGCTAGATCACTATTCAATTCACTGACACCCCACTGTATAATGTTTCACAGATAACACATTGTAGGTACAGTAGTGTTAGGACCTACTGAGGGGGCATACAGTAAAGTGGTTGTAGGCTTAACATTTGCCAAAGCATTGAACTAATGACCCTTGCTTAGAAGAAGATAAACAGATAAGTATTTAACTATATAATTTGGATGTAGTGCTGGGGCTTTTAGTCTTTTGTTCTCATGAGGTCACAATACTAGTAGCACTCCTTTTGACAATATATATATATTTTTATTGTTTAATGTTTGTTTGTTTATAGTTTTCCCCAGTTATTGTGCACAGGCATCTAGTACATTTATGTGTATATATATATATACTTATACCATGATTCTTTTATGTATAGCACCCTTAGTATCATGGTATAAGTATATGGATTACGCTATGTGTTATATATCCTATCAATCTCCTCCAATTCAATTAGGCAAAGTTTAATTAGGCATATTTAATGTGTTCACTTGTTGTTATAAGCCTATAATGCACGAAGCACCTTCCAGCTGAGTAGGGGCGGTCCACGGAATTATCAGCATTAGTGCGTGTATATAAATGTTAGCCGTGCTCCTCCTCCCTACTTCCCTTTGAGAAAGTTACCCGTGAGTGACGAAACGCGTCAGGGAGAGTCATTACGTCGGACGCATTGACATTATGTCATCACGAAGCGCTGGAGTGAACCGATCCACGCGCTGGTGCCATAGAGGCCTGCAAACAAGAAGCCACTTTCTATGACCCTTGGACAATTTCACACATTCACTGGCCCTGGACATCTGGTGGGACGTTGGCCCATCCTGTTCGAGATCGGGTATTCCCCCAGGACGGAGCGCAGCAACCGGATGGTGGTGATTACTATCACACAATGCCTATTTTATCTGTACTTTTGTGAGTGCATTTTTTACCCCCCGTCCTCCCCTTTCCCTCATTAAATATACAGTTTCACACTATGGGGCGTGCGCGCTCTCCTCTTTTTTCCATATATATATATATATATATATATATACATATATATATATATATATATATATATATATATATAATGTGGTGGATTTTGGTTCTGATCTTACAGGGGCTGTGTGTTTTAACAGATTATACAGATTACACATACAGTGCTATGAGGAGCAGAATTATGCTATTGAAATTTCTATACCACTGCACTGTACAATGTTGCACAGGATACATACAGGAGAATCTACCCATGCTTCAAATTGCAAATCCAGGATAACCAGCCTCACACTGATGAGACCCAAAAGGTTAAAAAAGATGTCTATGAGTACTGTAGGTTGACTGGCTATGCACTTCTTTAACCCAGGCTGTGCTTAAAAGCTGTGTAATGTGACAGGCTTAAATTTACAGGGGTCCATGTTAAAATGGATTTGAAGCAAAAGGTGACACTGTGTGCTCATTTGCATGTAATTTCCCAGAATCATCGCTATACACCATCCTGACACTCGCATTCTGCTCAAGTATGTTTCTATCTACCCCTTTTATGTCTAAAGCCCTCTCCCGCCTTAAACCTTTCTCAATGACTGCCCCACACCTCTTTAATGCCCTTCCCCTCAAAACCCGACCAGCACCCTCTCTATCCACCTTTAAGACCCACCTTAAAACACACCTGCTTAACGAAGCATATGAGTAACTTCATGGCTGATACTTTACACCTCATACATAAAGCTTGACCCTTTGCAGACGCACTTACCAGAACGCCCTCCTACTGTCTCTGTACATTCGTCCTATCTACCAATTAGATCGTAAGCTCTTTGGAGCAGAGACTCCTTTTCCTAAATGTTACTTTTATGTCTGAAGCACTTCTTCCCATTATGTGTTATTTGTATCATGTGTTATGTATATGATGTTTATGTGTATAACAGCTGTGAAGCGCTATGTACATTAATGTGCCCTATGGTACTTCAAGGTGCCCTATGACCGAAGACTACTTAGTAAATATGAAAAAAGGGGAAAAAGCAGAGCACTACCAAAAAAAAGGAAATCAAAAAGGGCTGGGGCAAAAAATGCCCCAGCCCTTTTTGATTTCCTTTTTTTGGCAGTGCTCTAGTTTTTCCCCTTTTTTCCTATCTCTCAATTATCGGTATAGCAGCACGCCCCGGCACAACTATTGCAGATCAGCTGTTTCAGCCAGAGGATTTTCTCAACGAGCTGCAGAGTGGATCGGGTTTCCAGCCAGTGTGTGGCCGACACCCCAGCCCCTTACCTGCACCGGGAACTGAACACAGCTGACGGAGACGAACAGCACAGAGGAGTGGATCGTCCTCCGTCTCTCTACCAGCAACCGCCCCCTTGACAGCGTCGGACCGATACAGCGCGGGAGAATCACCTGGCACCCGGTAAGGCGGCGGGAGACTCTGCTTGCAGGTCTCTACTACCATCAGCTTGTCCTATCATACCGGGTAGCCGTTACCGCATGTCCGAGTGAGGAGGGTTTTACCCCATCTGCCACACGGAGGGTGTGTACCATCGGCTCGGTTGGAGTTTATCCTGGTTCCATACAGGTGAAGTGGGGGTCGTCCAGGCTCACACACCATCGGCACTACCTACGGGACACTCTTTTATTTTTTATATGTACCGGCTTATCATGGCATTCTATCTCAGTGCTTAATTTAAACTTTGCAGTACTTGCAGCATCAACTTGGGGGTTTCCCCCTGTTTTTTTACTTAGTAAATATGGCTGTAAATCTTTATCAAATAAATAATGATTTACAGCTCCTCTTGTTGCTTCATTTAAACACTACAGCAACCTCTCATTAGCACAAGTGGTCAAACGGGAGAGGGTTAACTTGCAGCATTGATCCATTGTTACATTGTTATAGTACATAGTAGATGAGGTTGAAAAAATACACTTCCGTCAAGTGCAACCTATGTTAAATTTAGATGACAGACACTTATCCTATATTTGTATTTACCGGGTTCTCAATTCCAGTCCTCAATCCCTTCCAACTGGTCAGGTTTTCAGGATATCCCAGCTTCAGCACAGGTGGCTGTGACGGTGAGTGGGTAACCAGGCCATCAATAAAGGTCTTATTGTTACCTCTGAGCCATATTGTGGAGATTAGAGTGTCAGCTCTTGAACCCAGTCATGGCACATGCATTGTATTGTAATAAAGAATTTATGTGTGTTTTACCTTTCTAGGAGTGCTAACCACTGGAGATTCTCAGGCTATGAGATTCAGGGTGGGTTTTGCGGTGAAAGTGTTGTCAGAATGTGTCTAGGTAGAAGGGGTCCAGAGTTGCTGGCCACACCAAAAATGTATCTGGGATTCAGGTCAGATTCCCGGGGACATGTAGACACAGACCTCTGGGCAAAGTCCGCCCTGGAAAACAGTTGCATGACTCACCGCCAGGTTTCCCTGCTTCAGCACAGACCAGAAAGGTAAATGGGGGCATAGGGATATGTGTATCCTGGGTACAGTCAGGGGTCCCTAGGTTAATGGGAGTCCCCCCGTATATGCCCCAATCACCAGAACCAAGCATAGAGGTTCTGGGGTGCTTCAACCATCGATAAGGTTGTAAGCTGATTTTATGTCTAAATCCAAATTCCTATGTGTTTAGAAAAGTAACTGAGATTGAACCTAAGCATTATTTGGTTCAACTTTTTACACATTTTCTTATAGGAAGGTCTAGGAGCGCTGAAACTGAACGTGCACGTCTTTTTCAATCACACCTAAGAAAAGAGGGACAGACAAAATTGTGAAATATTTTTATTTCTGACATTGTGTATAATGGTATATGTTTATGCACTGTTTATGAGCTGGGGATTTCCAAGTCCATGGTTCCGAGAGACCCTGTGACTATCAAGCCTAGAGCCACTGAGTCTGCTCGGGTCCCGGAGTTTAAAGCCACAGAGATGGCCAAGGTGTTAAAGCCATTTGGGCAGAGGAGTTAGACTCAAGTACCCTCGTCCTATCATGAATGGAAGTCATCGGACTACCATTTGCCCAGCCCAGATCTTGAGATGCCTAACTCCATGGGTAACTTCTGACTCACAGGTGGCAGAGGTGCCAAGTTGGTGCATGCCCCTGTCAGATTTCGAATCCATACTTGTCCAGCTTCAGTAGCATGGCAAGTCTTTGATTGGCTAGTAGGAATTCTCCCAGGCTCGGATTGGCTGGAGTATTTCATGAATGGGACTGAAATACTATGAGAATGCCAGCAGCCAATCCGGTCCTCAGATTCTAAGCGTCAAGACAGCAGCGGCAAATTTGAAACCAGCAAAAGATGCTCTTGGAAAAATAGACGCGAGCCAACTTCAGAAATTTCATGGCAAGAAATTTTCTAAGTCCCACTTTTCGGGACCAAGTTCTGAAAAGAGAACGCGGCTGGAACTACATGCCGAAAAGAGTACCAGGATGTTTGGTACTCGCTCCCGGTCAAGGGATTTTGGCATCTCCGGAAGAGATACAGCGGTGGCGTCTGGTAGCTTATGCCAATTGGTGTTCGAGGACTTTCCGGGCTAAACCCCGGTAACCTAAAGACTTTGTTTTATGGACTGTAGAAGCTCGGAATGCTATTTTTTTCACCCAGACCCCCAGTAAGTGTGTTTTCCCATTGTATATTGTAATCCACTGTGTGTTCGTCTGTTTCCAAGGAATAAATCACAATTTATTTTACCTCCTTGTTTTGATCAATGTTATGATCCCGGTTTAAAAGGTGTAAATACCTGATCTCCCGTTAGTGGCTCAATCAGTCCCAGCTTTAGCACAGATGGCTCAATCAGCCCTGCTTCAGCACAGGTGGCTCATTCAGTCCCTGCTTCAGCACAGATGGCTAATAAGTCCCTGCTTTCAGCACAGGTGCTCAATCAGAGGCCAGTCTTTGCTAAGACGTAGCTCTATTGAGCCACCTGTGCTGAAGCTGGGATATCCTGAAAACCTGACCTGTTGGGGGGTGGGCTTGAGGACTGGAGTTGAGCACCTCTGTACTAAGAACTTGATTCAATATGCTCTGAAGATTGCACTGTGATTGGCCACTTCGGTACATATTGAATCATGTCCTAAGAGAGACGTTAAAAAAAACACTACTGTATTTTAGTTAAAAAATATTTCGACGTTACTACAGGCCAAGTGGTAAAGTTAAAAAAAAAAAAAAAGGTAGGGGATATATCCCCATTTATCACCTAGGGTGTTTGAGATGCGCGGACACGGGGTGGGAACCTGCTGGTCTACCCCGAGGTCGGCATAAGCCTTGAGCAGGAGGTGAGGGGGGAGGGCCCCCCAGAACCACCTAAAGACCTTCGGAGAGAGGGAGGGGGGCAGGGTCTGGGACTCGCCAGGTCCTCAATCCGAAAGGCAGTGTTACGGGAAGCAGGTCAGGGAAGGCCTGGTTCCGGTATCATTTACATGTATGTAAACGTTATTTGTTTGGTGTGTGATGTATTTGTATCCTCCTAAGTTTTTTTCCCTCTGTACCACTCCCTTTCCGCGTACCTACCCACCCATCAAGATGCAGATGAGAAGAGTACCGCCAGAGGGAGGCTGAAACTGAAATCCATGCAACTCCCGGAGGGCCCCGAAGGGCGCAAAGAAGTCACCGCACAGAATCAGGTCATCAATAAAACTGATGAGTAATGAGGTCAGATGCATATCTCACAATTGAAGGGTGTTCAACGGCCAGCAAACGCAAGCTGGCCGTTGCGGGACTACAAAACGTCTCAGGGCCGATATCCTGTTCCTCCACAGGAAACGCCATTCTTAGAGATAGCTTTCCAAAGTTCTGGGACAAAGATTTCGAGTTGTACACCTGGCATACCGCACAAGTAAAAAAAAGAGGGGTTGCAATAGCGAATACGATACAAAACGGTTAGATTTTCTAGTGAGAAGAAGGTGGATGATAGAGAGGGCAGATTTCTAATCTTAGTAGGGTCACTGAAGGAAACCCGTTACGTAGCATCGGTTCTATGCACCTTTTTCGAAAGCCTCGGTGGAGTTTGCTTCTCCCTCTTCTTGGAAAGCTCACAGGGAGGCTAAGGGAAGATGATAATAGCAGGAGATCTAAAACAGGACCTAAATCCCAAATAGACAGATGCAGGTCTACGGATGCCCCCCCTAGATGGGACATCCGGCAAACTGCACAGGGGTTAAAAAGAGTGCCAATTAGTAGACATATGGCGGGGGGGGGGAACAGCACCAGAGATCGGGACTACACCTTTTTCTCACACCCACAACCGATACAGCCGGCGGACTACTTCCTGTACTATAGAGATTGGTTCGGTGGTCTCCCACACAGGGATCCATGACAGTTTCGTGGGCCGACCAGCACCCATTGAAGCTGCGGTGCTCACTAGATCGGAAGGCCAGGCGGGAGCAAAAATTGGAGGCTTAATGAGTTAATGCCTCAAAATCCCAGACATACAGGGAGATAGGAGACGAATCACAGACTCTTTGCTGAGAACGTGGGAGTGTCTCGTCCAAACACTACCTTATGGGGAGCCCAATTAAGGCAACGCTCAGAGGATCCCTCATGTGACTAGCTGGCTAGGCGCAGGAGGGATCAAGAGAAACAAATCAAGGTCCTACAGGGACAAGCTAGCGACCCTATCAAAGGCGATAAGATATAAGAAAACACGGGCACGCTGCGAGCTATTAGCAGATATCAAACAGCAATTGAACATCAAGCTAGCCATCCCAGGCAGAAAAGGAGAGAGCTGGTCCGGCGTAGGTACTTTGAAAAGGCGAACAAACAGACACCCTATTGGCAAATAAAACTGAGAAACCAAAATCCCTAGTACCACAATACAAACTATACGCAACACAAGGGGGGGACCTCACCTCCAATCCGTGAAGCGGATCGTGGCGGAATTCAAACGCTACTACGAGACACTGTACGATGGAGGTAAGGTCATACACAATCAAAAGACGAGGGAAAATCTAGGGGAATCTATTAAAAGAAGCAAATTACCGACATGAGCAGGGTGGAAAGAAGCGTTACACGTCGGACTTCTCTTTAGAAGAGTTAACGGAAGTTGTAAAGTCATTAACCGGCCAAGGCGCCGGCCAGATGGCTTCTCCAACTTATACTAAAAAAAAAATATCTGAAAAAATTAGCCCCACAAACTATTGAAGCTCTTAACTCCATACTACATGGGGCCTCATTCCCAGCCCAGATGCTTCAGGGCGTCAATCTCCCTGATCCATAAACCTGGTAAAGGACCCGGCAGACTGCAGAGCTTACCGGCCACATTCTTTGATGCAACACAGATATCAAAATTTTCTCCAAATTATAGCCAATAGAGTGGGTACTGTCCTACCCAGGTTAGTTCATCCGGATTCAGGTGGGGTTTAATCGGACGGGGCAGCGGCAGACAATACCAGGCGGATAGATCATGATAGATGTGCACAGAAAAAAACATCACAGTCAATGGTTACTAAGTTGGACGCTGAAAAAGCCTTCGATAGAATTGATTGGCCCTATCTGAGGAAGAGGCTTGGAGCGTTCGGCTTTGAGGGGCAGCCTCAGGAGGCCATTATGGCACTCTACAGGGGGCCAGCGGACAAGGGGTACGGCATCAGGGTTTCTCATCCGAGCAATTCCTAATTAAGAGTGGCACGCGCAGGGATGCCCGGTGTCCCCCTGTTGATTCGCCCTATGCAGTGGAACCTTGGCGGCACATATCAGAAACAACCCGGAATTACGGGACTAACTGTTAAAAGGGCAAGAGCACACAAAGTGGCGTCTACGCAGATGATGTGATCCTGACATTGTACACCCCTCACCCCTGCCCAACGTCTTCTCAATTCTGGGACCATTTAGACAATTTCTGGGTTCAAAATTAATCAGGCCAAATCGGAGACCCCTCAATATAAATTACCCAAACAAGTAGAATAAACTATAGATCTTAATTTCAATTTTAAGTGGCAACCCTCTATGATCAAATATTTAGGGGATACATCACAAAAGAATATAAGGCTTTATACAAAGCAACTATCCCAGGTTTGTTTCGGACTTCGGGAGGATATCGGAAATGGGGCGGAGTAAAGTATTGTGGATAGGCCGCATACACAGTGTGAAGATGAATCTCCTGCCACGGGTGCTGTACTTTTCCAGGCCCTCCCGATCCCCCTGGTAAGAGAAGATATCCTCTCGCTACAGTCCCTGATAACTTAACATAACTTATGATAAATTTATCTGGAATAGGAAAAGCCCGAGAATTAATAGAGCAATCTTGAGGAGGCCGACCTTGAGAGGAGAGTTGGGGGTGCCTTGTCTGTTCGCCTATTACAAAGCAGCGCAATTGAGCCAGATAGTGCAGTGGCACGCTGAACCGAATCTCCGCCAGTGGGTAGCATTAGAAAAAGAATGTTGCTCACCAATAGATATTAAGAATCTAATTTGGTTGCCCCGTAAGAGTCGGGCCGTCATGCGGATACCTCTGCAGACCATGGTCAGCTCCTTGAAGGTCTGGGACGCAGTTAAGTTCAAATGCCATCTCACGTCCCTACACTCTCTAATGACCCCTATCTGGGGTAACCCAAACTTTGCTCCAGGGATGGATAGTACGATCTTCTCAAAATGGATCCAAGCAGGATATCTCCGTCTGAAAGATCTGGAGGCCAGACTACACATCAAAACATTTGAGCATATTAGAGAAGAGAAAAATTTACCTAACACGGAATTTTTTAGATACCTCCAGATCAGGGCCTTCTACAATGAAGCCCCTATTCGGCCTCGGAGAACAAATTTTGAGCAGCTCTGTTCAAGAGACACGGACACAAGGGGACTAACGTCTAGAATGTACAGGGAAGTGGTATGCCCAGAAACGGACGACCAACCCAGACTTGCATACATGAGGCAGTGGGAGGCAGACCTAGGTGGGACGTTAGAGGACGAAGACTGGGACAGGATCCTGCAGGTGGCGGCCAAAAGCTCCATCTGTACCACATTAAAGGAGAATGCATATAAGGTCCTGATGAGGTGGTATCATACGCCCGCTAAACTATCTAAATTTGTCAAAGGCTACTCCCCGCTCTGCCCCAAACAGTGCGGGGAGAGAGCGGACCTGTTACATATGCTGTGGTCTTGCTCAAAGATAACCCCCATATGGGAGGAAATTAAGGATTGGCTCCAAAGACTATTGGATGTGGAGATCCCATTGGACCCGTGGCTATTCCTACTGGGCAGACGGGTCAAGGGGTTCTCAAACGCCACACATAAATTAATAGCACATCTGGCCACTGCCACCAGATGCGAGATCGCAGCAGTATGGAAACAAATAGAGATTCCAATTCTCCCAAGGATTAGAAACAGAATTTGGTTTGTGTGCCGGATGGAACAGTTGACGAGTCTGGTCAACGACACCGGCTCAAATTTTCTAAAAGTCTGGGAGCCCTGGTTGGCACAGACAGACATCCCGGGAATAGATATCACCACAATTCTGCATTGATTACAAGCAAATGCATTCTCCGGTAATGAAAGGGATCCTTGACAACTTAATGACCGTAGGCTCAGCACAGGAGTGGGACCGCGGCCACATGAGATGTATAAAGGGTGGGAGACCGGGGGGGTCTCAGGGAGAGCAAAAAAAAACAAAGAAGCATACTACGCAGCCCGCCTCGACATATAGCACAAACAAAAAATAAAAAGGAAAAAAGAAGCCCACCTGACGGCGGAAATTTGGATCATCCTCGGAGCATCCCCCCTCCCCCTTTTCCCTCCCCCAGCCCTCCCTTCCCCCCCCCCTCCCGGCCCCAGTAGCTATGGGGCATGTCTTCCCCCCCCTGTTCGTCTTGTGAGTCTGGTTCGTCAAAAATTTTGGATGGTTTGTATAAAACAAAAATGAAAGTTTTTATTCTGGTGATATACTTGGAGATAATGGAGGGTGTTACCATGTGAGATGTATTTCACCCAATAAAACCAAAGTTATAAAAAAAAAAAAATATTTAGACATTGTATTACAATATGAGCTAAAATATATAATATGTATACAATAAATATAATACAATCACACATTAAATATCAGCAAAGGGAAGGAAATTAGTTAATTAAGCTATGTGTCTATTATTGAGTATTATTCTTAACAATCTCATTTGTAATTGCCTGTCTAACTCTTTCCATTTTTTTCATCATTTATTTTGATTAAAAAGAATATGGTTTGTTTTTTTATATCCAGAATGTAGAGGTTTTACATACTGTATGTCTGACATAGGTCGTACGTGGCAGTTCTCATGCTTATTGCTTTTGGGGCGAGATGTATAAGGCTGTTTTATTCACAGTTTCACATATTCTAATTCAGGTTTACAACGCAGACTATGCGAATGAAACTAGCTTAATAATTACTCCATGACCCATAATTTGCAAGTGTATTTTTACCCTACTAATCACTGTGTAGTGAATGAGACCCATTCTTTGTTAATTAATAACATACAATACTTTCATTTGTACTGGATCTGTATATCTTTATCACTTTGTTTTTTTTTAGTCAATTATGCTGTCACAATGTTACTATTTTGTGCCTTGATTGTTTATTTAATCATCATATTACCAAAGTTGGCTACTAACATTGTAACAGAAGTTTGTTAGATTACTACTGGTTAAAATAATACAGGAAAAACATTTGTAATCAATTTACCTGTTTAAACCAGAGAGTATTTTTCACAGTCAGGGGAAGTGGAATCTGTCAGCATCACAAAAATACTAGTGGTGTTTTGTCTTCGGCAAGTCGTTTTACTGTATTTCCCTGTGTTAATGTCACCAAATTAAAGTACAATGTCTTTAGAGCTGAGATATATATCATGTCTATGTTCATTTGTGGGCATACTGACAGTACCATAAAAAAGAAGATTTGGGAATACTGTATTGCCTCAGTCTCGCAGCAAATCAAAACCAATCACAGCACTAAAGGTTTCTAGACGTTCAAAAGGACAAATAATTATTACTTCATGCTAATTTGAAAGGTCAATGCTTTTTTTAGCCGCGGAAACTGTAATGCTGACATTTAATCATTAAAATGTAATGCATATTGCACAGTTGTCTTTTACGCTTTTGGTTCATATATATATATATATTAAAATCTTGTATCTAATTATTTGTTACACAATACCATGTTATGTTTCCGTGCTACAGTCTTGACATAATGACTGTTTTAATTCAGAGACTGCCAATGCGGGCATGTACATAATAGTTACATCCATTTGTCCAATTCTTCTTAAATTTAGAAACATACAGCATCTCTCTTTCCACGTAGAAAATACATTTTCCACTTCAACCAGGAAAATCGGCCACCCTTCCTGCTGATAACAATTTTGACTTTCATCAGTGTTTGACCCAATTTTATCCCCTAATACCAGCAACAGCTGCTGTAATCCATTATATTGTTTAAACTTCCATTATACCTTCTACAAGTAATGACCTTTTGAGAGGCCAAAAGATTAAATGACCCATGGCTATTTAAAACCCATACAGCTGTTGTTTTATAGTTTTTAAATGGTCAGTGACTGCACTGAAAATACATGTTATCTTTCAACATTTTCACTAGTGAAGAAAAGCTGAGACTGTAAACTTATTTTCGTCGTATCACATAATGAACACCCGGTGGGACATACAGTGTGTTGAGAAATGTTATAAAGTTCTAGTTTTTCCTGATTTATGCACTCATCTTGGCGTTCAATGGAAAGTACTCAAAATAAATAATGCAATAGGTGCCTGAAGATGATTGTTAATGGAAAGCAACCCTGAGCGTACGTTATTATTTGTGTTTTTTGCTTTATTTATTCCACACCTTCTCCATAGAGGCACTGCTTCCACTTCACACTTCTGCTCATCAAATATAACTGTTATTACATACTAAGCTTAATAAATAAATCAGCTTTTTCAAGTATCCTACTTCAAATGTTTCTAATTTGCATTAACAGCAGCATAATAATATTTACAATTTAGATAAAGTCTAGGTATGGGCTGCATTAAATATTGATGGTTCTAATAGATTTCAGAACCATCTGTTAATATATAAAAGCTATTTGTGTAAACGAACATAAAACAATAATAATGGTTTGTACTACATTTAAAACTGTAAACATCACATATCTTTATTACTGTAGTTTTTCTGCTCAGAATAAAATACAATATACAGGTATTAGTAAAAAGATATTACTGTAGGTCTGTGGACATTTTTTTAGTGTTGTTGTATCCTTTGGTACCAAAAAGTTACAGTATTTTATAAAAGGTCATGTTAAAATAAATAAGTTTATGTTTTAACTAGTGTTGACGATTTCTTCATGAATGTATAGACTTTTCAAATAACAGCAAGTGAAATGTTCAGGAACGCCGATGGGGGCAACGCAGGGACATCTGTCCTGGCCCGGTGGCATAGGGAGGTTTTTCCTGATGGTCTGAAATCAGAAGTTAGGTCCAACTTCTGCTACCAGTCACCTGGATAGGCTCCCCGCTGCCACCAGGTAGGGCACGGACAGATGCTGCACTCCCCTCTCCACATGTAGAGGAAAGGAGAAAGGGTGTGTGAGACAGAGAGAGATGGGGGAGAGTGAGAGGAGGTATTAAAGAGGGGAGACTGAAAGAGGGGGGAAGGAGAAAGGAGGGAAGGGTGAGAGAGAGAGGAAGGCGAAGGAAAGTGAGAGAGGAGAGAGAGAAGAGTGAGAGAAGGGGAAGAGAGGGGAGCGAGATTGAAAACGAGAGGAGAGAATGAGAGAGAGGTGAGAGAGAGGAGGGAGAGAGAGAAAAGGAGGTGAGAGAAAGCGAGGGATGTGTGCGAGAGAAAGGGAGAGAGGGTGTGAGAGAGAGGGGGAGGGGGTGTGAGTGAGGGGGGGGGTGTGTTTTAGACAGGGCTGATTCTATTACACCTTCATACAGGAATACACAGTATAGAAATCAAGACACCTAATGACAAATAAGACATTAACCAATGATCAGCAATCTAAACTTTTTAACACCAATAGATATAAACAATATGAAGAGTGCACAGTTTAGTAACAGGATAATAGAGGAACCAAAAGGGAAAGTGGAAAATAAATGTCCAACATTAAATTTCGATCCAAGATAATTAATTCTAGGATCAACGAATCAGGGACTAAATAGAAATTTTGCATTACTGAATGATCTTTCTTTAGGAAAACCTTCTCTAGCAAGCAGATTCCACACAGAAAAAAAATATTCCTATTATGGAAAGAGAGAAATGCCATGGTTGCCTTCTAGGGAGAAAAGGTAGACACCCTATGGGCAAGGAAAAGAGGAGGATCTAAGAAACATGAAAAGAAAAGGCCTACAATACAAGAAGTAAAACCATCTAGTACAGTATGTACAATCTGTCTTCTTTTCCCCTAATAAAGAATAGGAAAAACATTTACAGAAAGATTTACATTCTGTCCTCTTGTGTACCCCAAAATGGATTAAATTGTTTTTAGATTTGAATAAATATACAAGCGATATTACACCCAGAAGGCATTTTCCAAATTTGATTGAATACATTTCACTGAGAATGTGAGCGGTCTGAACATAGAATAATATAGAGAACACACAGATTCGAAACTAAAATCCAATTGTAAATTGAACACTTGCCCCGCAAGTCTTCAACAAGAATGCCTCCCCATCTTGATTAATCCTATCCACAACATCTGCATTACACATTTGGCAGGCCCATTTAGAACAAGAGGGCATAGATTCCATCTTTATGCCGATGACACTCCCTTATACAGTGGAGCATCCAATAATCATAAGGAACAAGCTGTGGGGGCCCTGCGGACCTGCAGGGACCACCCAAGGGCCCTAGACCCCCGTGGGAACCACCCGAGGGCCGTAGACACCTGTGGGGATGACCCGGGGACCCACAGAGACTCGCAGGCCCACCTGTGGACCCCATTGTGGCCCACTGTGACCCAAGGGGACCATCTGGAGGCCCACGGCGCCTAGTGGGGACCACCTGAAGACCCCCAGACACCCGTGGGTACCCCCGGGGTTCACTGTGGGACCTGCGGACACCTGTCAGGACCACCGGTGACTCCCGTTGTCCTGGGGTATTAATCCTGTATGTAGAATAACAAATCATGGTTTTATGGGGGGGGGGGCACAGGGGATGGGGTATTGGTGCTTACTACAGTAAATATTTTTACATTTAAATTGTATTCCTAGTGTAGAAGAGCGGGGGGTCTCCAGAGCAGAACTGCATTGGTTTCAGCCTCGGGGATCCCCTACTTCCTGAGATACAGGCCTTGGTATGGGGTGCCGGTATCCCCTCTGCTTTGTTTTGCATCCAACGTGGATTTTACCATTGCATGGATACCGGCGCCCCATACCAGGGCCTGTAACTCAGGAAGAAGGGGGTTCCCAAGGATGAAATCAACTTTGTTCAGCTCAGGAAACCCCCTGCTCACACACACTATGAATATAAAATGTTAGCAGCTTCATTATCTTAGCATCTATCTGCAAAGGTAATGATTTTTTATTGGGGGGGGGGGGTGTTTGATACTAGTGTGAGGGAGCAGGGTCTCCTCAGTTGAACAAAGTTGATTTCAGCCTCGGGGACCCCCTACTTTCCGAGATACAGATCCCGGTATGGGGTGCCGGTATCCCTCTGCTTTGTTTAGATCCCACGGTCACGTGACTCACAGGATTTTAACATTGGGATACCGGCACCCCATGCCGGGGCCTGTAGCTCGGGAAGTAGGGGGTCCCCGGATCTGAAACCAAGGCGGTTCAGCTCCGGAGACCCCCTGCCTACATTATTGTAATGTTGGAATTTTAATAAAACCCCCGCGATCGCCTGTGAGAGACTCACAGTTAGAGTGACTGATTCAGCCTCTACTGCACGTCTATTACATAAAGGCAGACCCCTGTAGGACTCACAAAGCAGGGACCCCTGCTGTGTTAATCCGATGGGCCATTTGTCTGTCTGCCGCGGCGCAACTCGCAAGGATCTCGTGCATATCCCGAAATTCCATTTCGTGATTTGTTAAAACGATGGCCGCTGTATGTTAAAAGAGCCAGTAAATATTGTCGCTGTCACCAGTGGGTGATATGGGTTCTGATTGTATATGGTTATGTGTACCCTCTTATGTGTAACCTGTTTTTTTTTTTATCTTACAGATTCATGACTGACGGATGGTACAATAAATTTGGCCCCAAGCGAGGAAGTTGGGAGATTCACAGGGGGAGTGTGTAATTGGGTATGTCTTTTCTGCCTGTCTTTCCCCAACCTGTTATGCAAGTCCTGTTAGCTGCAGGCAGTAACAGGTTAAATCAGTGGGCTTTTGACCCCCCTTGTGCTCCTCTCTGATGGACAGGAGTAAGGTGGTGACTCAGGGTCTGTGTAAGCCTATCAGGAATAGGTATAGACTATGAGCCCGCCCTTCTTGTTTTCCTAATAAGAGGCAGAGCCAAAACTATCAGTCCTGCTTCAACTCTGGAACAGAGAGGAAGTCTATTCCTGCTCTGGAAGAGAGGAGGCAGAAAGCTGTAAGTCTCTCCTATGGCAGGATGAGTGTGCTCACCCTCAGTCTTTGGACTGAGGGAACATCAGACTCAGCCACAGATAACCCTATACTATCAGTGTCAAGCACCATCCAGAAGCCTGAAATCTTCTGAATCCTTGCACCGCTGTAAGACCATCATGTAGTAACTGCCAAATACAGATTCCCTTGTTCTAATATACCCCTGTCTGAGTATCAGTCCTTGGGTAGGGGAAGAAAGAGTGCAATAGTGGGGGCTGACCTCCGAACTCCTTGGAGCCCACTACTGCTGGAGGCGCAATCACCAGTGAGAAGAGTAGCAGAAAAGAATCTAAGCCTGTCCTGATCTCCACACCATCGCTGGTCAGCTCTGCTCTCCTGAACCTACAGATGCCTCAGCACCAAACGGTAACAAAAAAGTAGATCTCCCAGGGGGGTGGGAGGGGGGGTACATGTGTTACACTGAGATAAGGATTCTACAAGCAAATGATCACCTTGCCAATGTATGGAGCTCAGGAACTCCGGTCTTCGATAGGTTAAAACAGTTACATTACAAAAACATAAGTAAGAAATGTAGGAATCATCCTGCATAACCAAGCAACCCTCAACTTCAATGTCAACACCACAGCTAAAGTTTCAGTCAATGCTCTGGGAATGATAAAGAGGATTGCCCATAACCTGACAAACAAAACCTCACCACCGTCAGAGTTGCCTTGATCCTTTCTCGACTGGACAGTAATAACTCTCTGCGTAGCAAAGCTGACCTACCGTTTTTTCTACTCTCCTGACGATCCAGAACTCCGCAGCCAGATATATAAGTGGCACCGAGAAGTTCAACCATATTAACCCTCAAATAAGAAAACGTCACTAGTTGCAAGGTTTGTTCCTTTTTTTAGCAGAGCCATGTCTCCCTAATTTGTTTGAGGGGCTATATACACAACAGGAGAAAATCCTAAATTTGAAATCCCCCTCTCTCTCCCCCCCTCTCTCTCACCACTCTCTCCCCACCCTCTTCCCTCAATCTCTCCCCACCTCTCTCTCTATCTTATCCCCCCTCTCTCCCCTCTCTTATCCACCCTCTCACTCTCCCACCATCTTATCCCCTTTCTCTCTCCCCCTTCTCTCCCTTCCTCCACTTCTTCTTCTCTTTCTCTCCCCCTTCCTCCTTGTTCTCTCTCTTTCCCCCTTCCACCTTCATCTCTATTTCTCTATTTCCCTCTTCCCCAGGGCGGATCTCCAGAAGTCATTACACCTGGTTTGTGCTGCTCACAAACAGTGTATACTGCTTAGCGTCGTTTTCTGAGTTGAATTATAACAGGTAGCCTGTATAGAAGGCTCTTAGATCATTGAATCGCTAAATATAGACTTGAGAAATATAAAATATATATATAAAAAACACACTATCAGTTCCTACGTGTTTCGTATCATCAGATACTTCTTCGGGGTAGAAGTTGTTACAAGAAAGTGTGCTATTTAAACTCTACATGAATAGAGTACTGGGAGGGGGATACACAATCAATTAGTGGTTCTCACATCTCATAGGTGGACTACTAAGCAAACTAATTAATCAGCTGCATTTAATAAAGAGTGGATCCAACATGACTCCACCTCCTTAAAAAACAAACAATACAAAATTATATAAAAACTTAAAATCCTATATAGTGTTAAGATCAAAACACATATATTGGCTACAGGAAGGAAAAGTTATCCATATACTGTACTGTACATTTTACACTTAAAACAAGCCCATTGTATGAATTGCTGATTCCTCTGGCGTCTTTGTAGCTGGTGTGTGTCCCTTCCGGCTACAGAAAGTATTAACCGCTAATGTAATGAAGGGATTAAGTCCACCCGCAATCCCCCTCCCCCCGCAAGGCCTAAACACCCACTAAGGGCCAAATACCACCTTCACCCACCCCTGCTACCCACAATAAGTCTGGCTCCGATGCTTAACCCCTTCATTGCCTTAGCGGTTTGCCGCTAAGGTAATTAAGTGGGCAGTACAGTAAATGCCTTTTTCCAGCATCTGATTCATGCCAGGGGTCTCCGGTGCTGATATTAATGGGTATCTGCCACGGAGACCCCCTGCATCAATCTAATGCAGGGAAAAGGCTTGATTTTTTTCTAAGTGCCGTCTCGCCGCTCATCCGCAGCTTCTTCCCAACTTTTTTTGCCGAGGCCATTTGGAGAGAAATTCTCCATTCTAGAGCGGCGATCAGCTGCGAGAAGCTGAGCAGGGCTACTAGAATACAGCGAGTTGGAAAAGCTGACGATGAGCGGCGATAAGCAGCTTATCTCCAAGAGGTCGGCGGATTTGTTTTTTTTTCAGGCAAAAAAACCCCGCTGATTTTTGCTCTTATCGCCAGCTTCTCGGGGCTTACTGAATCACTGTAGGCTTTTTGGTGAGAAGCTGGCGATAAGGGGCTTATCGCTGCTTACAGCATAGGCCCCTAGATATTTAATTATATTTGTTCATTGATACCTATCTTAATGGGGGAGTAGGATATGGACAGGTGATGAAACGTGAACAACATGATATGAATGAATTGTGTGTGTAAAGTAAGGGTAAGATCCCCATTTTATTGGGTCTAAGTAAGCCCTTGCACTGGTAATGTAAACAGCAATGAATAATGTGTAAATAGGAAACAAATCATTTAAAATTAAAATAATAATAATATATTAGTATGACATGAACCACTGGGGGAACCAACTCATGTGTATATGAATATACACCAGAGTGACCTGATGTTTATCAGGGTTCCGAGTACCCACACTGGGGGGTCTCAAATACAACACCTGATGTGTGATAAACTTAATAACGTCTCTGTATATAAAAGTCCAATGAAAAGAAGATTGCAATGTCTGCTGCCCCACAATACAGGATAACCAATCCTTCACCATAGAAACCTGAAAGAGAAAAAGAGAGAGGTGCGTAAGGTAGCAATAAACACGATTCCTTCATATTGAATAGTACTAAAAAGAAACATAGAATGACAGCAATAATGCATGTAAATAAAATAAAAATAGAGACTTTGCCTTTGTTTTGGGGCTACTGCAGATATGCCTGGTGGGGGGGGATCTTTCATACACCTTCCTCCGGGCACTCAGTCATGTCAAACCTTCCGTCAGAGGTGGGATGGAGGGGGGCGATGTTCAACGCTCTGTTCAGCTGTGGTGCCGGAGTGGTTGTCTCCTGGGAGTTGTCCTCAGTCGACCGCTTGTCCTGGTGTGGTCTGCTGCGGCTGGTTACCTCTCGTCCCCCCCCATAGTGATGTCAGGATGCAGACGTGAAGTCAGACACCGGATATGACATCCGTCCATGTGTACGGGAAGGCTTCCCTTCGGTTGCAGTAGCAGTCCTGGACTAAGTTCTTCATAATTCTTTGTTAAAGGGTCACCATGCATTTTGAACAAGCTGAAGCGATTTTTCAGTTCTAATTGAAATTCTCTGCTGTTATTCTTGAAGTTATTGAGGTTCATTGTTTTTGTCTTCTTTTTAATCAGTTTTGTTCTTGCTAACTTTGCATTCACACTTGGTCCTGCTGTTGACCTGTTTGTCACTCGTGTCACTAAAGATCTAGAAGCACTGCCACTCAGTTCAAAATCAATAGATAACTTCAATCCTAAGGTGAGAGAATGTCCAAAAGAATTAATGACAAATACAGAATGTATTATCAAGTTGTCAGATACAGGAGGCAACATTGTTATCCAGGATACTGATGATGAATAAACACAGATATACATATTTACACACATACAGTAAATGTACTGCATGCACCATATACAGTACACAGAAAATACACAGATACACACACAAACAGGCTTATGCAGAGAGCATAGAGAAAGGAAATAGCGCCATCTTTTGGCGAAAATACGCAGGCGAGAAGCTTGTCCTGGCGAGACCATGGCGGGCAATTCAAATTCGCCAGACGTGTGGCGAGAAGCGTGATTTCACCAATGTTGAAACACGCAAGATTCCAGTAGCTCCGATGCGCATGTACGCGCCAATCGGAGCTACTAAATGGCGCGTTCAGAGGAAATTTTGCCCGCCAACAAAAGTTGGCTGTATTGTGGGCAAATACAGCGCGCCACTACATGGCGAGTTTCACGCCAAGTGAAACTCGCCTAAATAGCAATTTAAAGCACACCGTGCTAACGGAGTACTCTGCATAGGACCAAATTTATTGCCAATCCTGCGGCGAATTTCAGCCTTTCTGTAAGGTACCTCTCTGCATAAGCCCCAAAATATCTAAACCTACTGCAGACACACTGACCTGCATCAGCATCCTTTCAGTCCTTTCGTTTGGAGAACTGATTGCAAACACACCTTAGAAAAATAGCAAAGCCCCATGACGTGCAGCGTACATCATAAGCACCCCAGGGTGCCACCTTTCATATTATACATCTTTAGGGCATTGAAGGATTTAATATCTTAACATCTGTAGCCAGGACCCCGTTTTCCTCCCAATTGGTTGTGGGGGTGGGGGAGGTGCACCTAGGGAACGCTCCGATAATGGAGGTTCCGTGCAGAGGGAGCCGCCATGTTAGGTTGGCATCAGCGCAGACTTGGTCCGGCCGGAGGTTGCGCATGCGCAGGGCAGGGACAAATGCCCGCGAAGGAGGAAAGCTCGGGGAGGGGAGTTAGGGGACTAAGGGTCCCAGCAGCCCCCGCGTTTCCCCCCGTGACACGCCAGAACCAATCAGGTACGAGATTAGGGAGGAAAAAGATGTGGTGGGGCGCATGAGGGGTCAGAGCTAGCTGTCGGAGGAAGGAGAAGGAGCTCCGGTGTAGGGAGGCAGCCGCCTCTACCTAGGCCGCATGCCCCAGGCCCAGTTAGACCCTGAGCCCCAGTAGCGTGCAGCAGAGCTAGGGACTGGCCATAGTCAAGTTCCGGATCCCCTTACTGTGCTACGAATCCTACCAGGACAGTTCTAAATCCGTGGGAGGCCTGGGACCAGGCCCCGCTACTAAATCGCAGCGTGTCTGGGTGGGATCGCCCCGGACACCTACGGATGACGTCATCTACGCCCTCGCCGATCCTTTGTGAAGATAGTTGCAGAACCGGGTACAGGAGTGCCCGGCAGGTAAACGTCAAGTGCAGCAATGGTACCATTCTAACTCCGGGACACGGTGGCTGCGCAGTCACACACTTATACATCCACTGACTCAGTTGAGGGGGGGTGGGGAACGTTTTCCAAGAGGGAACTGGACACGGGGTGGGATCACCCGGTGGAGGGAGAGGGAGAGTGAGCGTTCAAGGACGCTGGTAGTAGTGTCTCCTCTAGAGAGGGGCACCTGTGATTACGTTGCTGGTTGCTATAAGTAAAACAAATTGGTTACGGTATTGCTGTGCGTGTGTGTGTTCATGTACATAAGTTCCTGCAAAGACCCACTTCCGCTAGGACGGAAGCTATCGCAGGTGGATGCGCTGCACCAAGTCATACGTATTGTGAGCACCCCAGGCTCTCCATGGCAGAGGCTTAGGCCCTGTAAGCCAACAGGTTATATAGCACATGGTAGTGGTCTGTGTTCGATCGGAAGCAGGGCTACACATCTAAGAATGCAATAGTGACTCCCATTCATTTGTGTACAAACTGAGATAACTCCAATTATATTTTAGATTACCGGGCCACTGCTCAGGTTCAATAGCATTTAATACAATTCAAGCAAGTATGACGATTTTTTAAGTTGCATTTTTTTGGTCAAATAGTAACTATTTTTAACTTAAAATAAAAAATGTACATATATTCTGAAAGTGACTATGTGTAAATTAGTATTATTTAATACTGTAATGTAAAATTATGTACAATAGCCAAAAAATGCATACTGTATCTTGCTGACCAATCAGCCTTTTTAAATGGCAGTGCTGCAGCTGCCCTTGGAAATGTACAGAATATGTGAGAATATATTTTATTCTGAGCCTAATCATGTTCAAAATGTTAAGTTTGTGTAACCAGGATGCAAGATTGACTCCCATATCGACAATGTTTTATTCATAACATAATCATAACACTGAATGTGCATAAGGTATGTGGGTTCGATGGTACTTTAGATTGTAAAGACATTCAGAATTTTTACAATATAAACCTTTAAAGTCCCTGTGGTTACAATACTGTACATGCAGTGCCAGGGTTTGTTTTTGCAAATGCTAATGGATCTGAATAAAACAGAAACACAAGAAATAAAGGACACACTTCATCCCTTATTTCACATCAGCTTTTACTGTCAGACAGGCCTACAACCCAGTGTTTGCATTGCAGTCCTAACTGTAAGCAAAAATGTTAAGCTGAGTTGCCATTACCCTTAAAAAGTCTGAATATATTAGAATGTGTCACAGATCAAACGGGAGAAAATAAATGTTTCATTAATTTTCCTTTCCCTCATTTGCCCTTTATTTAGTTGCTAACCTACTGTATAAACAGATGGGGTCGTAATCATTATAGACCAGTGATAACAAACCTTATGGATTATCAAGATTAACAACAACAACAAAAATACACTATCTGTAAAATCATAATTGAAAAAAAGGAAACCAATTCAAGATAATCCAGAATTAATATAGGGCAGACTCCATCTCAGAGGATTTAATATGGAGGTAAGGTTATAAAAAATGTTGTGCCCCAAAAGGTTCCCCTTTTGGTGTACCCTAGTTCCATGGACTTTAATAGGGGGGTCTGCAGAGCCTGGTACGGAGGGACACGCTGGGGTCTGTGCTGCTGCATCGACATGCAGCTTTTGCGGGTGAGCGCTGTTGAGCAGTAGGGAGAGACATTCAGCATGGGTTCCAAGGAGATGCTCTTATGCACACTTCTCATGAGCGCGGTTACGCCACCATGTGATTCTACTGGGCATGCCAACATCATCAACAAATACAACATCCTTTCAGCAGACTCACATTGCAGACTTTAGAGCCAAGGTGGGCAACCCTGTCACCAATCGCCACAAGTTGCGAATCGGCCATGAAAGTGTGGCGGATTTGAGTTTGACAGCTCCCACAGTAAAATAAACTTATTCCTGATGGCGTGTGCAGGTTTCCGCTTTCTGAATGAGTCTACGAAGTGAACCAGCAGCAGGTGATAGTGCTGAGGCGAGTGAAGCAGATGAACAGTGTGTGTTGTTTTAAATGTTCGATTGAGCAACCTAATTTCTCCATTTTTAAATGGTGTGGCGATTGTCACATCTCATTAGCCACAACTGTGGCTACATTGAAAAATAGGTTGCCCACCTCTTTTTTAAAGGTTGCAGACTAGAAACCAACACACAGTGCTGTAACAGCTAAGTCTTGGCCAGCCAGCATCCTTTGTTGGACAGAGTAAAATAAAGGGATAGTTTGTGAATTACTAGATGTTATAATTTATTGCTACAGTATAGCCTTTAGGGTAAACATATATAACTACAGAAGGCATTACTAAGAAATGCTATACAGATGTAGCACGATTTAGGCTAAGGACCCGCTGCACGCGCCCGCACTGCCGCCTTGCTTGCCGGCGGCGCGTGCAATTCACTACACCGCGATCTGCAGTGAATTTTTTTCCGGCGCGGGGGGGGCGTGGTCAAAACAGGTGGGGGGCGCGGCCATGACGTGAGGGGGCGGGACTGCCCCACAGCGCACCACTGCAGCCGCCACTCAGCCCCTCGGCCCCCTCATCCCCCTCGGCACCCTCGGCCTCCTCAGATCCCATGGCACCCTCGGCCCCCTCAGAACCATGGCACCCTCGGCCCCCTCTTCCCCTCGGCACCCTCACACACACAGGAACCCTCACACACTCACAGGCACTCACACACACACAGGCACCCTCTCACACACACAGGCAAACTCACACAATCACAGGCACTCACACACACACACAAATACACACGGGGGGGTGAATCGGAGGGGGATCAGAGCCGGAGGGGGATCAGAGCAGGAGGGGAATCGGAAGGAGGATCGGAGCAGAGGGGGGAAATCGGAGCAGGGGGGGGATGGGGGGGGGGGGGGGAGGGGGGGGGGGGGAAATCGGATTGGCTGCTGGGATCCAATCCGTGATTGGTTCCCTTGCATGCCACGTGATGCGCCACTCGCTGAAATCACAAGCTCCTTGTAGCTCCGGCTGGCTGATGCGTCACAGCCACGCCGGAAGGAGCCAGTGGGGACCTCAAGAACAGAGGCAAGCAGCTGGTAGTCCGCGGCCGCGTAGCCGCGCGGGCCGCCGACCGCAGTGGGACCAGAGCCTTACTGCCTTGGGAGCTTTGGCTGGAAAAGCCAAATCCGCGGCTCCTGGAGACAGTGTCTGCCGCAGTTGCGCTGCCGGGGGTCCATGTTTCTGAATCTGACCCTCCGCAGCATTAAACCTTCAGTGGGACAATCCTGATACCCACTGTAATATACAAGTCATTGAGGAAGCACTCAGGCTCATTCTTATCAAATATAACGCAGTTAAGTAGACATTTGTAGATGATTTTATTTTAGCATAAAAGGTGCACAACATTACGGGGGCAAATCCCTGCACCCAGTGCAGTGGATGTGACTTCACCTAACGAGCGAGATGACCCCTGATATGTTGTCTACCTATTCTGCTACAATAAAATCTACTTCACGTCACAAAGCGGTTAACCCAAAAACATTGTGCACAAATAAAATCCACAAGAAATATATATAAATTTATGATATATATTATATATATATTTTTATGATTATATAAAAAATATCCACAGTAATACTATGTAATATATATATATATATATATTATATATATATATATATATATATATATATACTTACTCTGTAATAATTTGATCTGAGTGCGTCGCAGTGTCTTCCTCAATTTGAGAAACTCTGAGAGATTTTGAACTTTACTTACAAGAGGCACTTTGTGCAATTAAGCAGGCTGGACCTGAAGAAATCTGTAATCCAGATACATTTCTTAAGGACGGATTTATTGAAGGTGCTTGAGGAGGTGCCATGAGGAGTCAGCTGAAGATGATGTGATCACATCACTCTGATGATACCTGTCTTAACTTCAGAACTCCCTGTAGTTTTTTTTTTATGTCTACCACAACCAGTCAGGACATTTGGACTGCATAAAACTAAACCTATAATTAGGAATGGTTTTACTGGATTGGCATGCAAGATGACTTCAAAATAGTACAAAGTGTGTCCAGTATGGAACCTTAGGCAAAATGTCAGGGGTGATCAGAAATCTCTGCTAAATCCTAAATGGATTGACTTAAGCACTAACTATTATAGACCAATACTCAAAGTTTTCTGTGACTGTTCCAGTCAAAAAACTTACAGCCAAAACCACAGCAAAAGTCTTCAGGCGACAGTCTGTACAGCCCTTTGAGTTGCAGCTGTTCAAGTAATTTTACAAGCTGTATGGAAGCCATAAAATACTTACAACATCATAATATCCTCAGTACAATAGACCATGTAACCAAACAAAACTCTTCTAAATTGTTCCAGAGAACAAGTGTGAACAATGGCCTAGCTTCTGCCAGACCTAATTTACATCTATAATACACGGTTCACTGTTCCACAAGGAATACACCACATTACCTGATGCTCACTCATCTTGGAAGAATTTCCATGAGCATGGCATTAAATGTGAATCAAGACAAATAATCTGCAAGCCATTCCAGTTGTGAGTGAGGCAGCTTATAATTAAAAAAACTATGGCTGCACCATTCCAGATCACAGAAAAGGTCCAACTGAATAAAACTCTCGGGTGCAGTAAGATCATCTCAATATACAAATCTAATCCATACACAGAAGTGGTCATAATGTAGCTTACCCAGATCTGTCTGTTTATGAGATCTGACTTAATTGGGAAGAGACTTACCATGTGGTGGACTGGAGGTTGCTCAAACTTTGCTCATTCACAGAAGGGTTTGGGGAATTAAGCAATGATGGTCCTGCTGCTGGAGAGAGGCTGGTGTCACCTGAATGGGAGTCCCTTTTCCCATGTAGTGGCCCATAGACCCATGAATACAGATGCAATTTTCCTGTGTCCCTAATTATGGTCCCGGGTGGGTAGTTTCTCTGTCCCCAAATAGGCTCCCTTGCAAGTCCCAGAAAACCACATGAGGAATGTCACCTTTTCTTTATATTTTGGAAGCCACTCAGTGGGATAAGATGTCATTTTCTATGTCATGTTTTGTATATAGATTATTAAGCTTATAGTTTATGTTATACATGAGGACATGTTTATTTAGTTGTGAGAAAATGTGTGTGCTCCAAAATGTCCCCCTTCAGGAGTACTTTAATTCTTTGGGCTCCCAGAGAGGGGTCTGCAGAGTCCAGTGAAGAGGGACTTACTGGGGTCAATGCTGCAAGTCACATGACCTATTATATATTGCAAGTTTTACAAAATTCTGATGTCACTAAATTTAGCTAATAACTGTCTAAAATGTACCTAAATCCATTTCCCTGACTTCCTAACAAATGTAAACTTTTGAAAACATTTTCATAAAAACAAAAAACATTTTTGATAACATTTGCACATCTCTAGTGAATATTTAGAAATAATAGTAAGTTGCAGAAAATGATTAGAGCAATTATATCCCAGAACCATGGCCAATTTTTTTTTTAATGTAGCAAATAAGTAAATTAAAAGCAATGATAGTTTTCAATTTAGAAATAAATTATGAATGTCAAGGTGATAATGTTGTACCTTCTATTATCACATCCACTGGCTCTCCAGTGTGTTTACTGTATGGCTAAAAATCTGAAGTCACTGTCAAGATTCCATTCGGTACTTAACCTTTACCCCTGTGCAGTCTTTCCATTCAGCAATGCTGTTGCAGGTAAGTCAAGGAGAGTTTCATGCAACGTTTGTAATACCATCCTAAATATTTGGCTTTTACGTGGCCTTTGACACGGTAAGCAATTATTAAGATTTTTTTCCCCCTCAGGAACATGTTGAAAGCCCCATTTGTTTTCTAAAAGAACTGTTGATGAAATTGTGTATATCAGTTACAAATAGGCTTTTTGCTCATTCATATAACAAACGTTTAGGAAACGGCTAAAACTGAAAAATTCTGAACATACTGTAGGGCAGTGATTTGTGCTCATCATTTTCCTTAGTCTTAAAGAAAACTGGTAGCAATGATCATATTGGCAGTTTTTTTTTTCTCACCATTGTTTATTTATATTCTCATTTTGTATTTCTATTGATGTTCCTCAAACTGTGATGTCATTTTTATGTAATACATTGCACACAGACTAAAGCACTTGTATACTAAATGGTGATTTGTCTTGCAATTAATGCATGAATGCATGATTAGAACATATGATTTAATGCAGCAGTTCCACAGGCCCCCTTTAAAAGAAATACAATAATTCTGTTTAGTCTACGTGATTAAAGCTTATTTGTGGTCCCCTGACATCCAGGAACAACACAGTTCAGGAGCAGAAAACCAGCTGTCACCCCGGGCAAGCTAGAAGATTCCAAATGACTTCAGATATACCACATGGTACACTCACAATCCCATTGGTTCCTGTATCATGTGATGGCAGCCATGTGGCTTTAAGGATGTGACATGGAGTGAAAAAGAAAAAATGTGATAGCGCTAAAGTTTAAACACCAAATATGATAATAAACAGTGAAGAAATCCTTTACATAAAGGTAGGCTGCCTGGTACCTACTGCTGGTACAAACAGATAATAACGTGAGAAAAAAGAAAAGTTCAAATGGTAAGTCCTGTGATCCTCAAGGAATCTGCACACATGCTTGACAGGCCATGGAACGAGAAAAAAAGAAAACAAACACAAATCATAGCGTAACACTGCTGGGTAAATCAGTAAAACACTAAGAAACATAAAACAGTGAGACTCCTAGTGACAAACTAAAAAGTAAACAATTTATTAAAACTAGAACTATGCCATAAAATAAGCAATGAAACAAATGAAGTACAGCTGGTCGTCCGGAGATGGTAAAATCAAAACCCTACTTACAACAAGCAGGGTGATAACAGGCGATGTAACAACAGTGTCCTCTCGGCGCAGGGAATAGTCCTGAGAGAGTGCAGACTATGCTCCGCCAGTGCTCTCGCCCGAAGTCCCTTCTGTGGTGCACAGTAACCGTACCGGTGATGGAGGCAGTCTTTCGGGTGCACAGCCCAACAGCACGTGTGGCTGGCTCACCTTACTTCCTTCTCCTTACTCACAGGCAGTCTCCGCGCGCGAGTGTGCCCGTACACTTAAAAAGACAGAGGCTGCTGTCTGGATGCCGGGGGCTAACAGAAAACTGAAAGCTCTGGACCTGCTGCTCCAACAAAAGTTCCATGCTGATCTCAAGGTGACCGTGTCACCTGCCCTACGCGTTTCAGGTATCAGTTTGTAGCCCCTGAGGAAGTAGATTCACATCTACGAAACGCGCGCGCCAATAAAAGTTCAATGCTGATCTCAAGGTGACCGTGTCACCTGCCCTACACGTCGCTCCATCATTACTTCCCCTCTCCCTATTGGTCCTTCCTCCTACTTATACCTTGCTCAGCCATTCATTCTTTGGCTGAGCATAGCTTTGTATGATCTGTGTTAACCACGGTCGTGCCTGTCTCAGTTCCTGTCTCTTTGTTTCCTTAGTGATCCCTTGTGTACCGAACCGGCCTGGCTGTGGATCCGCTCTGGACTTCTACCCTTGGTTTGTATCCTGACCTCCTGGACTCCCGACCCCTTTACCTCGGTTTGCGGATTCCGACCTACCTCCCGGCTCTGGACCCCAGGCTCTCGGTACCAACTATCTTCTGGAACCTCCTTTCTTGTCTGGCGACTATCTTACTTTATCTTATACTCCCAGACGGTTCCAGATGCCTATTTTCCACTTTCCAGGCGTGTCCCCGTAGCTGTGGGTGCAGTTTGTTACCCATCTCACCTCAGTTTCGGGGTCCCTCCTTGTCCGTGGTGAGCACAGCGTAACATTATGCTCAGCCCAACGGACATGGACCCCGAAGAGGTTGAGCAACCAAGCCCCATGCAGCGACTTCTCCAGCTAGAGGCGCAGCTTGCCTCCATGACGCAGGAGCACTCTAGACTCTCCTCGTTGCAGCATTCCCCAGGCTCCTCTGCCATGGCAGCTGCGGCGTTTCCCTCCCCGGGTCTTCCCGTGGCTGTGGATCCTCGTCTCCCGGCTCCCAACCGCTATGCAGGGGATCCCCACGAGTGCAGAGGGTTCTTAATCAGTGCGAGATGCAATTTGAATTATCTCCTTCGCGCTTCCCCACTGCACGTTCAAAGGTGGCCTATATTATTGTATGTGGTTATGGGGCAAGAGTCCCAAAAACAGTGCTCAATCTCGTTCAGAACTTCAGTAGATAATAAAAATCCTTATTTGGTTGTGGAGTCAGCCTATAACCATAACTAGGTATTGGACCCAGTGCTTAGTACATGAATCTATCACATATGACAAATAACATGAATGAGGGTTAACGTACCGTTACATTGTAGGATTGCGCCCTACATGACCCTTGTGTTGCCGCACTGTTACCGGTCATCCAGTCTCAATGAAGGGAGACATACAATACTCACATATGGCTGTTCTCCTGTGCGTGCATCCACGCTCGGTGTGCAATATAACAGTAGGAAGGATCCGAAGATTCCAGCGGTCCACAGCTTGTAGAGATGAGAGACCAGCAAGGTGTAGATTAAAAATGAAATTTTATTGAAAAAACATATGGTATGGGGGACACACTCTGACGCGTTTCGGACCTGCGTGGTCCTTAATCATAGAGCTTTATGTCTTTATGTCTCTCTTGAATGGAAAGGCCCTAGCCTGGGCATCCCCCATCTGGGAGCTGGAGCCTGCCATGACGCGTGATTATTCTCGCTTTCTTCGAGAATTCAGGCAAGTATTTGATATGCCTGGTCGCCAAATTACGGCAGATTCTTCTCTCTTCCATATTTCCCAGGGTAATCGTCCTGTCGCCGAGTATGCTTTGGACTTCCGGACCATCGCGGCGGAGACCTCCTGGAACGATGGCTCACTATCAGCAGTTTTTTGGCAGGGTCTGTCGGATGCCATCAAGGACCAGCTGGCCACTATGGAGAGACCCACCAGATTGGAGGATCTCATTGCGGTCTGCATCCGCGTGGATCAGCGGGTACGAGAGAGAAGACTTGAACGCGCTCTTCCTCGTACCACCTCCTCCCGGTCTTCCAGCTGCAGTCTCATCCATTACGTTCCCCAACCTATGGATGAGCCCGAACCTATGCAGCTCAGAGGTCATCGGCTATCCGCGTCTGAGAGACAGCGCCGACGAGATGGTGGACTGTGCCATTACTGCGGTCATCCCGGTCATCTGCTGGTAAGCTGTCCTATGCGACCGGGAAAACGCCAGGACCCAATAAGGTATGAGAGGGTCTCGTTGGGTGTAATCTCTTCTCCTCTTTCTTCTTCTAAAGTACTTCCCACTCGTATAATGCTGCCTATTTCTCAGCCTGTAATAACTCCCTGATCCCCGCCTCTGCATTTATAGATTCTGGGTCTCAGGGAAATTTTATTGATCAAAGTTTTGCCTATAGGAATGTGATTCCCTGCCGATCTAAGGCTGTTCCAGTTGGTCTGGGGGCCATAGACGGGCGTCCACTCCAACATGCCTTTATTTCCCTGGAGACTTGTTCTCTATCCCTCTCCATGGAGGACGGTCACCATGAGAAGATTATCTTGGACGTGATCCACACTCCATCGGTAGATGTGATTCTGGGACTCCCCTGGCTGCAACTTCATAACCCACAAATAGATTGGGTTAATAAAGAACCCATACGATGGAGCCCCCAGTGTCTTAAGACCTGTCTTCCCCCCAAACGGATGTTAGCCGGAGTGGAATTACCCGCAGAGTATAAAACTTCCCTTCCAATGGTCTACTGGGACCTGGCGGACGTTTTTGATAAGGTACGTTCTGAAGTGTTTCCTCCCCATAGAGACTTTGTCTGTCCCGGTGCTACCTTACCCAAGAGCCGTTCTTACCCCCTATCCATACCCGAGACAGAGGCCATGACCGAGTATATTCAGGATAATTTGAGGAAGGGTTTCATCCGCAATTCTTCATCTCCAGCTGGAGCTGGATATTTTTTTGTTAAGAAAAAGGATGGTTCCTTGCGCCCCTGTATTGACTACAGAGGTCTTAACAAAATTACGATCAAGAACCATTACCCCCTGCCACTTTTTTCCAAACTCTTCGATTGTCTACAGGGGGCAACAATTTTTTCCAAACTTGATCTCCGCGGAGCCTATAACCTTGTCCGCATTTGTCAGGGCGACAAATGGAAGACCGCCTTTAACACCCGGGATGGGCATTATGAATATCTAGTCATGCCTTTCGGCCTGTGCAATGCCCCGGCGGTCTTCCAGGAGTTTGTCAATGAGATCTTCCGTGATCTCCTCGACAGCTTCGTTATCGTATACCTTGACGATATCCTTATTTTTTCCAAATCCCTCTCTGACCACATTCAACACACCAAATTAGTCCTGTCTCGCCTTCGGGAGAACAATCTCTATGCTAAGCTAGAGAAATGTTCTTTTCATCTTTCTTCCATTCCCTTTCTTGGATATATCATTTCTAGCACTGGCTTCTCTATGGACCCAGTCAAACTCAAGGCTGTCTTAGAATGGCCACAACCCACTTCCCTGAAAGCCATACAGCGATTCTTGGGATTTGCGAATTACTATTGTAAATTCATCAAGAATTTTTCTTCTACCGTGGCCCCCATTACTGCCCTCACCAAAAAGGAGCTAACACAGCAGTCTGGTCTCCTGCAGCTCTCCAAGATTTCGACTCCCTCAAAAAATCTTTCGCTTCTGCTCCTATTTTGCGTCACCTTGACCCCGGGCTTCCATTTACCCTAGAGGTAGACGCATTCGACGTCGGTGCTGGCGCCATTCTCTCTCAGAGACAGTCCCCACAGGCCAAACTTCATCCCTGTGGGTTCTTTTAAAAAAATAAATATTTGGCAGAACGCAACTATGACGTCGGAAACAGAGAGCTCCTGGCTATTAAACTCGCCATTCAGGAATGGAGACATCTTCTGGAGGGAACGGAGACCCACATTTCGATCTTTACTGATCATAAAAACTTACTTTACATTGAGAGTGCACGTCGACTTGGGGCGCGTCAGGCTCGATGGTCTCTTTTTTTTTCGAGATTTAATTATCTCATATCTTACATTCCTGGTTCAAAGAATCAAAAGGCAGACGCACTTTCGCGTCAGTTCCTGTTTGAGGACAATTCTGAAGTTATCTCCGAAACAATCTTACCCTCCAAATATATTTTTTCGGCCAACTCTTTTGATATCCTGGATCAGGTCATGGCAGCACAATCTAATCTCCTGAGGGGCCTTAATGTGCCGGTCGGCCGTCTGTATGCAGCTCCACGCTTCCTTAAGAAGATTCTTGAGTGGGGTCATTCTTCTAGGTCAGCCAGTCATCCAGGCATTGGCAAGACTTCTGACCTCATTGGTCGTACCTTTTCGTGGCCAACCATGTTGCAGGACATTTCAGAGTACGTAAAAACTTGTCCAATCTGCGCCCAGGTTAAGACCGCTCGTAAAAAGTCGTACGGCCTTCTACAACCCCTCCCTATACCAGAACGCCCATGGAGTCATCTGTCCATGATGTGGTGGAACTTCCAACCTCTAAAGGGATGAACACCATTTTGGTTGTCGTGGATCGTTTTTCCAAGCAGGCCCATTTCATTCCTCTCAAAGGCCTACCCAATTTCCCTACCCTGGCAGACATTTTTGTTAAGGAAATATTCTGCATTCACGGAGTTCCTCTTTCCATCGTATCCGATTGAGGTACACAATTTGTCTCAAAATTTTGGCGGGCCTTCGCTCGCAGGATGGATATCACCCTCCATTTTTCGTCCGGGTATCATCCCCAAACTAATGGGCAAACCGAGAGAATGAACCAGACTCTGGAGCAATACCTCCGATGCTTCATCGCAGACAGCCAAGACAATTGGGTAGATTTACTTCCGTGGGCAGAGATCTCCCATAACTCTTTAAAACAACAGCTCCTCGTTGAAATCCCCTTTTTTCATTAATTATGGTTTTCACCCGGGTAAGCTGCCCATCACCTCAGTTCCTTGCGGGGTTCCAGCGACCGATGACCGAATCAAGGATCTTCAGGAATCCTGGAAAAGGATCCAAGAGGCTTTGAGAAACGCAACCCATAGACAAAAGGCACAGGCAGATCGTCACCGTCGTCAGGCACCAGTCTTCAAACCAGGGGATAAGGTCTCACTCTCCTCCAAGAACATTAGACTGAAGACTCCTATCCACAAGCTGGCCCCCAGGTTCTTGGGTCCATTCTCAGTAATAGAACGGATCATATCGTCTGGAACTTCCTCCATCTATGAGGATACCCTCCGTGTTACAAGAGTCACTGCTGAAACCTGTGTCCCAGAGTCCACGGTTCCATAGGACACCGATTGACCATAAACCAGTCATAGTTCAGGGGCAGGAAGAGTTCGAAATTCAGTCTATTCTGGATTCCAGGAGGATGAGGGGTTCGGTACAATACCTGGTTCACTGGAAGAGCTTTGGTCCAGAGGAAAGATCTTGGGTACCCTACCATCAAATACATGCCCCCAGACTGCTGAGACTCTTTCACTCTAAATTTCCCCAAAAGCCATATTGAAGTCGTCCTGAGGCCGCTCCTCAAGGGGGGGGGGGTACTGTAAGGTCCGGGGGAACACCTCTCTCTAAGGGGGTTCCTCCCATGACTTTACCTGCCTCCGCTCTGCCTCCTTGCCGCCACGGGCGGGATCTTCCTTCTCCTCCGCTTCCCGCGGAGTTCCTGTCCCCAGCTGAGGCCGCGCGCGCCTCTCCCGTGTGGCGCACGCGCCTGATGCGCATGCACCGCTCACAAGCTGCACTTCTAGCACAGCTGTGATAAGTTTCTTCCTACCAATCCGTATCTTCCCTGGGGTCGCTCCCTCATTACTCCCCCTCTCCCTAGTGGTCCTTCCTCCTACTTATACCTTGCTCAGCCATTCATTCTTTGGCTGAGCATAGCTTTGTATGACCTGTGTTAACCACGGTCGTGCCTGCCTCAGTTCCTGTCTCTTTGTCTCCTTAGTGATCCCTTGTGTACCGAACCGGCCTGGCTGTGGATCCGCTCTGGACTTCTACCCTTGGTTTGTATCCTGACCTCCTGGACTCCCCGACCCCTTTACCTCGGTTTGCGGATTCCGACCTACCTCCCGCTCTGGACCCCAGGCTCTCGGTACCAACTATATTCTGGAACCTCCCTTCTCATCTGGCGAGTATCTTACTTTATCTTATACTCCCAGACGGTTCCAGACGCCTATTTTCCACTTTCCAGGCGTGTCCCCGTAGCTGTGGGTGCAGTTTGTTACCCATCTCACCTCAGTTTCGGGGTTCCTCCATGTCCGTGGTGAGCACAACGTAACAATTTCTATCCACAAGGTCTCTACATTTTAATCATTCCCTTCATAAACGGGAAGAGACGGAAGAGATTGAGGGCCTACGTTTAGTTTTTGCAGTTGAGATATAGAGGAAGAGGCGTATCTTTGCAATGTTACAGTGGAAAAAACAACAAGTTTTAGCTACAGTACATTGTGAATGTGAGAGTAGAATGGGAGGGAGGAGTCAAATGTGACACGTAGGTAGCGTGCTTGTGATACTGGGTGTATGATAATGCAGCCAACAGCAATGTAGAACAGGGCAGTAGGGCAAGGCTTGGGAGAAGGTATGAGGAGCTCCCTCTTTGACATGTTACGTTTCAGTTGGCGCAGAGCCATCCAGTATTTTCAGTGGAGAGACATTCAGAGAATTTGATCTGTGCAGCAGTTGTAAGGTCAGGGGTTAAAAAGTACATTTGTGGGAGGCGCCGGCAGCCTGAGGGTGCGCAGGTTCGCACTTTAAAATAAATAAACAAAGAACAGCAACATCCGGAGCTTGGCCCGTGCATCTGGCTCCCTCTGAACACCTTGGGGGCTGCGACTGAGACTGCTCACCTGACTCCCGGTAACATAACTGCGCGGCATGGCTGGGCCAGTGTGCCTCACTCCCTCGGGGCCGCATCGCTCCCCTGGAGACCCCCACGTGCTGCATCTGAGCCCTCTGTGTCCCGTGGCTGCACCTAGAATTCGGGCACCCTTGGGTCATATCTGCGCCAGATCGCCTCCCCAGTGAGCGAGCCCACTAGAGCCTATCTGACTGACTTCCAGGGGCCCCTTTGGTACGACAAGAACAAGAGGTGGTGCTGCTGGATTGGAGTGGAGAGCGTCTGTGGGAGTTTGCGGCCGCCTCCCCCGTTCCCTCTCCTCCCTACCCACCTCCTGTTACCTGCCAGAGGAAGCAGTGATCAGGGCCGGGACAAGCAGTGGGCCCAGAGGCGTGGGGGTCCCCGTGGAGTCGCGCAGGCTGTGGAGGTAGGTGGGAGAGTATCCCAGGCCCAGGTGCAGGCAGGCTTTAGAGGCCTGAAACCGTCGGAGGAGGCCCATCCAAGATGGCCACCAGGGGCTGGCAGTAGCAAGGAAAATCTTCCATTGAAAGGTGCTAAGGGGAGGGAGGAGAATGAAGCCACTCCCACCCACCAGATCAATAAGGCAGCCAGAGGGAGGAACGGGGAGGGTTTGGGAACGCCCCCAGTTGCCCTGACTCCACCCACAATTAAAGGAGACAAGAACATATACTAATAACAAGCTATCTGGAAGGCTATAGCATGTAAGAGACTGTCTCAGATTCCACATGAACATGTGAATGAAAAGATCTGCAGGGGACGGGACCAGAATCAAATTAAAATACATCAGACACAAACTCAGCGTTGAACAAGATGAATACCATATAACCTAAAACATCACGAGCTCAGGGAAATTAATACAAATCAATCTGACAATCAGATATATGTGCATACATAAAGTGCAAATAAAGTTCCCAAAACTCTATAGTAATGTCCTGACTTAGACAAGAGAACTGCTAGTAGTATCACCACATTCCACTTATAACGGCATCACTAGCAGCGTGATCCTGTGGCACGTGGATAACAAACAGCAAGACCGCAGTGGAGGCAGTCACGGTATACCGAGTTTCCTCCCCGAAAGCTCCTGCAGCGTCCGTCGCTCTTGTCTAAGTCAGGACATTACTATAGTGGTTTGGGAACTTTGTTTGCACTTTGGGATGATTTTCCACCTCATCGGCTTCTAGAAGAGGTTATTCTGCACCTTTAGCTGTGGAGCTACTTACCTGGCGAAAGTGTTTTCTGTGGAAGACTCCTGACGTGTGATGCTCAAGTGCTTTCCCTGACCAGTCCTGTTGCAGCGGTGGTAAAACATGTATTGATACATGACATGCTTAAAAGATCTTATCTGATGTACGCAGATAATTTACCTTTTACCTTGAATTTTTTACTAAAAGATATTACACTATGAGCGTTGTGCGCTGTTTTTTTGTATTTTTACACAAACAAAACACAATTAAAATATAACATGGAGACAATTCAAAAATACATGCTAAGCGGCATTGAATGGTAAATGATCATATTGCAATATTACATTTGTATATGAGATTTTACTTATGGACATGTACCCTGTCATAGAGAAAAAACGGCTAAAGTATCCTTATGCCTTGATGCTAAATGTAAATTACCGAACAAATAAACACTTTTGTGCATTAATCCCTTCAGTTGTCTGCTCTGCAATGCTGCGGCTGGCTAAAGGCCAGACTTTTCCTTAAGGCTTGTTTCCCCAGACAAGCTGTTTTATGTTATTTTCTCAAGGGCATCAGGTAATGATGCCTGGAATGGTTTGAATATATTTGCCTTTATTCCTTATCCCAGACTTTCAGTGAAAAACGTATATTTGCTACTTTCTTGGGAAGGTTTGCTTTTTTTTTTTTTTTAATTATCAAGGTCATTCCTCTAAAGAACACATTGTGAATTCTTGTCCTATGTTTATTCTGCTACAAAACCCCCTTTCCATTATTGGGTTTTCCTTTCTGGAATTCATTTACTCCATTTTTTAGCTAAACCTTTTGAAGCACATCTTGCGGAATTATTTTAGGATCGGGTTACCTGACCTCCATATGGCTTGCAGTCATTTGTGACCGATAATGCAATATTCAGCTTGACCTAAAACGACCATCTCAACAGTGTAAGTCTGTTTTCTTCATATAGGTTGTTTACGAATGCTTCCTCCCCCCGCCCCCCAACCCATATTTTGAGACATAAATATAATTGGTTCATAAAATATGGGATATAGTACATCAACAGCATTACACAAGAATTTCTCTTTCCCCCCCAAAAAAAAAAAATACAGCCCAGCACTCCCAAAAAGAAAAGTCTAGTGATACTATGTAAAGTTACAAAAAAGGTAAGTTTATGTAGGACATTTCCATCAAACAACCAAGCAGCATTTCAGGGTAACGGTAGGGCTCCCTGCGGTCTTAATATTGAGTGGAATCTCAGTCATTTTCTAAACCGGTAGTTTGTATTATATCCAGAATTTATATTAAGGGTCAGGATTCATTCTATTTTTGTTTTTTTATTTGTTGTTTTCCTTCTCCCATTTTTTTCTTTTTTCCTTTTCCTCCCACTCTCCCTTTTCCCCTTCCTCTCCCGCACCTACCCTTTCCCCCCCCCCCCCTCCTTCCTTTTTCTCTCCCCTCCTTTTTTCCTGGCACTTATGTTTAAAATTTAAAATGTATCAATATGAATTTACGTAACTAGTGAATGGTCCTTGGCCTGTATAAGGTTTATTTACCTTAATATTAACAAGTGTTTGCTTCTTATTATATATATGTCTGTCTTTTGAAGAAAAAGATGAAGTTATTATAATAGATACATTGTTGTGTAACTTGTTCATCACTCTGGGAGGATGAACACAATTGTTGTAGAGCAGAACTATATACTTAAGTAATGCTGCTAGAATGTTTTTATGCTTATTTGTATCATGTACTGCTTTTAACACTTTACCTGTCGTTTATGTATTTGTAATGTGGACAGGGGATTGGCATAATGTGTATTGTATCACTTTGTATGTGTGGGGCATGGGGCAACAGAGTTAGTCACCCTGTGTTTATATACACAGTAGTTGGGGAATTGTATTCTTTTGACAATCACTTGGCATGTATATTTACAGAGGGGCTATGACAGACATCGCAGTGCTGTCCCTGAGGTACCCCGGGCCATTCGCGGAGGGACTGACGGGTCAGTGTGGAGCATTCTCTAGCCGGGGCAATCAGCCGCCGGGAGGTGTGTCTTAGGGGGCGGGGACTCACGGCGAACTGTCAGGCCACTGGGGAGATATGGATTAAGTACAGCTCTCTGAAGGGCGTGCGCTGGCGGAGAGGGGGGGCGTTTCCACTCGTCGGCATACTGACTGACGCAGTGACGCCTCGCATGATGTCACGCGCATGCGCAATAGAGGGGTGTGCCTATTATCAATTATCTTTGATTGTTTATGGTTATGAGAGGTCTATATAAGCCATCTAGGTTTCTCCAGGCTTTATACTCCTTGATAAAGGACCTACCAGTCCCAAACGCGTAGGAGGATTTTGTTCCCCTCCTGGGGTGATGTTTTTATTGCCTTTGTGCTGAAAAATTAGGATTTTACTTTTCACCACCTGACTCCCTGGCAGTGCGCTTTTTTCCTCTTTTTCTGTTGCTCTGGAATTCTACCTCTACGTCTGGCACGCCACAGTGGACTACCAGAGACTGCAGGAGTGGGCAAGAATATCTTTATTATTCATTTCGACCAATCATGGAGGAGTACCTTTACCTTGATCATCCCTATGAGGTTTATGTGAGATGACTTAAGCATTATTACGCTCCCTCCATTATTGTTGATCCTGATGCATATTGGTGACTCACATGTCATTTGGAAACATACTCACTCCGTCATAGTCTATTTGGAGTACTTCAAGATTTATTGAGGGATAAGTTTCCCAGCGGTTGGAGCACCCATCTCTCCCTTACCTATAACGGAAGAAAACCCTTCTGTCTTTGTGGAAGCGTGTAAAGCACTGGACTGGTAAGATTCCGGGCTACTATTAACCTATATTGTTTTTTTTTTTTCATTATTAGACCATTCATAAGTTAATCCAAGGTCACAGCTTTAGTTCTATTAGAAATCTGGGTAGTGGGGTATTTGTCAATTCTCTAATAATTATCCCCATTGCAGCACTAGCACTAAACAGGGCTAGCACTTCTGGCACACATGGCCAAGCTGTCTGGAGCGATTAAAAGGCTGCAGGGGCCCAAGACGCTAGTTCTGTTTAGTGCCAATGCCACTGGGTTTGTTTTATCTTTGATTTTGCTTTCTATTGGACTTTTTATTGTTGTGATTCAATAAAGCTAGATGATTGCTGATATTTTTAAAGGAGTATCAACTCCCCAATTGAGGATTGCAGAGGTGGTGAGCGATCGGTCTTCCAGAAGGTGTCTTATTGCAGAAGAATGCTACGTAAATGTTGGCCTACATGATATTGTCACCATTGAGTACCTTCTGCTACAGTGGTGAATCTCCTTACATCCCTTTATTCAGTCTCCAGGCAGTTCCAAAATGTCTCATGAGCTGTTTGATTACACTGTCTTTTTAGCAATCTTATGTACCTGCAAGAGTAGATCCATATTGTGACTTACATACTGTAGTGAACAAATGGACAATCGTTTCTTAAGGAATATTTGGCATTCCTCCCATGGAACATAACCCTTATCCCAGAGTATTTAGGTTAAACTTACAAATTTTTAGATAAAAATCATTATAGAAAGAATCAAAAAGCATATGTAACAGGGTATGTCTATTCTATCTGTCTTTCCCCTGTTATGTAAGTTCCTGCAAACTACAGGCTGTAACCGGTTAATTCTGTGGGCTTGTGACCCCCCCCCCCTACATGCTTCTCTCTGATGGACAGAAATAAGGTGGTGACTTATGGCCTGTGTAAGCCTATCAGGAATAGGTATAGAATATGAGCCCGCCCCGTCTGGTTCCTGATGAGGGACAGTGCCAAATTTAGTGAGTCCTGGTCTGGAGGAGGAAGAGACCAGTTGAGCTGTGAGCCTCTCCCATTCGGGATGAGCATCTGATTGAAACCCAGCTGATGGCCTGTACTAACTGGGGCAAGCATCATCCAGAGGCCTGGATCCTGTGAGACCCTGCACCACTGTATGAAGAACATCTGCAGTTATTGCCTGAATAAAGACCCTTGTTCATCATACTTCTGTCTAAGTGTCAGTCCCTGGGCAGGAGGAAAGAAGTGTGCAATAGTGGGGACTGATCTCCGTACCCCCTGGAGCCCACTACGGCTGGAGGCGCTAAGCACCATGTGAAGAAGCTCTGAGGAAGAACCTAAGTCTGTCCTGATCCCCATATCACCGCAGATCAGCTCTCCTGACCATAACAGGTACTCGCACCACACCCTAGGTACTGCACCGACACACTTTATTCGAGCAAATACCCGGTATGTACCTGGCAGATACCTGGAATGCGCCGCTCCTCACCTCTGACAAGCCCCGTTGCATTTGCCTTCCCAGCCTGGGTTCATGCCTGGCTGATGGGCGGCTGATCTGTTAAATGTTAATGATTAGGATTTAATAGGCTGCAATGCTTCGCGTGTCTACCAGATGGCATAAATTCATGAATTGTAATGCAGTATATATATATGTACTATGCAGTATTGCAGCCAGCGGGAATAAAATGCTTCAATCCCTGCTGGAAAATAACTCAATGCACTTGGGCAGAAAACAGTCACAAACCTCAATACACCCGGGTATACCCGAATTCGTGGGACTAGCCGAGCTCGAATAAAGTGTGTCGCCAGTGTAGCAGAGGCTGTGCATCGCCCACAGGGGGGCAGGGGGGGGGGGGGGCGGAGTGCTACACATATTTGTAGAAAGAAATGTAAAACATTACTAGACTGTGCATTAACTGCATAACATACAACATTTAGAAGCAAACCGTATATGAAGAATGCAACTGATAAGTGTGCCAGTTAAACATATGAATACAGTTCTTTCATGCCCTGTGCTACTTCACTCACTGATAAAGTAAGATATTTCAATATAAATGTGATTTCAATTACTAATCTTAGATTTACCTTAGGGAAAGTTGGAACTGATTATCGGAACAGTTAGGCAAAATAAGCGAAGGGTAACATTTCTTTATGAAAGTGGTCATGTGGCTGGGTGTGTGGTGGGGTATGGAATCAATATAAATATGAAAACAAGGATACACCCCCCAAAAAAGTAGAGCTCTCTTAACATCAGTTTTTTTTAGTGCGATTTTCATTTGTTTAAGAACAGTGAAGAATACAACATTTCAGGTCCAGTATGGACCTTGCATCTGGTCTGGAGTCAGGAATAGCATTGTGGACCATTATCACAGTGCTCTTATTCTATTCTTTTACAGGGCTTGTGCCAGGCATATAATACAAAATACTTTATTGAACTATTTTATGCATTAATAACAATGTGTACATTGTCTTCATGTATAGTCTTATGCATTTAAGACTGTCCTTTTTCTTTATAGAAATTGGTTATCAGTACATTTCAGTAACATGGAAACGTGAATTATTTTTAATATGGAGAAATGTGTGGAAGACAGATGCTGAAGGTAGGATTCTGCTCCCTATAACCTCTATTTAATATTCTGTGAAGCCATAATTGCCTCATTAGCAAATACTTTAACACCATTTATATGATTTGAACTAAAGTCTTCCCATGTAAGGTTTTACCCCCCCCCCCCCCCCTTCTGCAGGGTTACTAGGTGGCTGTAAGGGATTACTAGCAGGATAGTGTATGCTGAACCCCACCTTGTGTTGCTATAGGGATACTGACATCACAAGGGAGTATTTATGATAGAAGGAAGGTTCTGGAAGGTCAGGTTCCGTGAGGACAAGAGGAGAGGAGCCTTGGGGAGATTAGATAGGGATATGTCCATAAAGTAATAGGCAACCAGCCCTCCTCCCCCCCTTATTTATGTTATAGATAGGGACAGTACCCTTTAAGTTAGGATCCTAGAAGATGGAGTTAAGTAGGGCCCAAAGATGAG
Organism: Ascaphus truei; assembly: GCA_036426205.1. NCBI lineage: Eukaryota > Metazoa > Chordata > Amphibia > Anura > Ascaphidae > Ascaphus > Ascaphus truei. The sequence goes on along the minus strand of CM071568.1, from coordinate 23,771,214 downwards.
AGACTGACTTGCCACAGAGAGTCCCAGGCAGAGGGCTCCCAGTTGTCAGCAGATCAGCACTAACATCGGATCCATATACGTATTCTGTTCAACCATTGTGTGGAAGTGGCAGTTTCCAAACAGAAAAGGGGTACAATCTTCATCTGAATAGAACTGGGCTGGATCCGAGTAAGGACCCACTTTATATAGGGTATAACGGACGATATTCCACATGGGGGTGCAAGGTCGAATTCTAGTAAAGTAACCAAGCAGATACATCTCCCTCTGAGTGTTAAGAGTGGGCATTTAAGGAAGCCCAGTGTTCATGAATAACAACAAGAAAATAGTACAACGTTGTCGTACAGTATGTGTGTGTCTGTCCCTGTGCCTGGGGACATGAATAAAGACTGATGCTGTGCTACAAAAGTTACTGGCGCCCCCAAAAATTTCCCTTTCTACCGCATCGCCCAGCCACCTGAATCCAGATCCCAGAGTCAAGGAAATCTATGCTCAGTAGCCAAATATTGCACACCGATGTAATCTCCATAGAAGCCGGGCAGGGAGGGTTACAAAGGTGGTAATGACATTTCAACATATTGAATAGTAGTTAGTAAGATAATAACTGCTCACAAGAAAAACGTAGGGGGTGATGTGTAATAAGGAATTTTGTTACAAATTTGATACAAATTGTGTCCATTCCATCTTGTGTCACCTAGCGTCGGTGTATCAAGATCTTTGTTTCAATTTTCTCCCATGAACAATTTACCATAGAAAGGGAAAAGTTAGGAATTGGTTACATGATACACAACTCTGAAATATGTCAAATTTTTGGTCATTTTGCATCACTGTTTCACTTCTTACTTGAGTAAAAAATAAAGTGGAAAGTATTCTCTAAATAACAATTTTACAAAAAGTTTAAGTAAAAAGGTCTATATAAAGTTAACATGTCCCACCGATAATGCCGTCTTCCATTAATTTCCTTTGGCATATGATGAATTTCAGATTTTCCTCAGCACAGACAGAGGAAAAGTACAATAACGTTTAAAACGTTTGGATATGGGACACGCCCACGGACGGTGGTGCATGGAAGCTTGAAGTCTGAGCTCCTGCCCGCCGGCGTGATTATATTATTATATACCGGTAATTTGCTCACAATTCCCAGCAATAAAGACAGCCTCAGCTATCTGAACGGCAGGGGATGCCGTTGCACACAAGAAAAGGCAGAAGAGTTACCTCGGTTGCAAGTTATTTCCATAAGACCCCTCTCAAATCCCCTGCAGCAATGGCGACGGGCAGGAAAGGAAAAGACAAGAACAGAGAAAAGCCTCCCCCTTTTACAGCTACTGACATGGGCGACAAAGACACAGAGGTTGAAGCTACAAGACCTCCTTCTGGATCCGGGGACAAGGAATGGGCCAGAGTAAAAGACATAAAAGAACTTTGCGGAGAGATGAGGAGGTTCTTCAAGTCAGAGCTCTGGGCCCTGAGCAAAGATGTAGATGCCCTGGGGGAACGAACAAATACCCTAGAAGTGAAATCAGACGAAACAATTGCGTCCTTACACCATACTAAAGCAGAAGTTGCCTCTTTATCTGCACAATTAAGAGATATGGGGGACAAGCTGGAAGACTCCGATAATAGAGATCGGAGAAACAACCTCCGCATCTGGGGGGTCCCAGAAGCAGTGTCAGACCCAGAAGACTTTATCACTAGATGGGTAGAACACCTACTACCAGAGAGCACTGACTTGGACAGACACCTGGATAGATGCCACAGAGCACTGCGCTCCTGCCCTCAGCTGGGAGACCCCCCCAGGGATATCATCGTTAGATTCCATTTTTTCAAAACAAAGGAATCTATTGCCCAAGGTACCAGGAATCAAAAAATTATTAAATTTGATGAGGTCCAATTCCAGGTTTTTTAAGACCTAGCCCCCTCTACACTGGCCCGGAGGAGAGGCCTGGGGCTAGTAACAAAAACACTGAGAGACAACAATCTCAAGTACCGCTGGCTGTTCCCGTTCGCTCTGCTAGTAATTAAAAATGGTAATGCACATACATTACGCAATCCGAAAGATGGGGACACTTTTCTCTGTAAGCTGGGCCTGGGACAGGCATCGGGGTCTCCCCGGGTCTCCCCAAACGCTTCCCCGGCGAGGGGTGAGGTCCCTCCACCCACGTGGAGTGCAGCAGGCTCCGCTGCTTCCGCTCCCTCCTATGCCAGAAAATGAGCCGAAAGGGGGCTCCCACAGAGGAACCCATCGGATCAAACAAAAGGCCCCTGACAGAAGTTATCTCCCCGGGTTCTACTATCTGCACCATCCCAGTGAGCCCTGCCGAAAACGCATCGCCCCTGTGTAGATGCCTGGTGATCTCCGCGAGGATCCCCCCTGCTGTTCTTCTCATCGATCCATCTGAAAATTTGAAGTGGCAGCCATCTTGTTTTCGGGCTGAGCGGGATCCTCTGTGAGGCACTGCGGGACCGCAAAACACACCTATGAGAGGCCCAGCCTTCGTCGGCAAGATGGAGGCCATCCCTCCCCTTCCGGCCCCTCCTCCCCTCTTCCGGCCCCTCCTCCCCTCTTCCGGATTCCCAGGATGACGCGGGGGTGCGGACTGGTGGAGGAGGAGCAGACATTAACCCAATAAAGGTCACCGGCCCCTGCCTTGTTATGCTCCCACCCCTGCAAAGGACTGAACTCACAAACGAAAGGGGGTAATTGGATATAGGGATATCCCAAGAGACCAATATTGCTTAGCCCACTAAAAAGACGTAATTAACAGCCCTAAATAAAGGTCACAGACCATGAGACTAGGGAGAAGACGTAGCTCAGATAGGATTCAATATATAAATATATAATTAAAGTTACATCCTGAGGGGCATATGGTTAGTTCAATTAGGCTTCACAGGATTATTTACAAAAATTATTCACTTAGGTATATATAGGCCTATTTTAGATTTACAAGTAAGGTATTGGTATATATATACACTTTAAAGTTTCACATGCTAAAAGAAGTAAACGAGTTAGCCGGGTTATTTGGGTTTGATAGGCTTTGTAGGCGACAAAGGTTAAATAGGTTATACAGGCTACGTAGTTGAGGGAGGTGGCTTACTATATCCATTAAGACAGTTCTTAATTATTTGTAAATAGACATCTACCCTGCCGTACATCTTTCTACACTATTTTATATGAAAGGTTGTTCATATATTTGATATGTTTTCACTGTTAGCTGCCATAATTGTTAAAAACAAAAGCTTATCCGGTACAAGTTAATATATTTTGTTTCAGGTTGCGCCGGCGGGGCTCTACCCCCCGTTGCAGGCGTCTCCACTCCCGTCCCATAGTTATACAATGGGTCGTGTTAAAGTCCCTTGGAGGCCAGTCCCACGCGACACAGATCAGTCCACTTTTCCAGGCGGTCTGTCCGGCTCTACCTATGAGCACAAGGATCCTACTCGGGCAAAACCAGAAGGGATCCTGTCCTTTATTTGTTTTGTTGCCAATGGAGATATTTTGATAAAATTAATTGTGTTGTCTTCATGTTTTCTGTATGTTACATGTCTCCCCACCCCCCTTCTTCCCTCATTTTTCCCCACCACCTCCTCTCCCCCACTTAGCGGATAAAGATATGGCCTCTCACGGACCCTTCAGAACTCATCTCTCCAATTCATCAGTTAACCCAATCATCCGTTTTCCCGGCCCTTGACGAGGGGTAAGATTACCATATAGGAGCAACACTACACACCCATTAACATATAATGACGCTTAACATCATCTCACACAATGTAAAAGGCTTTCATAGCCCCACTAAACGCAAAATAGCCTTCACAGAATATAATCGACGCGGCGTTGATGTACTGATGCTCCAAGAAACACACTATAGCGATAGTAGTGCTCCTCGCTTCATGGACAACAAATACAGGCTCTCTGGAATCCCAGTTGGTTCTCTGGGAAGTTCACAAGGCGACCCTCAGAGGTACGTTGATAAGTGTCGCAGCGAGACGAAAAAGGGAGAGGGACGCTAAAATTACCACTCTTCAGACAACATTAAGCTCCCTCTCTGAGAGACACAAAAAGAATCCAGATCCTCTGGTCCTCAAAGACTTGAAGTACATTAGAATTGAATTTAACATGCTTCTGACGTCCAGGGCAGATTATACACTTTGTTGGTCAAGTAGGACATTTTATGAGAGGGCTAACAGGCCAGATACGATGCTGGGCCGACTTCTTCGAAACAGGCAGGCAAATTATAATATCCAAGCGATTAGATTAAAGTCGGGCGCCACTTCGGCCAACCCTAAAAGAATAGTAGACGAATTTGGCAAATTACAACAGAGAGAAAGTGGCACATACCGCCAAAACGAGTAAAGCCCTAGGAGATTTCCTAGCAAACTCGAATCTAGCAAAACTTACTGAGGCGGACAGAGAGAGTCTGGGCGCTGAATTTACTATGGAAGAGATAGCCACGGTTATTAAAGAATTAAAACCTTCTAAAGCCCCTGGCCCAGATGGCTTCTCAGGGATATATTATAAGAAGTTCTGCAAAGTACTTGCCCCTAGGCTGCTCCGCATGTTTAACGCGATATTAGCGGGAGCCCCAATCCCCGGAGAGATGCTTCGGGTGTCTATATCACTAATCCATAAACCAGGCAAAGATCCGCAGGAGTGCAAAAGTTATAGACCAATTTCCCTAATTAATACTGATATCAAAATTTACGCCAAACTTCTGGCCAATAGACTGAGTCAGATCCTGCCCATACTGATTCATCCAGATCAAGTCGGTTTTATTAAATGTAGACAAGCAGCGGATAACACCCGATGAATCATTGATCTGATAGAATTGGCTAATAGAGGAAAATCACAAAATATGATGTTAAGTCTGGATGCGGAAAAAGCGTTCGACAGGATCAACTGGCCGTATCTGAGAGAGACGCTCGGAGCATTCGGATTCGGAGATAGGGTGAGTGAAGCAATCATGGCACTTTACTCAGGCCCTACTGCTAGGGTCATGCACCAGGGCTTTCCATCTGCCCAATTCCAAATTAAAAGTGGCACGAGACAGGGGTGCCCGTTATCCCCCCTCCTGTTTGCCCTGTGTATGGAACCCTTAGCAGCACAGATCCGTAGCTGTCCAGACATAGTGGGGGTAGATATTTGTTCACAATCCCACAAAGCAGCTCTATATGCTGATGATATTCTATTATTACTATCACGGCCCCTCACCTCTCTGCCAAATCTCTTCAACTTGCTAGACAAATTTACTAAAATATCTGGATTCAAAATCAACCAATCTAAATCGGAAGCTCTTAACGTCAGCCTTCCCACGGAGGTTGAAAAGTTACTAAAGCTTAATTTTGATTTTAATTGGAAACAGAACCAAATTAAATACCTGGGAGTCTACATTACCAGAGTTGTCAGAGATATTTATAAAGCAAACGATCCTCCCTTAATTCGGTCTCTCAAAGCTGACATCTTAAAGTGGTCTTCCCAAAGAATCTCATGGATAGGAAGGATACAGAGTATCAAAATGAATCTTCTCCCCTGTATCCTCTACCTATTCCAAACGTTACCAGTGCCACTGAGACTGAAATATTTACTCTCACTTCAGTCTGACATCTCCAAATTTATCTGGGGAGGCAAAAAAACGAGCGTAAACCAACTAATTATGAAACGACCCTCTGCTGCAGGTGGCTTAGCGGTACCTTGAATGTTGTCCTACTACAAAGCGGCGCAATTAAGCCAAATTATCCAATGACACTCCAGCCCTAATTTGAAGATGGGTGGAACTAGAGGGGGCGGATTGCGCTCCAATAGAGCTGAAGTCCCTAATTTGGCTCCCCAAAATAGCACGAGCAATAGCTGATATTCCGCTTTCCTTCATGACCAACTCCCTATCCATATGGAATACGTCAAAGCACAAATACTCCCTAACCACTAAAAACTCCCTGATGTCCCCCCTATGGGGGAACTCCAACTTTGCTCCTGGACTGCGATGTAGCAGTACCTCAATTTGGGAAAAGGCAGGGCATCTATTCCTTAGGGACCTGGAGGGAAATGGTACAAAAATTAAATCATTTGAACATATAAGATCCGAAAGAAACATCCCTCACTCTGAATTTTTTAGGTACCTTCAGGTCCGAGCATTTTATAACAAATCCGCCCCATATCCAGTACTGACTAATTTCGAAAAGCTCTGTCTGACAGAATCAGACATATCGGGACTCACATCGCAGTTATACGGAGAGGTAGTCGGTTCTATCAACACCCGAAAAACAGAGCCCAGTTGGAATCAGATCTAGGAGAGTCCATGGAGGATGATGACTGGAATAGTATATATCTAGCCGCAGCCAAAAGTTCAATCTGTACTACACTAAAGGAGAATGCAAATAATGGTCCTAATGAGATGGTACCACACCCCACTAAAACTATCAAGGTATGTGCCAGGACTCTCCCCGCTGTGCCCTCGACAGTGCGGAGAGTCTGTCGACCTGCTACATATGCTGTGGTCTTGCCCTCGGGTCGCCCCGCTTTGGGAAGATATCCGAAATTGGACACAGAGGATCTTGGACCTCCTGATTCCCCTTGACCCGTGGCTATTCCTCCTGAACAGACCACTGGAGGGGCTCTCAAGAGCAAATAATAAACTAATCGGGCACCTTGCCCTAGCGACCCGATGCGAGATCGCAGCAGTATGGAAACTTAATGTGATCCCATCCCCAAGATTCGGAACAGGATTTGGCATGCCTGCCAGATGGAGAAATTAGCAAGCTTAGTTAATGACACTGGCAACAATTATCTAAAGATCTGGGTACCTTGGCTGGCCCAAACAGACATCCCCGGGGTGGAGCGTGCCACAATATGGCATTGATAGCTCTAGTTGCATTCTCCTTTGGCTGGTTAAACATCTTTACACAAAGTTCACTGTTAACATGAACAATAAGATAAGAAAAGTCCCAGGCAGAAAGGAATTTGAAACATACCTATCCAGGATGAGGTCTAGAAGCCCCAACCAAAACTGCAACTTTCAGAGTTTCCCTTCCGCACCTAAAGGCAGGCCTGCCCATCCCACCCTAATTACCCTCTCCCACCCTTGTCACTCCCACCCCTCCTCACCCGGCAGCACACTATACACAAGCTACTGTATGAATACAACAGCAGCCAATCTACCGTGGCCAGGTGATGTCTCGGTTAGTCTAGTCCTGTCTTGTGTTGTCTTGTTATCATTCATAACGCAATGTACTTTTATTCTTTTATTATTATATAAATTAATTCGGATTTATATTTTACTTTATTTACATATGTAACTGCGGTGGTATAATCTGTTCCTGTACTTTACATCAATAAAAATTTCAAGTTAAAAAAAAAAAACCGTTTGGATATACAGTACAGTACACAGCATATTATTTTTTGTGTGTGAAGATTGACTGATTCTGGATTAAGACATACGATCTACAGGTGCGCCAATGAAACTGAATGGGACTGCCAGGGACCCCTGCTGTGTTAATCCGATGGGCCATTAGTCTTTCTGCAGAAATGTCACTGAAATGTTGCAGCATGTACCCAGCATGTACCTGGGTCTTGTTGGTGATAGCCCCAGATTTTCCAAGGCAAGTTTTAGAATATTCGTCGGCGCGCCTGTAAATAATCACAGAAATGTTTGTTTTTTTAGAAAGGAAAAAAAAAATACAATGGTGATACCGCGTTTGTTTTTGTTATTGATATGATGAACATTTCCCTTTACTTAGCATTCCCTAGGTAACTGTTCCCCTCAAATGGGCTTATATGCTTGAATCATTTAACTTTTATACAACCCCCCCTCCCAATGCATCAATGAAAGTTTATTTGCCATGTTAATGTCAGAAAGCTTTTCCTGCATCCTGCCCAGTGATAAGCAAAATATAAGAAGACACAGCCATGAACAAGAAAAGATTGTGTTCTCTTCATTCTGTTCATCAAATTCTTTACCAAAATGATAGCTGTATGGAAATGTAATGTAACTCATTCAAGCAGCACACATCATTAAAAAAGATGATAAAAAAGTGAACTTTAAAAAAATATCATGCCAGCATTACCATTATTTATCATAATCATGTCGAGTTTAAACAAACGACATTGCTTTACTTAGCGATTCAGCAGAACACTGCTGCTACTTTTCTTCGCAGGAGGATATTTTGTCATGCAGCGAATAGTACAAATTGCTAATGTACTAAATACATTACATTGTTCTATTTCTTAACTTAAGGAACAATGGGGTATATTGTATGCAGAGCAAAGGTCATTACCTTTACAACACACTGCACAAGTGTCATATATTAATACATACTTTTCTCGGAAATTATTTGTTTTATTGAGATAGTAGTTCAAAGTTATAATGGATCCTGGAGAAGTAATTCATTGTAATTTGGAATACATTTTAGGGGACAAACATACATGTTCTTCATAATCTAAATAATAGTGTACAAAGCCTACAAAACCTCACGGGTTTCTTCTTTAAGTATGATTGAGATTAAACTTTAGTTGGCCGGAATTTTCTTCCAGTCTAAAACACGAATTGGGGCATACTGTAAATGCGCGTGGCAAATAAAATTAAATGTATTTACATGTCACATATTTTTATTACGTGCAATGCATGAATTGTATTTTAAATCTTGGACTCTTCCTTTTTTCACAGAATAACCTAAGGTGAATGTTTACTCCTTGTGGGGTATGAAGCTCACTGTCTACAATATCAATCCTTTAGCACAATTCCTTGAATCAAATCACCCATTTGGTGGAACAATCAAAATAAATAGATTCTTATGGGAATGTATGTTTATATGTGTTTAAAGATGATCTTTAATTTCATTTCATTTTAGTGGATGTTTCACAGTGTAGTGCTTTGGCAAACGTTAAAGGTATGTATAAACCAGGCAACAATCACCATGTGTATCAACTCACAACTTTGATAGTAGAAGAATTTGGGGGAAACTATAGATTATGGTGGAGAAACGGCCCTGAGTTTCCATTGATTTCAGATTTTCTAACCAATGTTTTCATACCCCAATACTCTAAATGTAAATATAGCAGGGTCCCCCTGGTACCCTGTGTTCCCTTACCTCCCGGCGCGGTCGCTCCTGACAGCGGAGGCAGGAACAGGTGCGGGCGGCACTATGAGGAAGTAGGTAGCGGCGATCGGCTAGCCAGAGGCTCCGGCAGCTCTCTCTGCAGGACGCCGCCATGTTGGTGCGCGCACGTTTCACGCATGCGCAGTATGACCCAAGTAACGGAAGCCATTAGAAGGGAGCGCACGCATGCGCAGAAGGTAGCGCAAGCGGCGACTAATACAGGGCAGGCTCAACAGAGAACTACAACCCCCAGCAGCCACTGGGGCTGCAGGATCATGTGAGACACAATAGCCATAAGGGCTGAGAGAATCCCCTGCTCAGCTATGGATAAATTCTGCGTGCTGCAGACCACGCCAGTCGGAGCTGGGACGCCATCAGGGTAGGGTGTGCATGTGCAGGGTGTCAGTGACCCCTGCACTAGGCCAGTGACCCCCACTAGGCCCCAGTTAGGCCTCGACTCCCCTCAGCTTGTGGTTGCTGCAAGGACAGGCCCATAGAAAGGGACACTGCCCCTGGAGCATTAAAGTGAGGGACACAGCCAGGACGCAGCTACATCTTGACCTCAGGTGATCTGGGACAAGACACCTGCAACACAGAGACATTGCATATGGTGGTACCATCCCTGCAGGATCCACCCAACATGGTAACTGCGAATCCTCTGCCTCTGTCATTGGGTCCGTGGATCCCATCAGCATCAAAGCGTGCCTGGGTGAGTACACACCCGGCAGGTACCTCACCTCCTCACGTGTATCAACTCACCTTCATATATATGTGGGCAGCGCTGTACCACACGTGTGAGGCCTGGTGGATAGGCTGTACTATATTAGTGTGCATAGTAAACTGTTCTGCTTTACCCAGTGTGCATTCTTTATGTGTTCTGTAACTGGGACATTCTACACAATAGAATCCCGCTACAGGTGGAGGCACTACCGAGTATCGTTCCAGGATACACCCCAGGCTCCCAGCAGCGGAGGCACAGGCCTCCTGTGAGCCACCAGGTATTGCACCATACACACCGTAGCCACACTTCTCCCAAGGGGTAGGGGAAAGTGCGCTACATAAAGGACATAATATTTGGCTCCTTAATAACATATATTATATTAGTTTTTCAAAATGTTGAGCGTATCTGTTGTATATACAAAAAGGTTGTTGTAACATGCGTTGTGATTTTGTATTTTGTGATTTTGTATTTTGTAAGAAGCTCTCTTCCTTTGCCTTGTTTATGTTCCATCTACAGATAGTTGGTGGTTCCTACGGATGTACTGTAGCAACACAATTGTTTTTGGCACCGGGGCAAGATGGGTGCTGGGGGATTATCGCTGTGGGGGGGTCCAATCCCAAAGCATGGACTCCCCCATGCAGAGCGACTGTGACAGCACCATCTCTGGAGTCACGGCTTTGAGCTTTTTCAGCTGAAGTTCCAAAGACTGTAAGTCTTGATACATTTGTATTAATCAGATCGGTTGATAACAAGTTAGTTACTGTGCTGTATCATGCTGCAGCAGAAAAGTGTTGTGAGTTATGACTATCTGCATTTTGACCAAGCACACTCTCTCCCCAGCACTTTTGTGACCATTAGGATGGGGTTTTGCTGTTAAGGACAGAGCAGCAGGATTGGGTCAACGTGCATAGAAGTAACGCAACTGCGACAAGCATTTCGGTAAAGACCACCATCATGGAACCTGTGTGTTGGGTGGGATAAATGAGGGATTGTGAGATCACAAAAATGACGGAGGACAGTGGATGCTGGAACCAGGGCCCCGAGCGAAGGCTAGACAATCACTATGAAGGTCTGGTTTTAGAAATGTGATCCAGTCAAAAATATTGTATTGGGAAAGGGTGAAAGATAGGGTTAACACTTACAGAGAAGTGAGAGTTGCAGGAAAATACGTTGTTATGTACAGATGCAGTTAGATTTATCTCCCCACCTGCCCCATACTTGAGCAGTTGAACCGCGGACCAAGCGTATTGTGATCACAGCCAATTGCAGAGCAGGGGGGGATTTCCTATCAGTACAAACAAAGCAGGGGTCCCTGCTTCTGAATGGGACTCCTGTTGTATTAATCCTACTAGGCTAAGCCAGTCTGGAAGAGCTGCGCAGTGAGAGCAGACAGAATCGGTCACTCTCCAGGCAAAGCTCTAACAGGCGATCGCAATGTTTTTATTTTAATTTCACAGTCTCCGGAGCTGAACCGCATTAATTTACTGCGTCACGGCCCACGTGACCAGGACATTTAAACTTTCAAGAGATACTGGAACCCCATACTGGGGCCTATATCTCGGGAAGATGGGTGTCCCTGGAACTGAAATTAACGTGGTCCAGATCCAGAGACCCCCCGCTTCAATACTATGTAATTAAAATAATAATAAAAGTAGTTTAATTCCCTTAGTGGCTAGCTGTTAAGGAAATAAAGGGATTAAACAGAAGTACCCAGTTTGTTGGGGGTAGATGGGGGTGGGTGAAGGGAGTAGTTGCCCCATGTGGGTGGTTAGGCCTCCTGGATGTGGTTAACCCCTTAATTACCTTAGCAGTTACCATCGCTAAGTTAATTAAGGGGTTTCCCCTCCCGCTACCCACCCAGGAGGCTTAACTACACCCCCCAGAGCAACTACCCCCTTCACCCAGCAACCCTAAAGTAAATAAAAGTTGTACTGTATTTACCCCTGCCAGGATGAAGGCTATCCTCATCTTTGTCCTCGTCTTCATTGGCACCAACATTAAAATAAAGAAAACTAGCTACTGGCCAGTAACCCCTTAATTACCTTAGTGGTTAGTAAACGCTAAGGTAATTAAGGAGTTAACCCCTCCTGCTAGCCACCTAATCATCCTCCCTGGGTCAACTACCACATAAGCCACACCCTCTTCCCCCATCACCACACACACAAATAGCCAAAATATGGCTAATAGTGCTTTTGCCCATTTGTGAAGCTTTAATCAGAATTAAGTAAAACAAGCAATAAAATACAATACAAAAAAACATTAGCCAATACATCCATTGATTGCCACTGTGGTTATTTATAACCTCAATGGGGGGGCACAGATTGGCAATCTGGCTATCAATGACCACCCTAAAACAAATCACAATGTGTTTTAAAACCTACTATAGAAATGAAAGGGCGCTTTAAAAACTCATTAAAATGGCATTAAGAGTTGAATTCAAACTAAAAAAAAAATGCAGAGTATTATCTAATACTATAGAACTGATTTATTCAAAAAACCAAAACATAATATTTCACGTTTTGCTGCTTTCAGTGCTGTAACGGACGTGCTCGCCATAAACAGGGACCGGACCGTGGGACTGAGGTGGGGATGTGAATACACTGACCTTAGACCATTAAGCTGGATCTGGATTGAGCAGTTCATAGTCAATCGTAGCTGGTTCAGGGTTGGAGAAGGCAGGGTAATCCAAGGACAAGCCGGGGTCAGAGTTGGAGACGTCAGAGCAGTCGATATCCAGGCTGGGATTTGGCAACTGGTAGGCGGGTGCGAAGCACTTCAGCATAGCAGCTGAAGTGCGGGAATGGCCTCTGTGCGAAAGCGGGAGCGGCCCATGATTAAGGTCTCTGCAAGGGGTGAATGCAGCAGCTCTCAGGAACAAGGCAAGATTAGCACTGGGGATCCAGCGCTTCAGGAGAGGAACAAGGAAGCAGACCTCTGCCTGGGGTGAATGCAGCAGGTCTCAGGAACAAGGCAAGACTAGCACTGGGGATCCAGCACTTCAGTACAGGAACCAGATCTCTGCCAGGGGTGAAAAGGAATGCAGCAGGTGTCAGGAACAAGGCTAAAGCAGGAGTGTTTGTGGCAAACACAGTTACATCCAAGTGAATCTTGGTTTATGCTCAGCAATGAGGGAAAGGGAGAGCCCAGTATAAGAAGGGCAGATAGCCAATCCCAAGACAGGGGTGTGTGGGAATTCCTCCAATGCCAGAGCAGAGAGAGAGAGCTGCAGTGAATGCAAGCACAGGTGGTAGTGCTTGCAAATCCAAGGGAAGGTCTGTCAGAGAGCTCACCATCTCTGCAAGAGTGAGCTCTAGCCAAAACCAGGAACGGATTCCTTACAAGTGCACAGAAGTTGGACAGGAGGGAGGAAGCTAGGCATGCAGCCAAGAAATCTTCATAGCATGTATACAACAAACAAATCAGTGCACAGCAACAGGATCAAAAGCAAAACAATGATTCAAAACAGGATCATTATTGTGTCTGTTTGTATATATGTAGCCGTGTCCCCGCTCACCACCGTGGCGAGTGGGTGAAGGTTGCAGGGCAACTGGATCACCGAAGCTCAATGGCATACCCGGCAAGGGGGGCCACCATCTTGGATCATCTTGGATGCCCATAGGAGTCCGTGCGCATGCGCAGTAGAATAGAAGTGCGGCTGCCATTACAGGCGGCTCCACATGGGAATACATGTCCCATAGTGCTCTGTGGGAGATGGATATGTTGGTCAGGAGAGCCAATAGGGCTCAAGGACTCATGAGGAGGCAGAGCAGTAGGTTTGGCGCGAAACAGAGCCGGGCACCATTCAGAGCAGAGGAGGCAACAGAGTTGGTAGTGTCCAGGGAGCAGTGCTTCTCTGGACTAGGCCTAGAGTATCCCCGCAGGCCCCCGTTTGGCCCTGAGCACTTTCCAGCTAGTAGTGCTACAGGGAAGGCTCCCAGATAGAGACGCTTCCCCTTAGCTCACCACAGATAGCATTTCTGCACCGGTGACACTCCGACCTGCGGTCTGGGACCAGACCCAGGCCACTGAGAAACTTTAAGGGCGATGGGGGGAAGTTGTGTGCAGACAAGTGTTGGGAGAGACTGCAGTAAATAATGTGTACTGTGTAATGTGCAAGCTAACAAGCATGGAATAATATTGAGGTAAGATGAGCTCACTGTTTTCTGTCTTGTGTAGAAGAATTTGCAGAAAGATCCAGTCCCCAGTCCACCTCTAGTCAAAATACAGTCTAACTACATATTCACTGAAAAATTCTCACTACAGTCTAACTACATATTCACGCAAAGATTATCACTTTAAGATGCTATGCTAAAACCCTGCTATGCTTCCCTTGACTACTTTCAAATACATAAATCTAAACAGTCACATGACATCTCCCCAATAAATCACCCTGTTATTGGCTGGACAATTAAAAGAACACAATTAACAAAGCAAGTTTGCTAATCTAAACATACCAGAGATCACAAATACAGTTACCGTATATTCCGGCGTATAAGACGACTGGGCGTATAAGACGACCCCCAACTTTTCCAGTTAAAATATAGAGTTTGGGATACACACACACACACACACACACACACCCCCACCCCCCCGCACACACACACACACACACACACACAAGGGCACACACCCACACACAGCACCCCTCACTATCATATATATATATACACACACACACACATCACTATATACACACACACACACACACACACACCACTATATATACACACACATCACTATATATATATATATATACACACACACACACACACCACTATATACACACACATCACTATATATATATACACACACACACACCACTATATACACACACATCACTATATATATATATACATCACTATATACAGACACATCACTATATACAGACACATCACTATATATAGACAGACACACAGACACACAGACACACAGACACACACACACGAAAGTACTACTGTACTGCATGCTCGGCTCCCCACTCTGCGGAACACTGGAGTAAAGACAGGAAGAGGAGGGCTTGTGTCTGTGTGTAGAGGGACGCCCCGCCCGCCCCCTCTGCAAGAACAGGGAAACAGCAGCAGCACGGAGCTTCTGACTGCCACTGTTCTGCTCTGCCCCCAGGTTTCGCCGCACAGGCTGCGCCCCCCAGTCGGCGTATAAGGCTATACCCGGCGTATAAGACGACCCTCGACTTTTGAGAAGATTTTCCTGGTTTAAAAAGTCGTCTTATACGCCGGAATATACGGTAGTGTTGGTGATTCTTGTATACAAGGGGTACTGAGGATTCAATGGCTTAAACATATCAGAGATCACAAATACAGTCAGAGTGGGGTGATTCTTATATACAGGGTTTACAGAGGATTCCATGGGTTAAACATACCAGAGATCACGAATACAGTCAGTGATTCTTGTATTTCTGTGTTACAGAGGATTCAATGGGTGCCAAAAACTGTACTCCATATTTAAGGTGGAGCTTACTAATGCCTTTTAAAGTAGCATAATTATTATTTCTTCTTTTCCATCCATACCCCGTTTAATGCTAGATAAGATTTTATTTGCCTTTGCAGCTACTGCCTGGCATTGGGCACTATTGCTAAGCCTGCTGTCTACAAGTACTTCAAATTCCTCTCCATCAAGGATTTACCTATTTTTCCCCCCCATTTAATGAGTAAATAGCCTGTTTATTTTTGCTTTCTAAGTGTATAACCTTACATGATTAAAATCTGCCTTTCTAAGGGGGCAAACTAAGGGGCGAACTTTGCCCCATCACAGTTCTACGTGTTTGGTGATAATAAACCCCATCAAACATAAAAAAAAAAGTTATGTTCCAACAAAAATGTAGCTGCTTCGAGAAGAAAACGGTTATGTAATGGTGCCAAGGGAACTACAATGTTCTGAAAAGTATCTCAATGTCTTTAAACCATTCAAGTGAAAAATTGAGGAATCTAACGAAACAACATCCATAGTAACACATAAATAGGTTTTCCCCAAAGAACATAAGTCATAAGCAGATAAGCATACACTATGATTTGATCCTGAATATTGTTATTCTTCAATCTGTCCTTATGATGGCAGTATTATCATGTTTGAATATAGTATCCAATGGCAACCGGATAAATATGCTTAAAGCTGTGCAAGTCCTAACCTTTCCCTGGCAGGGTGGCCTTACTGGCTGGTAATTCACAGCTGATCTATGATGAAGGCTGATGGGGATGTCTTCAAGGGTTTTACATTCTTCCCAGAAACAGGCAGACTGGCAAGATATCTTGGAAGTGATTGTCTCCTCCAGTCAGGCCCTTTTACCAAGAGCCTCAGAAGATTGCCTAGAGACTTCACATAAAACGCATAAGTCACTTATACAGATCAGTGTGTCAGCCAACCAGATTTAAAATATACACATTTAGTAGCTTAGTGTCAATTTAGCTACACGCTTGAAAGCCAGAAAATTGCAAAAGTGAATAATGGCTATATTTCTTGTTGTCAATTGTTTATATTGTTAAATTACTGTTTGGTATTGCTGTAAAGGTGTTTGTGACAATATTTCAAATTCTCCAGTAAAACATCAAAACATTTGAAATACTCATTTCTAAATGGATCGTATAAACGTACAGAAAGGAAAAAAAATACTTGGTGGTGTTTCATAAAAGAAAAGAATAGCATTTACACTTTTTAACTGTTTATTTCCATGCACCATTGTCAATGTACAGTGAAAATGCTTTAAATTAAAGCAGCAATCCCCATATTTTAAATATTTTTAAAAAACCAGGTGTTCCCATATAGCCACCGGGCTTCTGACACAGAAAATTACAAACATGGTGAACAAATCGTCAATAGAAAGACATACAGTAACGTCTGACCTCAGGGGCAAATTTGTTTCCACTAGGCAAGCCTGTGGATAAAGTGTAAATATCTTGGGAGGCGAGGGGTCACATGAGCTACAGTAATTTGAGCTTCTTTGCCTTGTTAAACCTTATCCATTATCAAAATCCCTACATTATGTTCCCTAAGGTTAACGCATATCCACAAAGCTAATTATATGCAAAAATAAGGGTCATTGTATAACTCATTAACACTGGATTAACTCCATGTTAAGTTAGCACTACCTTGCGTTAGCTGCAAATAACATGGACCGTGTTGCGCCTGTGTTACCTAAAGGTTGTGTCACTCCTATCCAGACCCAGAAATATGGGTTTACTGTAGCTTGAGAAGCAGAGATTTAATGATAGTGGACCCCTGTGGATATGTGTTAAAGCGAACACCTCTTTCGCATATTTTGAGCACTAATGACCGTTATACTTAACAGAATGCACTTTCTGGGCAAAAATGTGATTTAACCTGACATTGCTGAGCTTTGAAGATAAATGTTAATGTTTAACAAGGCGTTAACTGAGGTTACCGTCTCTTTAAGGCTGCGTCCAGGGTCAGCGCCAAACCCGTGCTGAGGCGCGCTCACGCTCGGCACTGAGCCCCTGCAGCCGCAATGAGAGCGGCTTTAGCAGGGGCTCGCTTCCGCAAGTGTGCGTAAGCGTAAGTCTTAGCCAAATTTTAAAATCAAGCGCTCGCCGGAGCGCAGGGCCGGTCACGTGAGCGGTTTGCCCAATGAGGGCGAACCAGCTCCGTGACGTGAGGGCGAACCAGCTCCGTGACGCCCCACGACATGCCCCCGGACGGCGCGCGGACCAAGGCCAGGGAAAGCACCCGCTATCCCTCAGCCTCCGTGCGCCTCAGCACGGCTGCAGTCCTATGGACGCAGCCTAAGTCAATAACCAACTGTGCACGCGCATGACTCAGACGCCTACACGCGAGTCAGCTGGCGGCACTGCCTTCCAGCACTTGCAGTGTGCAAACTAACAAAGTGGCTTCTAAATTGGATTGTCCAAGGGAGCATTTTAACCAGTAGTCTGCCACTCAGTCTGTCTACACTGAACAAGATAGATGCACATAGTGCACTCTACTTATGATTTATTATTGATCTACCCTCTCATTAGCACTGACCCTTTATTGAGCAGCTCTGACTAACAGAGCAGGTGTCCGGTCAGTGCCGTTTACCTTATAGTTACACCTATGAACTGTGTGAATAATCAGTAAAAGATTTAAGGTATACTTCAGATGTGAGGGTCACAGGCATACCACACATTGAGTTGTGCCTGCTGTTTCTACAAGTGTAGCTAGTGTATGTACTAGTGCTATACATTTGCCATATTTCTTCTGGCTGGGGAATACATTAACCCCTACATACCCAGTTTCAAACACACCTAGGACTAACCATCTAGCCAGGTGACTGGGTTTGATTACATTACCCCGATTTTACCATTTACACCTTATAGCAACGGGATTTACACCACTATTTGCTCTACTCTCTGTAGTACCTATCTAGCTAATATTTGGAGTCGCAGTGCCACGATTATTGTTCATGGTTATTGGCAGACCAAGCTAGGGTCTATTTCTGTGGCCGTTGTGTTTATTGTGTATTCAGGATATGTGCACTGATACTTACCTTAACAGTTGAGTTTTACACCTCTGGTTACTCTTACAGGTGTTTCATTATATCCACCTGTTCTGATTGCAGGACACTCCTGTAGAGTGTTCCTGTCATCTTTATCGTTGATCCAGAACCTGGCATTACATGTTCAGAATTTAGGGTCCTAAGCATTTAATACTCGTTTTAATCCCCAATATTTTAATAGTGGTTTATTAAAGTTGTTTTAATTTTTTCATATCTCACCCATTAGATGTATCGAGTGCCAAAAACTAGGTTTCTTTTCTCTGTTTGTTGGAGACAATATTCATCATGCTGCTCCAAGGTTATGGGGTCCTGCGCTCTGGATGCTGGTCACTTTTGCAACTTTCATCTGCGGGTACGGCCCTCTTCCTGGGGCTACATATGCGTCGTCTTCATCACCGTATGGCCTGAAGGGACACTGTTTAATATGATTAAGTACATTGCAAAACAGACATTTGACGGCAGCCATTTTAAAAACCCGTTTTTTTTTTCACACCCGACGGGGCAGCCTTTACACAACACACGTGAGCTGTACTTGCTTTGCAATGTTTGAACCTTCTTGGTTCTTCTTAGGGCAACATCTTTGCAAAAATCAATTTTCACTTTCTTTTATACCCGACAGGGCAAACTTGACATTCAGCACTTTGCTCAGGGCGTTAGCTTTACACAGCAATCCTTTCATACCCGACGGGGCAAACTTTGCACACAGCACTTGCTAGCTGCAAATTCACTTGCTTCAGCAAAATAACATTTTTGGTTTTCTACTTGGGTTCATGTCCTTAACATATCTTTATCTACATACCAACACACATATGAGTGCTGTCTCCTGATTTCCACCAATGGTATAGTATCTCTGTCATTTGTATGGGACATGCACCTGCTTTACTATACCTGCTAATGTGTATGTATATATATACTGTATATATATATGTGTGTGTATATATATATATATATATATATATATATATATATATATATATATATATATATATATATATGCAAATATAACTGTATGCTCATCTGCATGTCTTAGGCAGGTCTGCAACCCCGCCTTTCCCCATTATCACCCAGCATACAGCACTTCCACTGCAGCAAGGGATTCTGGGAAATGACATGCAAATGAGCACACAGTGTCACTTTTTGCCTCAATAACCATTTTTAACATGGTTCCCTATAGGCTTAAGCTTGCTGCATGGTCACAGCTTTGAGCACAGCCAGGGTTAAGGTGCATACCCAGAAAACCACCCACAGACAGCTGTTTCGACCTTGATGGGTCTCATCAGTGTGCTCTTTTCTTCTTTGTAACCTGCACCCACAAACTGCCGTCCATGCCTAAAGATTAGTGCAGGGGGGAGAGGACACTGTGTATAGCAGAACTGGGATTAGTTTCTTTCCCTGAGAAGGAGAGCAGGAACCATATTGAGAGGCGGATATCCCTGCGGATGAAACAGAGAAAGAGGCGCTTGAGATGGTATAAGCTCTTGGCGATACCGAAGTGTGGTCCGTTGTAGCCGCTATCATTTGGTTGACACTTTAAGAGATGGATATGTGTGGTGGAGCGGCCCGTTGCAGCCCCAAGTGAACTTTTCTAGACGCTGAGGCAGGAGCCGCTGAAGGCGGAGAGCTCCAGTGAAGTTGCGGACCAAAAGATGTCACTGGTCTCCTGTGGACACGGTTACCGAGCAGCAAGGAACCACAGATACCAGGTAAGGCCCAGTGGACTGTAAGGTGGTTTCTATACCACTCACGAAGCCATGGGTTGATGGGGAGAGATTCTATCAGAGTGACCCCAACTTTCCCTTTGAGTGTGGTGTGACTTATGCGCACTGAAGACGCGGACCACTCCAGGTGAGGTTTGGAACGATGGCAACCACTACATTTTGATACATGACCCGACGCAGATGTGGGCTTACGTCGTGCCCTAGCAACGGACAGCTAGGCCTAGAAACGAACTACTTAGTCCTGTATTTACAGATGAGACCGCAAGTGAGCACTATCTCGGACTGTTCTTCGCGGTACCAGGAGAGTTAGGTCCCAGGCGTGGGATCAGTACCCCGCCGTAATATACCATGGACACCGGGGTAAGGTGACTGCCCCACGGGGGCTTTTGCGGAGGGTATTGGTTGTGTGTTGTGGGGCGCCCCGGTGATCGTGTGGGCCTGGTGACGGTCCACACCATAAAGGTAGGGGGTCACCTGCGGACGATACTGGGCTCAGTCCCCCGGCAGCGCGGTCCTGTGGACCTTTTCAGGTGTTCCCAAGTAAGATCTCTGCGGCACCGTGGAAATTGGACACTTGCAGACCTCATCAATAGGGCATCGGTTGTTGTTTGTTATTAGTATGCGGATCCTTCCGGAAGACGACCCATAATACTCGCCTGTGAGAGGAGTCTCCCAAAACGGGCCCTTTCCCCCTACCAGAAGAAAGTTTGGTGCCTGTCCGCGGAACGAATATGTTAAGTCACCGTTTAAAGTGGATGTTTAGGCAGCGGAATGCAAAACTCTGTTGAGGAACGCTCTGGTAGTTGTGGCACTATCCAGAGCCCATTGTGACGCGATGGAGCGATATGTGTTCGCCATGTGTGGTGGATCGAGAGGAGGGAAAAGGAAAGCGATCTGAGGACCTCTAGCTGTCTCCGTGAGACGATGCACAGGAGGTACAACGGAAAGGGTCAATACCAGGGACCCCGTACTATTTTTCGCGAGGGAAGATATTCGGATGAGAGATATCGTGTGCGTGGGTTGCTAAAGGGGACCAGTTGTGTAAGCTCCAAAAAGACTCCAGGAGTCAATGGGGGGAGTTACCACACACAGTCTAGTCTTAGGGGGGGCACTCCACTCTTATGTCAGACTCTAGGCTTGGACCGTAGGGTTGTATCCATGAGGGGATTTTTCGGCTTCTTGATGATGTTGGTGTGTTACAAAAATGGGAAAGTGATTTGTGTATAATGTATGTTTACAATGACATTTTCCATTATAGTAACAAACAGTGACATAGGTTGCTATATACCGAAGCGAGGTGGGCGTTGGATTCTGCGATGGGGGGAGAATGTTTTGTAGCACTCACCGGATGTGAAATTTGAATCCGGGGCCCCTCTCCGCGAGTGCCTGTGATTCGGTTGGTATAGCGGTTTGCCGCCGGAGGCTATGCGACGGAACCCGCCGGCACTTCGCCGAGGGTGGGGCCAGTGCAGGGAGCGGTGTCACGCGCAGGTTGCGGGGGCGGCGATGGGGCCATGCTAAGGCCGCGATCGCCGTGGCCATGCGCGGCACTCTGGCGGCTTAGCATATAGTGGCCGCCGCCATTGCTGCCGGAGGTATCGCGCTCATGCCCGTGTAGTGTAGGGCGGAATTTCGCGCGCCGATAGGACTCCAGGGATAGGGAAGACTCGGTCGCGCGAGATCACGTAGGGACGTGTAGAGATGACGAGTGAGCGGCCCATTAGGGGTACATCGCGACCATGACGCATGAGGAAGCGCGCACGCGGCCCCATGGTCGACATTAGGCACAGCCCCTGGGAACTATATCCAATCCCAGGTAGGCTTGTAGGGATGGCAGAGGTCAGGTGCGTGCCTAGTGCGCAATAGGCTGGAGGAAGCATCAGACGGGGAGAAAGAGATACATTTCCCGGGCTTAGTGAAACAGTCAGTCAGGCAGAGGAGAAGGAAGGGAAGTTGAGGACGGGTGCAGCGGAGTCTTCAGGTTGGCTCCTGAATCAGGTAAGGTTCTCATCTAGATCCCCAGGCAAGGCCCCAACTTCCGAGGTAAGTGTGTTTAGGGGGGTGAACTGAAGAGGGACGCGTAGTAGTACGTGCGGAGAGGCGAATGCCTTAGCTTATGGGAGGTGACCCTTGAGGGTTGTGAAGGTGTGGTTTGGTAGTAATTTGTTCGCAGCTGGAGAGTGCTGTGGGCACTGTCCAAAAAGAGGAGAACAGTGGGCTAGCAGTGGTTGAGTTTGTGGGCAGGGGAGTGTCATCGCGCACGTCTATGTGTGTGTGATTGCAGCTGTCATGTCGGGTTTCTTGTGTGTGTTCTGAGCTGCATCGTGCATGTACGATTCTCCTCGCAGTGAGTGCGTGTGTCTTCTACTATTGTGTGCACGGTTAAGTGAAGTCTGCACGGTATGACAGTGTAAGATGATGTGGTGGCCTGCCAGGGTACGTTAGGACTGCCTAAGTGATTAGCAGGTATCTAGTTGAAGGACTGTAGTAGTAAGCTAGGGGCAAGAGGGTGAGGTTATGGCCACAGTCGGGCTCATTAGGAGTCTTCCCCAAGCCCCCATCCCAGGTTGCGGTTCCTGTATAGGGACAGGCCTAGTTAGGGGTTGATTCGCTCTAGCACAGTGGTAGTGATTAGGGGGATTTAGTGACGGCGGGTTGCTGATCCAACGCGGGTTGGTGGTTGCCGGTGCGGATCCGGTTCGACTATCTAAGTTC
This sequence comes from Ascaphus truei, assembly GCA_036426205.1. Taxonomy (NCBI): domain Eukaryota; kingdom Metazoa; phylum Chordata; class Amphibia; order Anura; family Ascaphidae; genus Ascaphus; species Ascaphus truei. The sequence continues at coordinate 23,748,470 of CM071568.1, read as the reverse complement.
CCGTTGGCAAGGTTGTGGATCACCTTCGTTGGGGTTCACCGTGGAATGAGTACTGGACAAGGATCAGGAGTTGCGGCGATCTGCGAAACTTTGAGACAGAAAAAGTTGCGTCGAATCCTTTTTGGTCCCGAGTGCATCAGGAGTGTGCCCGAACGGTATCTTCATTCTATATAAATGCACCAACTGTGCTGGCGCCTAGCTTAATCTATGTGACCTTATGCTCAGTCACCCACGGACACATACTTTCGTAGGAGTAACGAGACCAGTGTGTGTCTCCTGTGGCGGTAGGAGGTGATTTCACAGGAACAGTGGGTGGGCGATTGATACCAGAATTTGGGTGAGGTTGCTATGTACGCGGCTGGTAGAGCATCTTGGTTATTGTGCTTCAGTGAATGTTATGTAATGTGGTATATGTGTGTTTAAGAAGGCTTATGTTTTTATGGATTATCGTTATCTGTTGGTTAGTTGTATTTCTTAACTCAGGTGCGTATCGTCCTAAGCGGGGGCTTCATGTTGTAAAGGTGTGGAGGCGCTAATGCTACAAGTGTTGTAAGTGGTTCATAGGGTGTCCCCAGGCTCACCAGCTAGTCGGCGGCTCAGAGCTCGTCTGGAGCCACACAGTGTTATTGTCTAGTTACCAAGTAGTCCCTATGTGAGGATAGGCGATGATGTTGCAGGGAAAGGGATTTATCACGGGTCTTAGACCCTACGACAGGGGGCCAATGTGAAGTTGTGGGTGGGTCGGCCGGTTTCCGGTGTCACATTAAAAGGGGTACATTAACCATGTGTAGGGAACTGTTGTTAAGGTTTATACTTTTGTATTGCTTCATTGAAGTGTGTAACACGCTCGGAGGAAAAAATAGACAAGAGATCAGATGTTTGTACCTCGGAAAGCTTCAGCACAAATATAAACCATTTCTGTAGCCACAGAACGGTATTGATCATATATTTTGTTTTTTTGTATTATATTATCAACGGATATATTATATATTATATAATAGATATATATAATATATAGTTATTACGTGTACCGTCCAAGGATTGGTAAACAGATAAGGGACAGCGACCTCAAGCACTAAATACCCTTGCAATCCCCGAGGAATGGTCCCATTCTGTAGGACCAGAACGAATGTTGGGGTTTCTGGATTTGTTTTTGCTTTCACAATACACTTTAATTTCAAACATTGCTGTGCTGTTCTCTGTTTACCAATCCTTGGAACGGTAACGTATAACTACATCTCTATATGGACGTGCACCCGTGGCTTACCCGCACTATTGGAGAACCTTCGTGAGTGAGCCAACTGCTTATCTGTACTCTTATATACTATATATATCTATAGATACTACATTATATATATGACTAGAATAGATATATATATATATATACATACAATTACATACAAATTACGACACACAAGATAGATATACATATATAAATTGGATACATATAATATACACACAAACATATATTTACACATATCGTGCATGTGTACTGTAATGTATGGTATATATATTGTATCTATATGTGTAATATCTAGTGTGTGTATTTATTAATATATAATATTATCTTCTTGTTATATATATTTTATATTAATATATATCATATTAGTATTAATGCACGAGGAGACAGAAAATAGGGCCGTTTAGTCCAGTTTGATATGCCAATATGTGTGCAAGAACATAAATTAGTTCTTCCAGTGTTAGAGTGATCCTTGTTTATTGGTACTAAAACACCATATTGTGTCTAGTAGGATCAAGCTTCGAGCCTTTCTCCTCTCTTCTTCAGGGTTCAAGCAATACGATTATATACCCAGGAATGTCTAGGGTTATTGAATTGACAGTGTAGAGAGAAAAAAAAAACACCAAAACAGTGATAGTACTGTTAGACTAGTATAGGATTGTGAAAGTGTTTGAAGCACATATCGAGGTCTGGAGCGGGTGACAAGCGGAAAGTGTGGAGGGGGAAGGATGCTTGTGTGGGGGGGGGGTGCTGAGGGGGGTAGAGTCGGGGGTGCGAGAGATGAGAATGTGGATGAGAAAAAGCGCAAGCAAGGTACTATATGATACAAACAATTTTTTATAATATATATATCTATATATATATATATATAATATATATATATATATATATATATCAATCTCAGCGCTAGACTCGCACTAAGTGATGAATAATAAGTGATATAAATTTAATATTGTGTATTTAGAATATCAGGCACTGATCAAGGAGAAATAGGCCCACTAAGATGCAGCTCTAAAGAGATTGCCTATCCTAGAAAATGGAGAAAAGAAAAAGCGCAATTCTATATAGCTGTTAAAATAAGGAACATTTAATAGCAAATATTATTATTATTATATATATTTTTATATATATATATATATAAACCAATACTGAGTTTTATGGTGAGTAAAAAGTGACAAAAACCCTCCACAGGAAAGCAAATATGCAAATATACCTGTAGCTCATCTGCATGTTTAGGCAGATCTGCAACCCCGCCTTTCCCCATTATCACCCAGCAACAGCACTTCCACTGCAGCAAGGGATTCTGAAATGACATGCAAATGAGGACACAGTGTCACTTTTTGCCTCAATAACCATTTTTAACATGGTTCCCTATAGGCTTAAGCTTGCTGCTGTCACAGCTTTGAGCACAGCCAGGGTTAAGGTGCATACCCAGAAAACCACCCACAGACAGCTGTTTCGACCTTGATGGGTCTCATCAGTGGGGGTTGATTTTACTGGGAATGCACACTGATGAGACCCATCAAGGTCGAAACAGCTGTCTGTGGTGGTTTTCTGGGTATGCACCTTAACCCTGGCTGTGCTCAAAGCTTGACCATGCAGCAAGCTTAAGCCTATAGGGAACCATGTTAAAAATGGTTATTGAGGCAAAAAGTGACACTGTGTGCTCATTTGCATGTCATTTCCCAGAATCCCTTGCTGCAGTGGAAGTGCTGTATGCTGGGTGATAATGGGGAAAGGCGGGTTTTGCGACCTGCCTAAGACATGCAGATGAGCATACAGTTATATTTGCTATATATATATATAATATATATATATATATATACATATATATATATATATATATACACACCTATATATATACAGTATATATATACATACACATTAGCAGGTATAGTAGCAGGTGCATGTCCCATACAAATGACAGAGATACTATACCATTGGTGGAAATCAGGAGACAGCACTCATATGTGTGTTGTTGTGTGATAAAGATTATGTTAAGGCACATGAACCCAAGTAGAAAACCAAAAATGTTATTTTGCTGAAGCAAGTGAATTTGCAGCTAGCAAGTGCTGTGTGCAAAGTTTGCCCCGTCGGGTATGAAAGATTGCTGTGTAAGCTAACGCCCTGAGCAAAGTGCTGAATGTCAAGTTTGCCCTGTCGGTATAAAAAGAAAGTGAAATTGATTTTTTGCAAAGATGTTGCCCTAAGAAGAACCAAGAAGGTTCAAACATTGCAAACAAGTACAGCTCACGTGTGTTGTGTAAAGGCTGCCCCGTCGGTGTGAAAAAAAAAACGGGTTTTTAAAATGGCTGCCGTCAAATGTCTGTTTGCAATGTACTTAATCATATTAAACATGTCCCTTCAGGCCATACGGTGATGAAGACGACGCATATGTAGCCCCAGGAAGAGGGCCGTACCCGCAGATGAAAGTTGCAAAAGTGACCAGCATCCAGAGCGCAGGACCCCATAACCTTGAGCAGCATGATGAATATTGTCTCCAACAAACAGAGAAAGAAACCTAGTTTTGGCACTCGATACATCTAATGGTGAGATATGAAAATATATAATACATCTCATTTAATTATAGTGTTACCGATGCATTGCATCACAGGGGTAGGTTTTGGCTTGTCTGGTTTCTGTTTTACTAAGCAGTTCCCTGGAGGTGTATGGCTCCTCTCTTCAGGATAGAGCTCCTACCAATTCTCCAATTAGCATAAAGGTATTATACACCTTATTGTCAGTCTACACTTCACCCCCCACTGAAGTGTAGGTGAGTGTTTATGGCTCAATGGACGGTAGTACACGCACTCAATCAACTGGTATAGACGAGCCCTCACCTTCAAAAAGGCAGCTTTGTCCTGACCAAACGTTGGTTTCACGGGCACAATAAGTTTGATGAAGATTAAGACCGTGTACCTGCATTCTTTTCATGAGTGTTTATGGCTGACAGATTGAAGAGATATGTGTAAGTTTTAATATTTCACACTAGGGTATTTGTGCCCTCACAGTACACCTTTATAATAAGGAAATTCTGATACAGGCTCTGGCCGGCTTTTAATTGCACTAAATCACAAATAAGCATATGCTTAATTTATTTTCATTTATTTTTCCTCTCAGGGCACTTTCACATATTTCCCAAAGTTTAGTCCACAGGACTATAAGAAATTACATATATTCAGTGCAGGTACCTGCTAAATGGGGTCTGCTTTGACGAGTTTGGCAGGCTTCAATCATGTTTTGATCAAAAGATGCAACCAAATTACTCCTTTTTCACACAGTCTTAGGTTCTAAATGTAAAGGTGTAACTAGTACTGTATAATAGCATCACTATATGTAAGACCAATCCTTTTACCAGCAGCATACTTCATAAAGGGAGGAGCGTGGGTATTTATGTACAGACCACTGCTAGATTGCCACTCTTTAGTGCGATGGGGATCAGGTGGACGAGTAAGGGTTAAGGGAGCAGAAGAACCAGAACGGCGAATCCTCACACTAACCTGCTCCCAGCTCTGACTGCCTTCCTGTCTCTCAGCGCGCGAAATGTATCTCTTTGCAGCAGGAGCATCTGTAAGTCCTATATGCTGTGATGCAGCAGTTGATAGGGGTGAAAGGGCAGTCCCCAGAGGCTTCTGGGTAATGTAGTCCACACGGGACCTCTTTGCTATTGGGGCCGCGTGAGCCTGCTCCACTGGCCATGCACGACTTGGTAATGGCCGTCGCTGCTTGCATCTGCGCATGCATGCAACTGTGTAATGGCCGTCGCATTGCGTGATCTCCTGCGCATGCTCTTGCGCAGGCGCGAACTGTCGTGGCAACCCCAACATGGTTGCCGGACACCTTCTATATACAGTAGTCATTCCTGAGAGGAGTAGCTGTAAAGGTTATCCAGTGGCATACCGATCAAAGCGTCCGTCTGTTTCCACCTCTGTGCTGTAATATGTATCCATGTCTGTGTATTTACATTTTAATGAAGTAAAAATTCTTTAATACCTCAAATACGGAGTCGATACACTTTGTTTTTAGAGTGCGGGGAACATCACTGTATTTAGAGACAATGGGCTCGATGCAGTAAGCACCGAAAAAGCACTTTCGTCAGGGGTTCAATATCGGCATGATTTTCGTGTGTTGCCCTCACAGTATTCAGGAAGGGCCGAATCCCTGGCGAATCACTGTGAAAGCAACATGCCGAGTAGCCGGTGGCGAGACAGTCTGTCTGCCGATAAACAAGCGATACGCCGTCCCCTGCCGAGATGTGTCTGCAGCAGAGAGAGATCCGCCGCTCTCTCTGCGCAAACATCGGCAAAATTAAAAATGTTTTAAATCAATTTTTATTCATAGTGTACATGTGCAGTTACAGGCCCCCGGTATGGGTCATCGGGTGCCAGTGTCGCCGCCATCTTTATAGCATCCCATACGCGACGTGCCCGCTATAAAGATGGCGACGACACTGGCACCGATGCCCATACCGGGGCCTGTAACTCGGGAAGCAGGAGGTCCCTGAGCCAGAAATCAATGCAGTTCAGCTCAGAGGACCCCCTGCTCCCGCACAATATTATTAAAATACATTAATGCTGCTTCATTACCATAGCGGATAGCCGTTAAAGCAATGAAGGGGTTAAGGCATAATAGCATGTTTATTGGGGGCAATTGCCCCCAATAAACATTGCAATAAACAACATACACCACCTGTACCCCC